>VZQC01001303.1:355094-503367 GCA_009823505.1 Rhizomys pruinosus
ATGGATTATCACTTATAGCTAAAAATGAAAAAAAAAAAACTGAGAGAAAGATGCAGGACAGTTATGGCAGAATGCATGATCTGGGATGGGGTGGGGGTGGGGGGGAGGGAAAGGGAAATAAGCCTGAACTAAAATGGAAAAAATGTATGAAATGCACAAAGCATCAATAAAAATTAATTTAAAAAAAAAAAAAGAACTGAATGATATAGTAAAACTCTGCCCAAAACAACAAGCCTCTGCAGTGAAAAACTTTGGAAAGACTGAGAGAAAGATGCAAGACATGTATGGCAGAAGGCATGAACAGGGATAGGGTGGGGACAGGGAGAGGGGAATGGAAAGATAATGAATGAAATATGTAATTCATCAATAAAAGTTTTTTTAAAAAACTGATTTTTAAGAGAGATTAATATGGCATCTGTGATGGAAAAATCTCAAAGGACAGTGAGAAAGAACAAAGCTAGAACGCAAGGATGTAGAGTCATACAGGAATGTAGAGAGGTGCACTCAAAAAGCTGCAGGGCCAGCAGGGCCAGCAGGCTCAGAACGACTCAGGGGAGAAGAAGCAGGACCTGGTAACTCAAGAAAGAAGGCAAAACACTACATCCTCCATACTGGAGTCCCTGTTTAGCACGGTTACTCCTTAGGTACTCTCTTAAATAAATATGGTTCTCACAACTTTGGGCAAAAAGTACTATAAGATATTTTATAAAATTATGCTTTAATACAGAGCATTACTGATACCCATAAAACCTTCATCAATGCTGACAGAAATTAGTATAATACAAAGAGAGGAACACTTGGTGTCAGTCCATTCAGCTCTGCGACACGCTTTTTCAGTTACCTCTCCAGTCATGGAGGATATGAGTGTCTGCTCTACCTACTCATCAGGTTATTATAAAGAATAAAACATGAATGAAAGTGTCTGTGAAAACATATACACAGGTGTAAAATATGAGTGAAAGTGCTCTGTGAAAACAAATACAGAAGTGTAAAATGTTTTGGTGATAGACTAGAAATATTGAAGAGAAAATAAAAATAATTTGTTATGTTGACACCTCAAAACCACAGTAATGTTACATAAATAGTGCCACACGTCACTCTGCAGTCTGTAAGTTATAGCTAAGGGAGCAGATCTCTAGACTACTGTGCAGTTTCAGTCTTTGTGTGTTTCAAGTAGTTTTTCTATCAACTCCTAGGTGAGCTTCAATATTATAACTGCAGCTCTATTTCCAACTTTTAATTTTCTGTTTCTAAGCTGCAAAGGGCTTAAATTTATAGACACCAAGCAATGAATTTATTATTCATATGACAATTTCAAGAGGCTGCTCATAGGTAAAGTACATACCTAGGTAACCAGGGTAGCTGAAGAGTATTTTTTTATTATGTGCTGGATTAGTTCCAGAAAAATCAACTGTGTGTATAACTCACTCTTAAATCTACACCCTACAGGAACCTTACTGAAATGAAATTAATTACACAGATAATTTAGTAGAATGATTTTTATTTTCTATGAATATTTGGCACCAATTTCTCTGTGTAGTTAGTATTAATATCTAACTATTTTAAGAGAACAGAACTAATCTTGTTTGTTTGTTTAGCAGTACTGGGGACTGAAAACAGGGCCTTGTACACACCAAGAAGGCTCTCTGATGACTGAGTTTATACATATATATATATATATATATATATATATACATGTGCCCAGGCCCAATAACTTGGAGAACTACAAAAGTAACTAGTAATGATTAGATTCCCCTCTTATGCATGCTTATTGCTCTACAATAGTTACAAAAATAATTATTCAATCTTCTAATTATGACTTAAAATGATATTCCATGATGTTATAAAATTGCAATGGTTCAAAACCTATTAAATTTACAAAAATTTACACAGAATGACAGAGAAAATAAATGGGCTTCAGGCAACAGAGCATTTACAGTATTCCTTTTACCCATATGCATGTGTATGTGCATACATGGGGGCCAGAAGAGGATGGCAGATCCTTTGGAACTAGAGTTATAGATGATTGTGAGCCATCCAACATGGGTGTTAGGAACCAAACTCCAGTCCTCTGAAAATGCTCTTAACAACTGAATCATCTCTCCAGTCCCTACATCTATAATATTAAAAGCCATTTTAAAGTAGTAAAATGATGTTTTCTAGAGTTTATTAAATAGAATAAAGTAGCTTTGTTAAAGTACACAAAATAATTTCTAACTGTAAATAATTCAAATTTCAAATATATAAAAATATTTATTCAAAGTACGAAGTCCAAGATCCAGCACCCTAACCAGGTGTGTGGCGACACGCTTGCTGTTAGCAGACCCCCAGCAGCCTTCTCTCATTCGGATCCTCTCTTCAACCAATATTATTCCTCATTTCAAGGTGAGCAGTTTTTTTCTCCCCAAATGACTTCAAACACCAGAGAACATTTGAAAGGGACCTCCCTTTTTCCTGAAACTCACGTCTTTTATAAAACTTATTTTCATTCAGCTTCCCTCCTCTCCCACACCACTCTACCAATCTGACAGCCATGGATCACATCCTTGTGAACCAGAGGAGGGGATGGTTAAACAGGAAGCACTGGGTCTCTCTAAGGTGTTACGTTACTCAGAACGGATGAATGCTTTTATATAATCAGATAGAATGTACGTAAATTTTCACTAACCTACTTCTAGTGCAGATATACTGAGACCTTTTGCCCCTTCTTAAACATTCATCAAAAATAGTAGGGTTAGTTAGTTTTAGCTTCTTTTTTCCTAGAGTAAGGTTTTTAAAATGGCCATCCATGTAATGGGTTCAAAGATGAGAGCTCCAAGGACCTCAAAACCCACTTATGAAACTTCAACTGGAGAATCAAAACACAAACATCTCCTTCAGTCTGGTTTCTCGGAGAGAAAACTGAAATGTCGTTTCTAGTCCAGTATTATGAGGAAAGCCTATAACCTTAGCATTCAGGAGGTAGGAGGACTACAGAGTAGAAGAAAACCTAGGATATAGAGTAAAACCTATCCCCAAACTAAAGAACAAAACAAACAAAAACTTGGTTTCTTCTCTACTTGCAAGCTAGCTTTCATTGTGCTGCAAAGTGCTAATGCAGGCTGCTGGGGGAGGAAAAATATATGGTCCTGCCCAACACTGGCTCCTGCATGCTATGTATAATACTGATCTATCAGCCAAGATGTGCCCACTGGTGTGAGAGTGGGAAGACTATGGGATGTGAGGAATAGCTTTGGTTATCAACTTGACACACCTGGGAAGAAGGAACTTCAGTTAAGCAATGTCCTCATCAGCCTGGCCTGGGGCCTATCTGTAGGGCATTTTCTTAATTGCTGACTGAAGCAGGAGGGCTTAGCCCACTGAGGGTGCCACCATTCCTTGTAGGTGGGCCTGGGCTGTATAACAGAAGTAGCTGAGCAAGCCAGGGGAAGCAAGCCAGTAAGCAGCGTTCTTCCATGGTCTGTACTTCAGATCCTCCCATCAGGTTTCTGCCCTAAGTGCCTGCCTGACTTCCCTCAAAGATGGACTATGCCTTAGAAGTGTAGCCATAAAACAGGGCTGGAGGGATAGCACAGACGTTCAAGGCTGAGGCTAAGAACCACAAAAAAAGAAGTGCAACACAAAACAAACCTTTTCCTCCCCAAGTTTGTTTTGGTCAGTGTTTTATCACAGCAATAGAAAAACAAACTAAAACAAGAGGTAAGGAACTACTCTCTTGATTAGACTTGAGGCCTGCTGCAGAGGCAGGAATTCATGCTTACTACTGTAAATATGGTTAAACCCAGGTTAGGGAAGTCGTAGACCCAAGGGGAGATCCATTGGTGGTGTTTTGCTTACTGGTCCTGTGGTTACACTGCCTTCTCCGTATTTATGCTTATCCCCCTAGATTTTTGCTGCTCTCAGACTTGGTCAGAGAAGCTTCTTACTGCATTAAGTTGTAG
Source organism: Rhizomys pruinosus (assembly GCA_009823505.1). NCBI lineage: Eukaryota > Metazoa > Chordata > Mammalia > Rodentia > Spalacidae > Rhizomys > Rhizomys pruinosus. Next base: position 359,036 of record VZQC01001303.1, read on the forward strand.
TTAATATAGAGGCTCAGTCCTAAAGGGGGCATACTAAGATCAAAACCCCTACCCTTAAGGCTCAGGGAACATTGTGGAGTACAGAACAGAATCTAAGAGAAGGAAGATGAGGAGGAAAGGAGTGAAATGTCTCCTGGACACGACGTGGCTATTGCACTCATAAATACATGTGGTTACTTGCACAAGATCAAGCCAGTTAGAAACTCCAGCTTCTGAGTCCCTATGCCCAGCGATTAGCAGTTATGGCTGCTGGGGATTGGGGGGCACTGGCAGGCTGCCCATGTCCCAGTGGAGGACCCCATACCTATGTGCACAGGGAAAGCAGTAACTGGATTCAGTGTGTCACACATACACACAAAAGACATGAAGTCAGGAGGGAGATGTATTGGGGCTGAGCCCAGGGGAAGTTGGAGGGAAGAAGTGGGGGTAAATATGACTGAGCTACATTAAGCTTTCAAAGAATAAATTTTTTTAAAGTTTGGTTTCTGATCTAGTAAAGCAAAAGACAAACAACCTCAAAGAATAACAACAAAAACTTGATTTCTTCCAAGAGGCAACCAACAAGCATAGGGTGAGGTACCCTTCCATAGAGCTCAGAAGACCTAGAAGAGATGCACTTCATCTTCCTGCCTCTTCATGCCTCTAAGCCACAAGCACTTGGTTAACTTAATGAAAATCCGAATGAAAAAAGACACAGAATTTCCTCCTTCCTCGTGCATGTCAGTAGTACTCACAGGACAATGGTAGGTTTTGTTTTTGTGTTTTACTTCTTTTTTTAAATTTTTTATTTGTTTTCATATGTGTATGAATGTACTGTCTGCATGCAGGTTTCTGCACCCGTGTCGTGCAATGCCACGGAGGTCAGAAGAAGGTATTGGATTCCCCTGGAACTGGAGTTACAGAAGGTTCTCAGCCGCCATGTGGGTGCTGGGGATTGAACCCAGGTCCTCTGCAAGAGCAGACAGTGCTCTTAACCGCTGAGCCATCTCTCCAGCCCCAATGCTTCCTTAACAAACCCAGCTAGCTTTACACAGAATCTAAGGCACCTCTCAACTTGTAACAGACCTGCAAAGAAGGCATTGTTAGAGACAAAAAGAGACTCAGACGTTCAGCAACTTTCCAGGGTGGTGATATGGCTCAGTGCTTGCTTGGTTAGCAGGACTGGAGCCTTGAGTTCAGTCTCTGACTTAATAAAAGGGGGAAGGTGCTGGAGAAACGATTCAGTGGGCAGAGTGCTTCTGGAGCAAGCATGAAGACTGAGTTCAGACTTCCACCATGCATGTCAGCAGCATGCATCTGTGATCCCAGTGCTTAGGAAGTAGAGACAGGCACTGGAGTTCAATGGCCACATTCAGTGAGAAACTCTATCTCAAAAAGAAGATGGACAGTGACTAAGGAAGACACCTGACCTCAATCTGTGATGTCTCCATATACATGAGCTCGCACATGTGCGCACAGACACACACAGTCATCTTCCTAGGAAATCAGTCAGTGTAAAAACAAGATGTTTTAACACTGATGCCATCTGTGCTTGCCTCAGACATCTTCCTTGCTATACCAGGTCAGAGTGATGCTAGTAGATACCTGATGTTGGTAGCCTTCACTTTATTTCAACAAACTTCTGAGGCCACCATCAATCTGAGTCATGGTCCAGAAACACAAGTAGTTCAAATATTAACTTTTCTAATGGCTATATCCACTGGGACTTACAATATTACACACTAACATGTTTCAAAACTACAGTTATTCGACATATTTCTCTTTAAGTGTCAGGTTTACCTCTTCTTTCCCACTCACTCAGCCAGGCAAAAATCCACTAAGTTCATGAGACTAATTGGCACTGTAAATAGTATATTCTTTGATATGGTTAAGTACTTAAGGATACTTCTTTGCTCAAAGATAGAAAATTACCAAGAACATTGTTTCAATATACTCCCAATTTTCTATAAAAACTATCTAAAGCTTGATTAAAATGCAAAAGTGTAAACTAACTTTTTTTCACTAAGGAATCAGTTTATCCACACAGTTGATCAAGTTAGTAGAATTTAAAAAACACTTTGATTTCATATAACACATCTTAAAAATGCCCCGAACTACAATTGATTGACATAGTTCCTCACACTAAAATGGACTTTAAAATGAGTTGAAATTATCTAACTTCATATAGATGAAAGAATCTGAACCATTCATGTAGGATAGGTAAATATATCTGAAGTTAAAATTATATTGTTTTAAATTACAATCTCATTTTATGTTTCAAAGTTTTATAGAGCTTTATGTACTGTAAAATCATCTATATTAAACTTTGACAGGTTTATTCTCTTAGAGGAGATTTGTACCTGTGTGATCTACTTGTAACAAAAAAACATGGAAACCACTGTTTGTCTCATTTCTCTTTTTTTGACTACAAATTCTATGACCATGAGCTATCATTTATGATTTAAAATATCTTAAAGCAATCACACTAACCAAATTATTTCAATTTTTGATAGTACTCAGCATTTACTTCAGTCCTCATTTAGACTAAATGTTATTCCATCAACCTTCCTACCATCTGGGGAACAGAGCTAAGACTTTATTACATGCCTTTCCTTCTGTCTTAGAAGAAAGATCAAGAATAGGCAAACTTGTTCTGTAGAGGATCAGAATGCAAATATGTCAGGCTAGGAGAACCCCAGGGTCTTATTTGAAATAACCTGTTGGAGCCAACACACAAGAGCAAACACAGACAATGCACAAGGGTCTCAGGCTTCATTGATACCCTGCAGGATTAGGGTCAGAGCAGTAGTATGCAACCCCTGGAGCTAAGTCCTAGGAAAAACATTAAATACAGACTACAACAATATACTTGGGAATCTTTGTACTTTGCTTGCCAGAAGGAACCATTGACAGCCATGATGAATTTAGATTGTTTCAGTACTGAAAAGCATCAATTGTCACACAGAGTGGTAAATATCATAGTCCACTGAAATGATATACTAATTTTCTAGATGCCTGTATAAGCTTCTTAAGTATACTACCAGACAAATAAGGACCTTCTCTAACTGCCTAGAATTTTTAAGTTATCTAATACCAATCAGTCTCTCTTACCTTCTTTCTTCAACTTATCCTGAGGTAACTAAATGCTATACCTTTTTTGTCCCAGAAAGGTCAAAATATCACCACTTTCTCTCAGATAATATTATATTTCCTCTACTTTTGTCACCCAAGTTGGAGGCTAACGTCATACCCTTTTCCTGCTGCCTCCACCCTTCCCAAGTCAGACAAGCCGCACACTTACCCACTCAGCCTGCTCTGGAACGCAACAAAGCACATAATAAAGTTTAGGGCAATAAATGCCAATAAAAGATTATTAGATAGGAGATGGTAGAGAGCCCAAGGGAATTTCTATGTTCTTTAAAAGGGAGAGGGGTTACAGTTGCTAAGGGCTCTCCTGCCTTTTCTTCCTGCCATAATTCAAACCAGAACTAGAGCAGCCCTGAGAAGAAACTAGGTTGGAGAGCTGTCATCACCACCTACTTCCAGTTATGAAATCAATACTAGAGGTCATCTCTCCCCAGAGTTAATATGTGAAAAATTATCCTTTTAAAGTGAAATTTCATTGCAAATAAATAGATTTCTAATTGATCATTTTTTCAAGTGCTAGGGAAAGTGTGCTGTGAGTTTTGAGTATATAGCATTCCTCCAGCCTGGAGAGAAGAGCTATAGGAAGAACACAATCTGGACAACCAATGAAGCCAAAAGAAGCCAGAAGAGGTCTGAGATGATTATGGAAGTGCGATACACCTATGATGGAATGGGGGAAGGGAGTGAGACAGGGAGGGAGGGAGAGAGAGAGTGGAAGGAAGAGAAGGAGAGAGGGACAGAAAAAGGGGTTAAAATCTATTTTTCACCATCATGGGGTCGATAAGCCTTATTAATGTTCTACTCAGCAAATCTGAAACTTCTGATACTAATTTTCTCTCATGTGCTCCCACTATTTGAAAAACAGAAGTTTAGAACTCATTTTTTATAGTAATAGTCTTGTGGTTTTTAAGCAAGTTAATTTATCTTTATGTTTCTATTTATCTAATATTCTAATGTTGATTTAAAACAATGTCTTCACTTGCAGAATCTTTGAAAGAATTAATAGCCATTTATGATATGGCCAATAAGGCCAATGGTTCTTCCAAGCATTCACACAATTTTACAGTTCTAATAGTCACCCTATGTATCAATACAATTATGTAATTTTACTTAGCCAAAAGAAATTGCCAAATATGTTTATTTTAACTAATGTGTCTCTCAAAGTAAAACCTTTTTAAGTTAAAATAACTTTTACAGGGGTTTGGAGAAATAGTTCAGCAGTTAAGAGCACCTGCTGCTCTTTTGGAGGACTAGAGTTTGGTTCCCAGCCCCCATTTCAGACAGCTCACAAGCACTTGTAACTCCAGCTCCAGGGAATTTGATGCTATGCTCTCTTCTGGCATCTGTGGGCACTACATACACACATACATACATACACACACACACACACACACACCTGGTTTTATGCTATGGTATAAAATTTTATCAATCAGAACACCTATACATTCTGAAAGTTGTTGCTTTGATTTCTTGGGCTTTTTAATTCAATTTTTAATTTCAAAGTAGAGATGCTCAGGACTATTTAAGCTTTATCTAGTAAGAATCCTAACATGGAACAGAACTGAGTAAAGTTCTAACACTGCATCTTAATGCCCAAATTTCTTCTCCTCTTCAGTTGACAGATAGGTGCTTCCCAGCATAACAGGAGCAGAACAGCTGGGTGGCCTTACGGAGCACAAAGGAGGCCAAAGCCCATGCTGCAAGTGTCCTTCTGATTGGTAGAATGACAGCACATGCAGACTTAGTTCCTGTTATAAATCAGAACAATTATTTCTCTGGATTTTATATTTATTCATGCAAGAGTCACACAATTTTTTGCATGTTCAAAAAGAAAACTTTCAAAAAGGATATCTTCCCTTTCTTTGATGATCAGTTCATTCTGCTCTTCCAACTGCTGAATCTTCTTCTCAAATGATTCCTGCTCAATTTTTAGTCGTTCTTCTGTCACTTCCTTTTCTTCACTTACTCTGAAAGAAATACAAAAAAAAAAAGGAAGAAAGAAGAAATTCTATCAGAATGAAAATACATGCCTACAGCGATGGCTTACCAAAACTAAATTTCTTGCAGAGGCATGCAGAATTCTTCAGGGAAGTTCTGTGTTTGTTTTCTTTTTTTTTTTTTTTTTTTGTCTTTTCGAGACAGGGTCTCCCTGTAGCCCCAGCTGTCCTGGAACTCACTCTGTAGACCAGGCTGGCCTTGAACTCACAAAGATCCGCCTGCCTCTGCCTCCCAAGTGCTAGGATTAAAGGCGTGTACCACCTCGCCTGGCCTGTGTTTGTTTTCTAATTTGCTCTCTCATAAAGCAGTCTTCCTCACCTTTACAACTTTTATGTTCAGTATTTTAAAAGAGATGTATGAAAAAACTCTGAAATCATGATCCACATTTTTCATCTAAGCAGTGTCAGTCTCCAAAGTCACATGAAATGTGCACTAGCTCACCTAGAGTAAGTTAACAATGTCATAATCTAAATATGGAGACTATTTGACTAGCAGAATAAAAGATTAAAACCCTGACAGGAGTTATGTCCATGTTGGTTTGTTACTTCTTGACGAGTTTGGAAAGAACTTAGTCTGTTTGGAAAGAAATCACCATTGTCATTATTTATTTAATTCCTCTGATGATTTTACAAAAACTTCTGTAAAATGGACTCTTCCTTAACTTGAAAAGAGAATCTGTGCCCTTAGAGTTGAATGGTAAGGCTGACAATTGTGCCAGGAGGGCTAAATTTCTCTTGAAGTCTTACATTTTACCTTAAACATTCTTGCACATTTTATTTTATGTGGCAGTTACATTGAAAAGAATGGATTTGACTTTGTGTGCTATGTACAGCTAATCACTTAATTTACAAATGTGAACTTATGGGAATTACATATCAATATACTCTAGCAGGGGTTCTGACATGCTAGCAGAGCTAAATTATTTTGAGTGTTAGAATCAAGAAATAGTTTCATAGAGTTTCAGCTTTGGGTGCTGATGGTGGTTCTAATCCTTCTTTGATTGTCCTTCCCTCTCGATCTTTGGTTTGCAAGACCAAAGTACTGGGTCCCACTACAAGGGTCTGGATCTTCATTTAAAAATTTTGGTTCTGAGCAGGGTTGGGAGACCTGTAAGAAGCTGAAGATTAAGACTATCTGGCCAGTGATAAAGAAGGGATTGTCAACAAGTTGACTTGCAATTCGTGTGAGTGTCAAAAGATCAGCTGCTGCAATTCACTATGAGTACTGGCCAAAAGACTGGACCCTGAGGCCTCACTGTTTTGAACTATGGCCAAATGTGACAAGAGCTAGACTAAGAACTGAAAGTATGAGAACAAGAACTCTGCTTAACTCAGTTGGGACTGAACAGGAAACCAACCACATAGGGGAAGATAAAATGCAAATCAGTTTAATGTGAGGTGCTGTATGTAGGGTCTTCAAGGACATTAGCAGGTCAGGAGCCAACAAACAAGAGCAAGTGCAGGGCGAAGTGTGAACGCAAGCCCAGGCATCCAATAAGGACTGCTGAGGAGAGAGGAGTCTGACCTGCCAGTGTCCTGCCAGCATACTGTGTGGACTGTGCTGGGCTTACAGCTTTCATGAGTTGGCACCTAGGCTTGGGTGGAATTTTCAGCAATAGAGCTGCCTTTGAGTAACCCCTCACGCATACTCCTGTAAAAAAGCCAAATAAAATCACAGGTTCATCACACTGGACTGTGGTAAAATTTTTCTTTGGTCTATGACCCCTATCTGGGGCGTGTGGACATTAGTCACATCTACCCAGAAAAAAAGTCTTATACTACAGTCTCCTACACGAAGAGATAAGCAGATGAATGCAGAAAAAATACACTACTGTGAAAGATAAGGCTATACCATCAAAGCCTCTATCCTAGAGAGAATCCCAGCATAGGTAATCTTTATCAAGTAACTTATTGCCTTTTTAATATTTCCCACTCAAGGACTGGGTCTGCTGGTTGCATTTGGTGAATTATGGTCTGACCTTAGTGGGTAAGGTTTGAGAAAGAAAAACATTTTCTCAGTATAATTAACAGAAAGAATGGGATATACTGCTTTCAATAGCATGGTAAAAAAAAAAAAAAGGAATTTCATCATTTAAATTTATTAATATAATCATTTTAACTTCCTCTTAACAAATCTTAACATTCATCAGTTTCTTAAAATTTACTAAAGGAATGCAGGTGCTTTTAGAAACCAGATACAAAAGTCTGTGTGCACAAAGAATCTAAGAATTGCAAATGTCTCCTATGAATGTAAATACAAAAATCCTCAACTGTTAAACAGATCTAGGTTTATAAGAAATAACTACCAACTGGGATTTATCACAGGAATACAGAGTTGGTTAAACCTCTTACACTTACTTGATGCAATATCACACCTATCAACAGCACAAGACAAAAATTATGTGACCATCCATAATAGACTCATAAAGCACTTACAAAATCTAGGAGCTATTTATGATTCTTTTTTAAAACCTCAATAAAAAACTTTTGTAAGAGAGGCCCACACTGACTCCATTTTGAGTATAGCCACCATTTTAAGCAATTACTAGAACCTGCCCAATTGGGGGGGTGGAGTCAATTGCTCAAGGTCAGTTGCTGAGGCCTGAAGAACAGCTAATAAAATTTAAACTTGTCTAAAGATAACTATTGGTATGTGAGGGCAGGTGGACTGATTCAACATTTCCTCATTCCAGTCACAGGATTGTGTCTAAAGATAACCTTTGGTATGTGGGGGCAGGTGGGCTGACCTAACCATGAGCTGTAACTCTGCTATTATCCAATAAGGCTAGAAGTTACCCAAACCCCACTAAAATTCCCCTAGACCCTGTATAAAAGGCCTGCAAGCCAAGTTATTGGGGTCGGAGCCTTTTCCCTCCCACCCCAGCATGCTGGTATACTTTTTCCCCCCGAAATAAAGTCTTGGTTTTCCATCCTTCAGTGTGTCTGGTGTGGATTCTCAGACCCTAACACTTTCACCCTGAGAAAGCCCTTCTATAGAAAACCCACACCTAACATTATACTCCATTGTTAAAGCTATAATAAGGCAAGAGATGGTGGTTCTTTCTACCACTTCAGTTCGACACAGGGTTAAGACAAAGAAAATGAAAAGTATTCAGATTCTGATAGAAGAAATGAGCCCATCTCCACATCACATGATTTCATACTGAAAACTAAATGTTATCCATGACCATACTACCCTGATCTCATTTAATCTTGAAAACTAAGCAAAGCTGGGTCTTGACAGTACTTTGAAGGGAGAAATAAAAAATCAAAACAAAACAAAACTACAAACTTCACAATAGTGAAGAGCTGGAACCAACCAAAGTGTCCCTCAACTGACCAGTGGATAAAGAAAAAGGGGTACATCTACACAATGGAGTTCTATGTAGCAGTAAAGAAAGATGACATCATGAACTTTGCAGGTAAATGGATGGAACTAGAAGATATTATGATAAGTGAAGAAACACAGTCCCAGAAAAACAAATAACCAATGGTATCCCTCATCTGTGGATGCTAGCACCAAGTACCTAGTTGTAAGGCAAACTGAGCAATGTTAATATTATAGTCCGCATGATCTGAAAGCAACTGTGCTCTTATATTGTGAATCCCTTAGCAGGTTCTAGAACTAAGCTACCACTTATTTTCAGACTTAGGAATTCTTTGTATATAGGTAGAGGGTATGTATGCATATTTTAGAGTAATATAAGACCAAAAGAATGAGGAAAAAACTAGTTTGTCATGGCATTATGTCTAACCACAATATTTATTTTTATGGGAATGTTTCTTAGTAGTTCTTATACAAGGCTGCTTGAGCTTTTGTCCAAGCATTTTCTAAAATATTATACAGTAGTTAAAAGTATGAGACTGGTATAATTTAGCCTTTCTGGATGTTTAACCATCATACTTAATGCCCATACCAATTTGGCCCAGAGTCTTAAGGGATAACTTGTTCCTTGCCCTCAGAGGTCAACTAAGTTCCAGGGGACTATGCATGGGGGCATCTCTTGAAATGTCCTGCAAATGGGAGTCACCAGTCTTCATGTGCAGGGAGGTCTTGGAGATCCACTAATGGGACTTCAGCCAGTGTCCAGTCTATAAAGAGGAAAGTCTGCTCATACTTCAAAAAGGGAAGCCTGGTCTAGCAAGACCTGACTTTGTCCTCAAGTGTATGGAACTGGTTATTGAAAAGCCAAAAGGAGTCAGGGGCTCCATCCCCTGCTCCAAACCTGTGTGACCCCTGAGGACCAGATCCTCAACTGACCTTGAGAAAACAAAAACCTTGGTTAATCTTGGCTAACTGTGTGGCCTTAAACATCCAAAAGGAAAGTATAACCAGAAATAAATAATAAGGCCTGAGAAATTGTACTTCAGGTAGAAAACTTGAGATCTTAGTAAAAAGACAAAAAAGCACAGTTGTTTTGCCTGTCTTTCTGTCAAGTGCAGCTAACCTGCGGCTGCCGCTGCTTTTGCCATCCTTCAAAGACTGAGACACAGCTTTACAACCTTCCAATATGGACTGAAGACTCATGTCTCTCCAAGAATCCTCCAAACTTTCAGTGCCAGAAGGACTGCTGAGACATCCAGCTTGTGGACTGACCTACTACTGGGGTTTCAGCCTCTTCAGAGTATAGAGTGCCATTGTTAGACTACCCAGGCTGTATCACGGAGACCAGTACAGGAAGATCAAGGCAGGACGCGATGCTTACTGGACCTCATTTGGTGACCATGGGAAGGGAAAACCCCAGTGTGGAACACAAGGGCAGAACTGATGGTGGTTTGGGCTTGCCAAGGAGGAGCCTTCAAACATGACATCTTTCAGCCTAATAAAGGAAAAAAAATGGTAAGCTGAAGATGCTAAAACCTATGATATATGTGGCATGCATATGGGCATATTTTGGAGTGATGCAAATTGGAAGGAACAAAAAAAAAAGACTGGGTCAAAGAACTGACTGAAACAGTGAACTTCTGCTTGAAACAGTAAACTTCTGCATCGAAAATTTTAAAAGAGAATGAGAAAAACATGTTTGGCAGAATGTATGAGTTCTGGTGGGGTTGGGGGGGCAGGAAGGGGGCACAGGTGTAGATTTGATTGGAAATTTTGTATGAAATTCACAAAGCTTCAATAAAAAATGGCTTTAAAAAACATGAACTATTTAATGAATAATAGCATCTCAGAGAAAAATTTAAAAACCAACTACATGTTTCTATATGTTTTTATACTACCAGTAAACAACTCCAAAATATAATTAAGGAAATAATTCCACTTACCACTTAATAAAGGAGAATAAAATACGAAGGGTTAAATTCAACACAAGGAGTATGAGCCTTAACATATGACAACTGCTAAATAGTACTAAAAAAAGTAAGACTTAAATAAGTAAAATCATGTATATTTCTGTAAGACTTAGTATTAAACTGGGCTGGAAAGATGACTTGATGATCAAAGTACTTATCTCACACAGAGCAGCACCTGATTTTGGAACCTAAGCAAATGCCAGGTGGGTATAGTAGACTACCCATAATTTTAGCCTTGGAAGGTGGAGAGAGGGGATACTCCAGAGCAAGCTGCCTATTGAGATTGGCCAGATCAGCAAGCTCTGGGTTTGATGAGAGACTCTGCCTTATTGAATAAAAGTGGGAAAGAGATTGAGGATGAGTCGCAACATCAATCACAGGCCTCCATATTTACATACAGGCATCCAAACATGTTTGTCCACACAAATGGAAAACAAGCATATATACACATGCACATAATACACACATGAAAATAGATGGAAAAAGAAAAAGATGGTATTATTAAGGCAATAGTCCCAAATGACTCTAAAGATTTAATGCCATAAATCCCAACTGTAGAAATTCATCTGAAAATTCACATAGAAATGAATAAGACTAAGAATGTTTAAAATATTCTTGAAAAAAGAGAGGAAGATGGAGGACTTAAAATTCTAACCTTAGGCTGGGATTAAAGGTGTGTGGTGGCACACACCTTTAATCCCAGCACTCTGGAGGCAGAGGCAGGTGGATATCTGTGAGTTCAAGGCCAGCCTGGTCTACAGAGTGAGTTCCAGGCCAGCTGGGGCTATAGGGAGACCTTGCCCAAATAAATAAATAAATAAATAAATAAATAAATAAATAAATAAATAAATAAAGTTCTAACCTTAAAACTTACAAAACTACATTAATCAAATGCTGTGGTATTAGTAAGAAGATAAAACTATAGATCTACAGAGAGAACTTTGAGTTCAGAAAAAAAAACTTTTACATTCACAATAAATTGATTTTCAGTCATAGCACCAAGAAAATTGAAGGGAGAAGAAAGTCTTTCAACCAATGGTGCTAGGGCAACTTGACACACCACATGCAAAAGGAGGAACTTGGGCCTCTATTCACACTACATATGGAAATTAATTTAAATTTGACTAAACACTGAAATGGAAGTGTTACATTTATAAACTCTTCAAAGAAACCACAGGGATAAACCTTTAAGATCTTGTATTAGAAGTTTCTTGGACAAGACATCCAAAGCATAAGCAACAAGAGAATTCAACTTTATCAAAGTCAAAAACATTCATAATCTAAACCATAGCTTCTTAAACTATAGAACAGAAGCATATGAGGATCACATAACTAAAGATAGGGGCATGGAACACTGTGCAAGAGTTTCTGCATAGCATACTCGATGACCAAAGATGAACTTCAAGTCAAATGTGCACTGAGGCTGAGGTCTTGGGTCATGCTTGTCCACGCACATCACATGGTCTAAGCACACTAGGCACACTTTGCCCTGTGCATGCTGCTATGCTAGGCAGCATCAATGAACGCTGCCTGAAAAACCATGACTCAAGACTGGGGACCATGCTTGTCACTAATTCCAGTGTTTTCACTGTACATACAAAGTTTTCTGCTATGACAGAAATTTAAATGATTTAATTCCAGAAAACAAAGAATTTTAGCATTTTCCTACTCTCATTCTTCAGTGTATATTTATCAGATTAGTATGTTTAGGGGTTATACTGTATCTTTGATCTTAAAGACTACTGGTTGAGGGGCTGGAAAGATGGCTCAGCGGTTAAGAGCACAGACTGCTCTTGCAGAGGACCCAGGTTCGATTACCAGTACCCACATGGAGGCTAAGAACTGTCTTTAACTCCAGTTCCAGGGGAATCTGACACCCTCTTCTGACCTCCACGGCATTGCATAATACGGGTGCACAAACCTACATGAACATAGTACATTCCTACACATAAAAAATAAAATAAATAAAAATTTAAAAAACTACTGGTTGACTGGACAAAGTTAATTTCATTTTTTTTAAAATCATAAAATGAAACCAGGCATGGGAGCACTTGGGAGGCAGAGGCAGGGCAGATCTTTGTGAGTTTGAGGCCAGCCTGGTCTACAGAGAGAGTTCCAGGACAGCTGGGGCCACAGGGAGACCCTGTCTCGAAAAGACCAAAAAAAAAAAAATTCGTTAAATGGGGCCTCAAAAGATGGCTCAGCTGATAAGAGCACTGGCTGCTCCTGCAGAGGACACAGGCTTGGTTCCCAGCACCCACATGGTGACTGACAGCCATCTGTCACTCCAGTTCTAAAGGATCTGATGCTCTTGTATAGCCTCTGCAAGCATAGCACATATGGATGCCCTTGCATATATGCACACAAAACACTTGTAGACAGAAATTAAAAATAAATGTCAGGAAGTTAATTTTAAAAATCAGTAAATGAATTTTGGCTTCTAACAATTTCTGAAATAGTTCTAACTTGTATTTCTGACATTTTATACTAGATTTTATGCAAAGTGACATTCTTATAAAAACACATGAAGTTGAAGTACTGATCAACTGAAAATTACTGAAGATGTTCTACTTCCTGCAGTATCAAATATTTAGCCAAGATTAAATTCTTTACATAAAAATAAGCAAATCCATTTTGTTAGTACTCAAATCTGTTTTCATTTTAAATAAGTAGAAAAACTGTATGTATGGCAAAAAAAACTAATTTGAAATAAAATTCTTTATGACGTTACTTATCAGTAAATGTTAATTTATACTCTATGCATATACTCTGGTCAGGTGAAAATTTCTCAGTGTAAAAGGGGTCATGAGTGGAAAAAGTTCAGGAACCCTGCTCTAAATGACATCATCCAAAGAAAACAAAAAGAAAAAATAATGCCAAATATAGGAAAAATACTGGCAACTATTATTTCTAATAAGGGCCTTATATTCAGAATGCATAAAACTCTAATGACATCAATAAAAAAGACAACTCTTATTAATTCTGTGAATAGGCAGTTCTTCAAATAATATAAACAATGAGTAAAAAACACATAAAAGCTCCATAGTTAGCATTAGGTAAATACAGAATCAAGCTCAGAATTAGATGTGGTTCCACAAACCAGCAGGATGTATAGAAAAGACACGGAATAACAAATGTTGAGCGTGTAGAAAAACTGGAGCCTTTACGCATTGCTGGTAGGAATGTGAAACAGCATAGCAGCTGCTAAGGAAAGCATTCCAGCATTTGCAAAAAAGTTAAGAGTTTCCACATGGTTGAGTGATTCCCAGCTCGATGCTCAATAGGAACGAAAGTGCATGTCCACACAAAAACATGTATGTGTGTGTTCACAGCAGTGTTTTGATGATAACCATAAAGTATGGCAAACCGAAAGTCTATCTACAGAGAAACGAGACACAAAATGTGGCACATACCATCTACCACTTGGATAAACCCTGGAAGCACTACACTAAGTTTAAAATGTTTTAAACACATACATATTCTACTGATTCCATTTACATGAGATTTCTTTTTTTTTTTTAATTTATTATTAATTTTATTTATTTCTGTATGTGTATGAATGTACTGTCTGCATGCAAGTCTGTGCACCCGTGTCATGCAATGCCGCGGAGGTCAGAAGAGGGTGTCGGATTCCCCTGGAACTGGAGTTCTCCTGGAATTGGAGTTTCAGACGGTTCTCGGCCGCCATGTGGGTGCTGGGGATCGAACCCGGGTCTTCTGCAAGAGCGGTCTGCGCTCTTAACCGCTAGGCCATCTCTCCAGCCCCCTACATGAGATTTCTAAAGAAGGAAAATGGACTGAGACAGAAGGTAGAGGCTCTCTAGGTCTACAACAGAATGAAGTCAGCAAGAAGCGACTTTTATGGGGTTTTAAGATTTCATTTCAGTGTGAAAAGAATGTTCTCAACATTAAACTTTATGCTATATTTCTATTAAAGAATTTTTCTTCCCCTTTAAATAAGGTATAAATGATTAAAAGCTATAACTGAAATAAATTATTTTTGAAGAATAATTTTTAATTACTTTATGTATAGCAATATAATTCACATATTAAATGAAGTATAATTATTTGATATAGTTTTAAACAGAAGAAACATGAGAAAACTGTGAGATTACAAAACAAATGTACTAACAGCAACAAAACCTGGAACAACGTGTTATTATTTTCCCTGGACTTACTTCCCCATTTTTTAGGACTTTTTCTTTTTGTGTTTTTAGACAGGGACAACCTTAATAGTCCCAGCTAGCCTTGAACTCACAGCAGTCCTCTAGCCTCACTCCAAGTGCAGGGATTCCAGGCCTGCACCATTCTGCCTTGCTGCCATCATGTTTATTAGATAGATCAGACTACAGCTTTCCCCATGTTATCTTTGTCAGAGTTTGGTCTCACAATTGAGGCTACCGACAGCCAGACATAGTGGTACATGCCTGTATCCTCAGCACTTAGGAGATGCAGGCAAGACGCTAAAAATAAATAAATAAAAATATTATGGACAGTTCACAAAATGAATATCTACCAGACCTGAAAAGTTAACAAGTAAACTGTAACTTTCACCAGTACATTTCTGTGTAAGTTTAAAACTTTATTTAAATAATGAAACATTTGATTGGCTTTAAGTATTCATGTACCATGCTACTCTCTCTCATGCTTTGTTCCTTGAAAATGTATTCTAAGACTTTTCAATGGTGTGTGTGCATGAGTGTGTGTGTGTGTGTGTGTGTGTGTGTTCATGCACCCACACACATGCACACACCCCAGCTTGTGTGCTATACAGGTATGGAGGTCAGAGGACAGCCTCTGTTGTTTGCCTGCCCCCTGCTTGCACAAAGCTAACTCACCTAAGAGCTCCTGGAATCCCCTACCTCTGCCTTTCATCTGCCAAGGGAATACCAGCTGCAGACACAGCACACGTTCCTGTGCTGACTTCATACGGATGGGTTCCGAGCATCACACTCAGTCCTCACGCTGGTACAGCAAGCACTGAGCCACCCTCCAAGCCCTAATTGGTGTGCATTTTGATCAGATTTGGCTATGTCTGATCTTTCTGTTTTAAATTCACTTTCATAATCATTATCTTAATTTCCATATTAATTATGTAGAAATTCATGTATTCTATCATTTATTTCTGAATTAGTAAGCTTGAAACTTTTGTTAAGACTTCAGAAAAATTAAAGTTTATGCCTCAATATAAATATAGAAAAGATGAATTAGAGATTAAGTTTGAGCCCTCAAATTTTCTTCGAATAAGCCGGGCGTGGTGGCGCACGCCTTTAATCCTAGCACTTGGGAGGCAGAGGCAGGCAGATCTTTGTGAGTTCAAGGCCAGCCTGGTCTACAGAGTGAGTTCCAGGACAGCTGGGGATACAGGGAGACCCTGTCTTGATAAGACAAAAAATAAAATTTTTCTTCGAATAGCAAAGCTTCCAAGAAACTTACTAGTATCTTAAGTTGATCTATTTTATTATAATATATTGGGCCGCCAGAGGTAAGACAGACTTTAAAGGTCCCCATCAATGTCTTTCAACTCCCGGTGGGGAGGTTCAGCAACTGCACTGCTTCTGTGCTGTGTCTTGCACATTTTCTCTGCTTTTCGTGGGCCTCAGAATTTACTGAGGTCTGACTTTCTTGGGTAGGACAGTGAAAAAGAGTAATATAATTTCCATGCTTGGAGACATGCAGACCTTTCCTTTGGCCTGGGTTTTGGTACAGACTGTATTAACTTAGGAGTTAGACTGCTTGAGGTGAGCAGCCATGAAGTTCCTCTAGACGGGCCAGGTGTTTCTTCTCAGGGTCTGCCCACACTCGGGTCTGTGCTTGCTCAGCACTCTGATGGTTTCTGCTTTTACTAACACTGTTGCTGGTGTGTGTTGTAGCAGTTCTTGGTTGTTGTTACTGTAATTATGCCTGTACTAATCTGTCTTCTATAAGTCAGGGTCTCGTCTGTCTTCTATAACTCTGAGACTAGCATGGAGCTCTTGCCTCCAACCAGATTTTATGCCTCTCTTCTTGGGTGATTTTTTAAGAATTCTGTCCTCGCCTCTAAAAATTGTTTTGTTTTACAAAGGGAAGATAGACAACCATATAGGAAACAGTTCCTGTCATTCCATGTCAAATGCTGACGTCCTCCTCCAACACTTGCACCAAAGGAAAGAAATGCTTACAGCTTTGCTTTATCAATTTTCTTGTCAAATGGGGTCTGTGCTGGATAGCTTTGTTGACAACTTAACACACCTGGGTTGAGGAAGCCACAGTTGGGAGATGCCTCCACTGGACTGGCCTGTGCCCAGTCTGTGGGGTATTTTCTGGACTGTTGAGTAATGTGGGAGGGTCCAGCCCATTGTGGGTGGTGCCACATCTGGGCAGGTGGTTCTGTATTATATAAGAAAGCAGGCTGAGCATGGGCCGGGGAAGAATCCAGTAAGCAGTGTTCCTCCATGGCCTGTGATTCAGTTTCTGCATCTAGGTTCCTGTCCTGAATTTTACCTTGGGCTCCCTCAGTGAAGAACTGTGACCTGGGAGATGTAAGAAGAATCAACCCCCCCCCCCCAAGTTGTCTTGTGTCAGAGTGTTTTGTCACAGAAATTGAAGGGAAACTAAGGCAAGACCTAACGGAAAAAAAGTCTTTGTAGAGGGTCCAAGCTCCCCAAGTGCACTATCTAAAGGAAGGCTGCTCTCACTGGCCAATGTTTGGAGTTCACCAATGTCTCACTGACTTTGCTAAAAGCTGATCTATCTTCAGGATCTCTTCTTGGGGGTTGCTAGTGTTCACTTCTATCTTTCTCTGATAGCAAAACTATCCTCAGCTCTTGGATTATTAGTTGGTTACTCTACTATCTCAGATTTGTTTCAAGAATGTCCTGTGTTTTCAACTTGCTCCATGTTTATATTATTGTAAGACAAAAACATAATATACTTTAAGTCATTAGACTTACTTATGTGATTATTTATATATTTACCTATTTGTTTATATACTTGTTCTTGCACTTATTTTTCTAATACTTCCTTTCAATTTCCAAAGCTAGAACAAATTTAACATATTACATAAAACAATATTAGATTATCCCATAGAACTATAATATTTCATTACAAAAGGGAAAAACAATTAAAAATGGAGAGAATTTGATCAATATATCTACCACCTTCATCACATAATCAAGACTAATAGTGTGTGAAAAGACACATCAATTTCAGGTAGGACCCTTCCTTTGAAAAGGCACATCATTTCTTGCTATGAATGCAGAATCTGAATTTATTAAGAGAAAACAAATTAACCCATATTAAGAAAAATCCTACAAAATGTATGACACAAGGTTGAGAAGGACTGAGACAAGATACACACACTGGAGAAGAATAAGACATGACAACTGATGATACCAGGAGACCCACCAGGAGAACCAGATTAAGAAATGTATGAAGAAAAATAGTATTAAGGAAGTAACATTAGTAAACTAATAACTAAGGGCCACAATTTCACTAATATAATTGTTCTAATCATAAATTCCTGGCTGGCTTTGCTCACTGTACTCTTTTAATACAAAATATTGAGAAAGCTATGTAAATGATACACACACACACACACACACACACACACACACACACACCTATATATCCCACCCAAACATAAGATACATATGGAGAAGGGGAAAGAAAACAAAATAGTTTCCAACTTTTTCACTTAATCTTCAGATTTAGAGCTAGGAATGGTGGTAAATGCCTTTAATCCCAGCACTGGGGAGGCAAAAGCAGGCAGATCTCTGTGAGATGGAGGTTAGCCTGGACTACATAGTGAGTTCCAGGCCAAGAAACCCTGGATCAAACAAAGGACACCCACCCAAATCTGCAGTTTTGCCTTTTAAATCAGATAATTTTAATAATAATTTCAAGTGAATTTAAATTGGAAAGAAAAATATACTATATATATGTAAAGATGTAATATCAAAAGCTAACATAAAATATCACCCAAGAAAATCTAAAAAAAGAGTATCTAAACATCTTTGTTATATCTTTTTTTTTTTAATTTTATTTATTTTTGTATGTGTATGAGTGTACTGTCTGCATGTAGGTTTGTGCACCCGTGTCGTGCAATGCCGCGGAGGTCAGAAGAGGGTGTCGGATTCCCCTGGAACTGGAGTTCTCCTGGAGTTGGAGTTTCAGACAGTTCTCAGCTGCCATGTGGGTGCTGGGGATCGAACCCGGGTCCTCTGTAAGAGCGGTCAGCGCTCTCAACCGCTAGGCCATCTCTCCAGCCCCACATCTTTGTTATATCTTAAATTATCAAAATATTTTAAAAACTATCAGTGGGGCCATGGCAGTGTCGAGTGAGAAATGGGGATATTTTAAATGGAGAAGGCATGGAGAAGACATAAAGGGAGGCCTAGACAGATAAGGGAGAAAGGAGAGATAAATAATGTCTTACTGGGATTAAAAAAAAAAAACCCTGACTCATATTAGTCTAACAATCTCTTGACAAATTACACATACAATACCTCTGCATGAGTCCATATGCAAAGATGAAGGCTGCATATCAAGAAACAGTACCAGGCAGGAGAAACCTTCTTTTAAGTCATTGGCCAGTGTAGTCCAAGAGACTCCCAAAATTACACAGACTATTGCCACAGCCCTTGATTGCCTCCCAGAACCTGAAAGTAAGACCCTATTGCTGAAGACAGAACATACTTCAGAGACCAGATCTTGAGCAATGGAGCTGGATCTGACCTGGAAGACACCAACCCTGAAGGCTGCTCTCATAACTAGGGAGAGCACTGTGTAAGCCACTAAGGGAGATCATCAATGGCTGGTCCAATATCAGCCTTGAGACCAAATATTCACGTCAATGACCAGTGCAGCATACTACATCGGTGAAATAGTGGTGCTTCTATCTTGGGGTATACCAATGGCTAACCAATTGGACCTAAAGCCCCCTCAGTGAGAAGAAACTCATGTGTGGTGTTGTTAACATAGCCAGATGCACACAACTGGAAAGATCGTAGATCTTAGAGAACTCACTAAGGTTGACATATTCCTAGCATAAGGTAAAATCTTAATAACTACAAACAGGTATCCTTATATTTACAGACAAATATTCCCAACACCACTCAGAAAAGCTTCTTTTATACCAGATGAGAACAGTACAGAGTCCCACAACTAGACACATACAGAACTCCTTGTGCCTAGGTGACACATCTACAATGCAACCTCTACACATAAGCCCCAAGCATCATAGAACAAGGGCCCAAGAAGGCATTAATTACCTCTTAACTCTCATTAAGAAAGCTCCTCTATGCAACAGGAGACCAGGAACTCCAGTGGGCCTGGATGGCCAAACCATGAAGATTAGGAGTCTACAGAGTGTGGTCCATGGACAGCTGCCTGTATTCAGCTTCACCCCAGGGCTCAGGGAACATTGCTGAAGAGGCGGGTAGAAAGATTGTAAGAGCCAGGGAGGTGATGGGAGACCAAATGGAAATGAATCCTACACGCTCCTGGGACCTTGTTCATATGAACCTACAGCATTGGTATCAGCATGCACAAGACCCATGCAAGCAAGCTCAGCTGGACAAAAATCCAGCACAAAACTGCAGAAATGGGTAGCAGAGTCCAACCTTGACTGAAGAAATATTGGCAGCAGATTGTAGTAGGTGAGGAAGACCTGGCCTTCTTTAGAAAAGAGACTCCGGAGAGGCTGACCAGAGCTCAGGGGATGAGCTGGCACTGAGGAGTGGGCAGGGAGAGTAATTTGGTGCAATGGACCCTAGCACAAATGACAGAAGGTGTGAACTCTGGGGAGCGGGGGCGGGGGGGAACTGCAGGAGGTGCCAAGAGGAGAAGCAGGTATAATGGCGATTAAGACTGACTGAAAAATTATGTATAAAATACATAAAAAAAATTTAACTATCAGAAAAAATTTGAGTACAAGATGACAAAAATTATGCCTTAGCCAAAGGCTTTGAAAAACAACAAATGGGGCTGGAGAGATGGTTTACCGTTAGGAGCATTTGCCACTTTCACAGAGCTCCTGAATTTGGGTCCCAGCACCCATGTCAAGCAGCTCACAATCACCTGTAGCTACTGCTCTGGAAAATTCAATGCCTGTGGCCTCCACTACACTCATGTGCACATACCTACAAGCAGACACAAACACATACATACACATACTTAAAAAATAAATCTGGGGCTGGAGAGATGGCCTAGTGGTTAAGAGCGCCGACCGCTCTTGCAGAGGACCCGGGTTCGATCCCCAGCACCCACATGGCGGCCGAGCCGTCTGAAACTCCAATTCCAGGAGAACTCCAGTTCCAGGGGAGTCCAACACCCTCTTCTGACCTCCGCAGTGTTGTACGTCACGGGTGCACAGACTTGCATGCAGACAATACATTCATACACATATGGAAATAAATAAAATTTAAAAAAAAAGTAAAAAAAAATAATTAAATCTAAAAAAGAACATACATAGCAAATGTTCAATGACTATTTTTAATCAGTTATATATGAAAGTTAGAAAGTTAAAAAAAAAAACTTTAACTTCTAAGGTACTAACTTAGGAATCCTGAATTCCCAATGTCACAATTGTAGAAATTCAAGTCATAGCTCCAATTTTGAAGTGGCAACCTAAACAAAAGCTCTTGCAAGGAGTTCTGAGAAACTCCGTGCTTTACACACTTCTCTTTCTGAGCTCAGTGACTTTTCCTTTCTTATTTTTATTTCTGTGAAAAATTAATTTTATATAAAAGGCATATAAAATGAATTATGAAAGAGTAATCAGAATCTATAAGCGCATGGGTAAAAATATGTTCAAAATAAAACTAACAAAGGGCCAAATAGCTATATGAAATATGTGTTTATCATACGGGCCTTTCAACTTTTTCTTAATCAAAATATGGCTCAGGCAGGAGCCTGAATAAATCCATTATTTTTTTTAATTTTATTTATTTCTGTATGTGTATGAATGTACTGTATGCATGTAGGTTTGTGCACCCGTGTCGTACAGTGCTGCGGAGGTCAGAAGAGGGTCTCGGATTCCCCTGGAACTGGAGTTCTCCTGGAATTCGAGTTTCAGACGGTTCTCGGCCACCATGTGGGTGCTGGGGATCGAACCCGAGTCCTCTGTAAGAGCGGTCGGTGCTCTTAACCACTAGGCCATCTCTCCAGCCCCTTAAATCCATTATTTTTAAGTCAGAGATTATCCATATTCACATGGCTCTATACAAACATCATGCAAAAGGGAAAAAAAGATTGGGATAGAAGAACTGACCTCTAGGAATGAGTCCAGAACAAAGACAGTTGAGTGCACATTAGTCAAAGAATCTTTGAATTACAGATCTGAGAACATATTATCTGAATGAATTCTGGTATACTAATTGTTCTCCACTAAAGTTCAATGATTTTCCTCCTACAAGTTAACGGTTAATTTTCTTCAAATTTTCTATGTAAATTCTTTATAAAGACTATTGAATATGGTGCTTCCAACCCTAAAATATTTCAGTAAAGCTTTTAAGTAGGAGTAAAAACAAAGAAAAACCCCTTGAGTTACTAAAAAAAAAAATCAAACCCTAACATTCCTATGGTACTACAGTGTACATTTAATTATGACCCAAAAGTCATAATTTCTTTAAAGGAGAGGATAAAATAATGATCTACTCACTTTACAAAAGGAAACTAATGTTGTGTTCCTTTAGTACAGAGAGTATCTTATCAGCATTATTCTTGTGCTCATAATTGTTCTAAGATGATGAAATTTATTTTTCTTTGAAGATCAAATCTATAGTACAATCTGTATGTTAGTCCACAGCAGCCCTTGTACATTAAAAGTCTCAGTAAAAGCAACTATATATATATATATATATATATATATATATAGAGAGAGAGAGAGAGAGAGAGAGAGAGAGAGAGAGAGAAAGAACTGTCACCACTTTCAGCATTAACTACAATATTTCCCAAAGCCATTCATTTTTCAGGCCCCCATAACTGACGCAGTTTTTCCCATCTATGCAAACAATTCATTAATTTTACTGTCAAAGACTTTTCTGAGGTCACTTAATTCAGCAGCTTCAACAAAAGAATTCCTCCATCCTAATACCTTTTAGAAAAAAAGATCAATCAATATCCTGCTTATCCTTCTGCAAATGTAAATCAATGCTGGAGACCTTAGGGAAACCCCTTCATTCACTTGAAATCCATATATCAGCTCATCCCTTAGTAATTTCTTCCACAAGCTAAATAATTCACATTACCCTAATTTATCTTTGTGGTATCTAGTCTCCAGTAGCCTGTAAATTTTGATTCACTTCTATACTCTATTATTTTATTGGTGCAGTTAATACAAGAGGAAAAGTTCCCTAAAAATACATAGATTATTAAGAAGGCACACATAGATTATTAACCCATAGCAGAACTGCTTAAGTCTGGCTTGTTTTCTTGCCTGCTTTACTTCACTCACTTCCTTTCTAGTATCCCATAGGTAATAGAACTATAAAAAAGAGATTTATGTTATTTATCCACATGTCTAATCACCACACCTTTCTGTAACACAAATTTGAAACTTCACCTGAAATAATGCCAGTGGATTGTCATACGAGCTTTAACTCTGTACTTGTGCTACACTTGAATACATTAGGAATACATGGTTTCTAACTGTTCTGACAGTTCTCCATTTGCTGTGATCTTTGATCAACTAGGCATGCGATGCCCTATTACTAGAACTATTGTCTTTTATGCTGTTTGAAGGAATTCATTTTTATAACCTTTAGGCCAATGCTAAATTTTATTAACATCTTTTATTCATAACAATCTTCATTTAATAAATCTTTAGGCACCATTCTGAGTCCTTGTTAGACAGCATCAATAAAGATAATAACTGGAGGTTCACATACAGAGACTCGTTGAATCCATCCAAAATACTGGTGACTGACTTGGAGTTGACACATATGATCACCAGAATATTACTGAAGTCAAGACCCTGTTTAGAAAAGGGGTGAATGGTGAAACTACAATATAGACTGGACACTCATTTGATCAACTTGATTGAACATACAAGCCCCCCCCTGCTGGATGGTGGGACCCATGAGCTGTGTGGGTTTGGGCACAACTGCTCACAAATTGGTTTTACATGAAGGATGCTTGTACTCACAAATTATCACTTATTGTTAGAAAAAATGAAAACAAAACAAAACAAAACAAAAACAGAAAGATGCAGGAAAGTTATGGCAGAATGCATGATCTGGGATGGGTAGGGGTGGGGTGAGGGGAAGGGAAGGGGATATATGCCTGAACTGAATTGGAAAATGATGTATGAAATACACAAAGCATCAATAAAAAAAATAAATCAATCAATAAACTTAAAAAAAAAGAAAAGGGGAATGGGGGGGCTGGAGAGATAGCCTAGCGGTTAAGAGCACCGACTGCTCTTGCAGAGGACCCGGGTTCAATCCCCAGCACCCACATGGCGGCTGAGAACCGTCTGTAACTCCAATTCCAGGAGAACTCCAGTTCCAGGGGAATCTGAGACCCTCTTCTGACCTCCGCGGCATTGCACAACATGGGTGCACAAACCTGTATGCAGACAGTACATTCATACACATACAGAAATAAATAAAATTAAAAAAAAAAGAAAAGGGGAATGGGTCAGTGGGTGATGAGGTAGAGAAGGTGGTCTAGCTCTTGTGAGGATGCTTTAAAACTGAAAAACACCATCTTTTAAAAAGCTACAGCTGGCACTTTGCCTTTAGATTACATGTCACTCTGTAATTGAAAAAATAATCCTATCTGTGCCATATGTTATGCTGAGAGCTACTGAGCATTATATCCTTCTATTCATATGCTGTCAGTGGCCAGTGGTGAGTGCAAAGCAATCTCAGTGACTTCTCTTCTGAAATAATGCTAGTGGCTTTACATCAGAGCTGAAGTACATGTATCTAGTATGTCACAGGAATACATAAATATTCTAAAGCTTCCAATACTTTTCTCCACTTGTTTTGACCTTAAACAACTTATGAACATAATTCTTTATAGTAATTTTTCTGAAAATGTATGAATTAAGATAACTTTTAAAGATTCAGCCTCCTCACCTCCTCATGATTTTCTATTGATAAAATCATTGTTCTCTATTTACTCAAAATTGAGCTTACTGATTTAAAACATGCCAGACCAAGCAGGTGAAGTGGAAATGCTGTCTTACTGACAATATCTGCAAACAAAGTTTACAAATATAAACTGTGTTTGCTCACAAATAAGAAACTTGCAAATGCCACTTTCACAAAGAAAAGTGGGGTTTTTTTCTCTTAAAAATGAAATTTGAGCTTTCATTTCCCTTCTCTTCATTTTTCACTTTGTGTTTCCTTATTGAACAATGAGCAGGATTTGGGGCAGAGTCAGAATCTGCCTGAGTAAAGACGGCATCTACACAGGGGCTACTCAGAGGAGGGTGTCAGAGCCCAAGCAAGTGGAGAAAAGTATCCACGCAGGGAGAAGGTATCAGAAACTAAGCCAGAAAGAACATCCATGAGGAGACACAGCCAGCCATTTGCTGTACCAGAGCCCAAGTAGGGTGTGGGACAATGCATGTCTTTACTTGGGGCAGTGGTAACCTAGCGTGGAGATTCAGAGCCCGGGCATGGTAGGAGAGCTATCCAGTGCTTAGAGGTAGATGCTGATGGGCAGTTTAGCCAAGAAAGAACGAAGAGGGTGATCTACACAAAACTCACCAGTAGCAGGGTATCAGACCACAAGTTGCTGAGGAGGACAAACACTAATCAGGCATCCCTGTGTGTAATGTGAGACCCCCCAGGATGAAAGAGCAGTGTAATCATCAAAAAGGTATGGAATGACAGAGCATCTCCTCACCCACGGTTTGTGAGGAGAATATTATTACCAAGGGATGGCCGGACATACAAAGTCAAGGCCTAAGGAGAGGAAAGAGAGCATCTGGCAAGAAAAGAAATGAATCTGAGGGGAGTGAGGGAAATATTTAGCCATAGAGGAACCCAGACTGATGTACAGGACTATTAACAGGGAGAAGGCATCCATGTTAGAGGGACAGGTGGACTGGAATGAACAGATGGGGTTCTAGCAGTCTAAGGAAGGTTTCTGTGCAGTACAGGGAGTAGCAATAGAGATGAAAGATTCTTTACATGAATGATTAAAGACACTAATAAAACAAAAGAAAGAAAAAGTTCTAATTGTAAGTTAAGACAGGAATTTTTAAAGTATCTTTGGGCATTCATCAGAAACAATCACGTCCATGGGCTAGAGAGATGGCTTAGTGGTTAAAAGCACTAGTTGCTCTTGCAGAGGACATGGGATTGATTCCCACCATCCACATGGCAGCTAACAACAATCCATAACTCCAGTTTCAGGGGTATCTAATGGCTTCCTCTGACCTCCTAAGACATTGCAAAACATGGGTGCACTTACACACATGCAGACAATGCATACATACACATAAAATAAAATTATACATTTAAAAAACATATCCTAGACTATGAAACAGAACTCAAAAAGGGCATTTTAATTGTTATTTTACCATTGCAGAACCAAACTAGGAATCCATAATAGAAAAACAGGAAAATCATCAAAGACATGGAGATTTTAAAACACAGTTCAAAATAATCCATGCAAAGAAAAAGTATCAAAAGAAATTATAAAAAATACACAGAACTGGGGCTGGAGAGATGGCCTAGCAGTTAAGAGCGCCAACTGTTCTTGCAGAGGACCTAGGTTTGATCCCCAGCATCCACATGGTGGCTGAGAACCGTCTTTAACTCCAGTTCCAGGGGAATCCGACACCCTCTTCTGACTTCCGTGGCATTGCATAACACGGGTGCATAAACCTGAATGCAGACAGTACATTCATACACATACAAAAATAAATAAATAAATAAATAAATAAATAAATAAATAAATAAAAATTAAAAACATATTTAAAAAATACACAGACCTGACTGAAAATGAATTACATGGGTGAGGTGAAAATAGGCTGAGAAGAAGCTCACAACACCGAAAGCTTCGATGAAAGCTCATAGCAAAGGCCTAGATGAAAACAAGGGGCTGGAGAGATGGCCTAGCGGTTAGGAGTGCCGACGCTCTTGCAGAGGACCCGGGTTCGATCCCCAGCACCCACATGGCAGCCTAGAGCTGTCTGAAACTCCAATTCCAGGAGAACTCCAGTTCCAGGGGAATCCGACACCCTCTTCTGACCTCCGCGGCATTGCACGACACGGGTGCACAAACTTGCATGCAGACAGTACATTCATACACATACATAAATAAATAAAAAAATTAATAAAAAAAATTAAAAAAAAAGAAAACACACAGTCTCTCAGTCCTCACCAGAAGAGATTAGAAATGAGCCCAGAGCAATGATGACAAGGGAAATGGCAGAGAGATAAAACAAAATCAATGACCCAGAGAATGGGAAATTGGGGCAAAAAAAATCTGCGAACCAAAACTCTGGTTCTTTAAAAGAAAGTAAAACTGATAAGCCTAGGAAAGATCAAAAAGGATTCAGATATAATAGAAATGAAGTACAGATCCTATGGTCATTAAAGGACAATAAGAAAATGCTATTAATAAATTAAGCTCATAAAGTTGACAACTTAGAAAAACTGAAACAAATTTCAAAAGCTGTAAACTCCAAGCTAAAAATGGGTAATTTGAATACTCTTATAACCCATTAAAGAAACCATGTGTACTTTAATTTTTTAAATGAAATACACAGTACACTCTATCTCCTCTCCCAGAAAGCCTCCCACACACACAACTGTTTACTAGCTTCCCCACATCTATAGATTTTCAAATTGAAACACATATATCTAAGAAATAAGAGCCACCATCCAAGAAGGAAAGATAAACTTAAAGACCACAGACGAATGAATCAAAGAACTAGAAGAAGAGAATGATTAACTTAAAGAACATACAGACAAACAAATCAAAGAACTAGGAGGAGAGAATGATAAACTTCACAATGAAGTGGAAACAATGAAAAGAAGTCTCAGGCTGAAATGGAAAAGAAAATCGAACACACATCCAGGCAACAAGAAAAGATGGGAGAAAGACTCTGTAACAAAATGAATGAAGGGGCTGGAGAGATGGCCTAGCAGTTAAGAGCGCTGACCGCTCTTGCAGAGGACCCGGGTTCGATCCCCAGCACCCACATGGCGGCCGAGAACCATCTGAAACTCCAGTTCCAGGAGAACTCCAGCTCCAGGGGAATCCGACACCCTCTTCTGACCTCCGTGGCATTGCACGACACGGGTGCACAGACCTGCATGCAGACAGTACATTCATACATATACAGAAATTTAAAAAAAATTAAAAAAATGAATGAAGAAGAAAATAGAATATCAAGAATAGAAGATAACATGGAAGAACTGGAATTCTCAAGCAAAGACTATGAAAAAAAATTTTAAACACAGAAATGGAATACCCAGGAAATGTGGGACACCATGAAAAAAAAAACAAAACAAACAAATCTCCACATCAGAGGCATAGAGGAGGGAGAAAAATCCCATGATAATGGTATTGACCATATCTTCAACAGAATTGTAGAAGAAAAATTCCCCAAACTGAAGAAAGACATACCATACAAATACAAGAAGCACACAGAACACCAAATAGGCAAGACCAGAAAAGAAATTCCCCAAGCCATACCATAGTAAAAACACTGGATTCTCAAAACAAAGACAGAATATTGAAAGCAACAAGAGAAAAACAAGTCACATATAAACGGGAAACCCATCAGAATTACAGCTGACTTTTCAATGCAAACAATGAAAGCCAGAAGAGCTTGGACCAAAGTATTCCTAGTTCTAAATGACTAGAGATGCCAACCCAGAATGCTGTGCCCAGCAAAAATGTCTATTATAGTTGAAGGAGAAAAAAAATCTTTCATGACACAAACAAGCTGAAAGAATATATGTCCAGAAAACCAACCCTCCAGAAAATGTTTGGCATAATACAAGCAGTAGAAGAAAGGAACTATTCCTGAGCGGCAAGAGAAAATAATTAAGGAAGGTATAACTATGGAAATACAAACACAGACCAAAAATGCAAACAGAAACTAAAGTGATAGAAAGGAATATACATGTATCAATAATAATTTAAATGTTAATGGGCTGAACTCTCCAATCAAGAGACACAGTCTGGGAGAATGGATTAAGAAAATGAATCCATCCTTTTGTTGTCTACAAGAAACCCATCTCACCTTCAAGGCAGACACCATCTTAAGGTGAAAGGATGGGAAAAAATATACCAAGCAAATGGTACTAAGAAGCAAGCAGGAGTTGCTATTCTAATATCAAACAAATTAGACTCCAAATTAAAACTAATCAAAAGAGATATAGAGAGTCACTACATTATTATCAAAGGAAAAATTAACAATGAGGATTTCACAATCATGAAAATATATGCACCAAACACTGGTGCACAAAACTTCATATACAAAATACTACAAAACTTTAAGTCACAGATTAACCCCAACACACTAATAGTAGGGAACTTCAATATTCCACTGGGCCCATTAAGCAGATCCACCGGACAAAGAATAAACAGAAAGACATCTGAACTGAACAATACAATACAACAAATGGACCTAACATACATCTACTGAATATTCCACCCAAATGCCAAAGAATATATTTTCTATTCAGCACCCCATGGAACATTCTCCAAAATCAACCACATACTGAGACACAGACAAAAACTCAACAAATACAAAAACATTGAAATAATCCCATGCATTCTATTAGACCACAATACAACATAGTTTAATATCAACACCAAAGGAAGCCCTAACAACTACAAGAACGCATGGAGACTAAACAACACACTCCTGAACAATGAGTGGGTCAAGGTAGAAATAAAGAAAGAAAAGTATTCCTGGAATTAAAAGAAAAGGAGAATGCAACACAACAAAACCTATGGGACACTTTACAAGCAGTTCTAGCTGGGTGTGGTGGCACATGCCGTTAATCCTAGCACTTGGGAGGCAGAGGCAGGCAGATCTCTGTGAGTTCAAGGCCAGCCTGGTCTACAGAGTGAGTTCCAGGACAGCTGGGGCTACAGGGAGACCCTGTCTCAAAAAGACAAAAAAAAAACAAAGCAAAACAAAAAAAAGCAGTCCTAAGAAGGAAATTTATAGCCCTAAGTGCCTATACTAAAGAAAACAGAAAAACAGAAAGAGCTCAAATTACCAAATACTGCAACTAAAAACACTTGAGAGACAACAACTAATGAATCCCAAACCCAACAAACAAGAAAAAATAATAAAAATCACAAAGAATCAATGAATCCAAGAGCTGGTTCTTTGAAAAGATAAACATGACAGATAGACCCATAGCCCAATTAACCAAAAGAAAGAAAGAGCATCTCCAATAAAATTCTAGATGCAAAGGGAAACATCACAACAGGCAGAGAAAAGATCCAGACAATCATATGAGAATACATTAAAAACCTAAATACTCTACTAAATTTGAAAATCTAAGAGAAATGGATGAATATCTGAAAGCATGGAAAGCACCAAAGCTTAATGAAGAAGAGATCAACAGCTTAAACAGACCCATAACAAATGAGGAAATTGAAACAGTAATACACAACCTCCCAACTGAAAAAAGCCGAGTCCCAGATGGATTAATGGCAGAATTATAGAAGACATTTAAAGAGGACTTACAAGCACTATTACTCAAATTATTCAAAAGGATAGAAACAGAGGAAAATCTCCCAAATTCCTTCTCTGAAACCAGTATCACTCTAATAACAAAACTGGAAAAAGATACAACCAAAAAAGAAAACTATAGACCTATTTCTTTAATGAACATAGATGCAAAAATCCTCAATAAAATACTGGCAAACTGCATATATCAGTTTGCACATATCAAAAAGGTCATACACCACAACCAAGTTGGATTTATACCAGAGATGCAGGTACAGTTCAACATACATAAATCAGTAAACGTCACAAAGCACATAAATGGACTGAAAGACAAAAACCACCCAGTCATCTCAATCAATGAGGAAAAGACCTTTGATAAAATACAACATGCCTTCATGTTTAAAGTCCTAGAGGGAATTGCACAGAGGGAACATTCCTCAACATAAATAAAGCCATATACAACAAACCCACAGCCAATATCACTTTAAACAGAGAAAAATTAGAAGCATTCCCCTCAAAGTCAGGAACCTGGCAAGGCTGCCCCTTACTTATCTCCACTCCCTTTCAATAAAGTACTTGTAACTCTTCCTAGAGCAATAAGGCATTAAAGGAGTACTAATTGGCAAGGAGGCAGCCATACTATCCCTTTTTGCCAATGACATGATAGTATACATAAGAAATGCCAAAAATTCTACCAGAAAACTCCTAGAAATGATTAACAGTTTCAGTAAAGTGGTGGGTTACAAAATTAACCTAGAAAAACCAGTAGCCTTTCTTTATGCCAACAACAAGCAATTGGAGAAGGAATACAGGGAGACTTTTCCATTCACAATAGCCTCAAAAAAAATATCTAGGGAAAAAAACCTGGTCAAAGATACTAAAAATCTCTACAATGAAAATTTTAAATCTTTGAAGGAGATTTAAGAAGATTTAAGAAGATGGAAGGACCTCCCATGCTCATGGATTAGAAGAATTAATATAATAAAAATGACCATCCTACCAAAACTGATATATAGATTCAATGCAATGTAAATCAAAATTCACATGACTTTCTTTACAGATTTAGAAAAAAATCCTAAAATTTATATGGAAAAACAAAAGAGTTTGGATGGCCAAAGCAATACTAATCAAAAAGACCAATGCAAATGGGATTACTATACCCGATTTCAAACGATATTACAGGGCTATGGGTCATAAAAACAGCATGGTACTGGCACAAAAAAACAGACCCATAGCTCAATGGAACAAAATTGAAGATCCAAATTTAGGCACCTGCAATTTCAGCCACCTCATATTTGATAAAAGGCCCAAGAAATCTCAATGGAGGAAAGACAGTATCTTCAGCAAATGGTGCTGGCAAACCTGGATAACCACTTGTAGAAGAATAAAATTAAAACCCTACCTTTCACCCTATACAACAATCAACTCCAAATGTATGAAAGACCTCAATGTGAAACCTGATACTCTGAAAATGATAGAATAAAACATTGGAAATAACCCACAAGACATAGGGGTAGGAAAAAAACTTTCTAAATCAGATAGCAGATGTTCAGGAAATAAGGTCAACAATTGACAAATGGGACCTCATTAAACTTAAAAGCTTCTGCACAGCAAAAGAAACAAAGAAGTTAAGATAAAACCCACAAAGTGGGAGAAAATCTTCACCAGTGACATATCTGACAGAGGCTTAACATCCAGAGCATATAAATTACTCAAAAAACAAAGGATCAAGAAAACAAATGACCTAATCAAAAGATGGAGTAAAGAGCTGAAAAAAGACTTCATAAATGAAGAAATAAAGATGGCTGAGAAACATCTTTTAAAAAGTGTTCAACATACTAGTAATTAAAGAAATGCAAATTAAAACCACTTTAAGATTTCATCTTACCCTGGTAAGACTGGCTATGATCAAGAAAACAAATTATACCAAATGTTGGAGAGGCTGTGGGAAAAGGGGAACACTCATTCACTGCTGGTGCAAACTCATGCAACCCCTATGGAAAGCAGTGTGGAGAACTATTAAAAGACTCAAAATGAACCTACCACTTGATCCAGCCATACCACTCCTGGGTATATATCTGAAAGAGTCATCCTATTGCAGATATATGTGCACAACCATGTTTGATGCAGCTCTTTTCATAAGAGCTGGAACCAACCCAGGCGTCCTGCAACTAATGAGTAGATAATGAAAATGTGGTACATCTACACAATGGAGTTCTATGCAGTGATAAGGAAAGAGGTCATCAGGAAATTTCATGTAAATGGATGGAACTAGAAGCTGTTATGCTAAGTGAAGTAAGACAATCACACAAAAAAACCCAAATAATGTATGGTGTCTCTCATTTGTGGATCCTAGCACCAAGCTCTTATATTTAAGTCCAGCTGGGTAATTTTTTAGTAAAAACAATACCATTGATTATTAAACTTCTACAGCTGGCGCCCAGAACGTGTGGCTTGGACTCTCCACCAACACAAGAAAGAAGGAATAAGGTATTTCCACAGGCTGTTTCTCTCTCAGCCTTTTTTCCTCCCACGTGAGAGGAAAACCTCAGAGAGTTTTACCATGAAAAGAGAATTACCCTCCCTTGATGGAGGATTCAGGGTAGCACAGCCAGGTTAGGCCTATCTCCATGCAAATCTTCTCTTTCACGAGAGATTAAGCTTTTAATCTATCTTTCCCCTTCAGTATCTCTCCTCTATATGGCCAGCTAGGCACATCTCCGTGGAAATAATTCTCTTTTCCGGTGAGAAAAGTCTTAGAACTGTCTCTTTCCCTAACCACTAGGGTTCCCTGCCTTTATCATGGGAACCAAACAGTCACGCCAATCAAAAATCAAATGGCTGTGGCGGCAGCTCTGCTGTAGTCTGAGCAGGTGGCATACCCCAGGCGCAAGCAGGAGCCGGAGCACTAGGGTGGGAGCTGGTGGGGCCATGTGAGGCTGCAAGGGGATCCAGATGAGTGCAGAGGCGGATCCTTGCTCAGCCCCACACTGCCGCACACGCGCCTGCACCACAGCCCTGTACCTCCTTCTCATTCTCAGCCACTTTCCTGTCTGTTAATGTAGCCCCAACTCAGAGCTGCAAAAATTTATAACCAAAATCATTTCTCAGGAAAAGAAGAAAGCAACATGCACCAGTTTTGAGGGCAGAACTACATTTCCCAGAATTCCTTGGGCCTGTCGCAGTCATGACAACTTTCTGTCATAGGCACTTTTCATTTCTTTTTCTTACAGAACAAAAGACTACACTTCCCAGGGTGCTTTACGTCTGTCACTGAACATAGTACGATTTCCAGGTTTTCTTATTTCCGGTTTTTCAAAAAATATACAGAGAAAATGTACCTTTAAACTTTACTGTGTTCTTTCTCATGATACTTGTTCAGAATTAAGGTAACTGTACTGCTCCTTGCACATCAATTCTTATCTCGAGACAATATATTTTAAAATGGCCATTTTAATGCCATCTCAAACATGCTTTTCTAAATTTGATACGTGGGTACCCAAAAACATCTTTAAATGAGTTGTGCACAATTGATCAATTAATAAGTCCTAGGCATTTCAAAATCAATCAATTAAGGATACTAAACATTTCTAAAAATTATTTTTTAAAAAGTTCTTAAATAATTTTGGAGCCTTTTAGATTTGTTTTCATTTCTAAAATTCACAGGCCCCCAGACCATGTGGTTTTGGAATCTACCGCCAAGCAAAACTAGCAAGTCATCTTAATACCATCATATTTCAGAAAGACAACTTTGTATGAAGATTTTCAAGCCAATCTGGTCTAACAAAAATTAAAACTAATTTATGCTCATTAACAACTATTTGCCATTTTTAGTTTTGGTTAAAAATTATTTTGTGTGGTTCTATTTACATAGATATACTAAAGACTAACTCTAAAACCAAAATTGATTTTTCCCTAACTCAGATCTGCCAATATATTTAAATGGCTAATAAATTAATTGACATAACAGGTAGATAAAAATCTGCATAGATAGTGGTTCAAAGTTTTATTAAGTATGTACTGTCACCTACTAGGTGTGACCCACCGATACTCAATAGGATCTGCAGAACCCATTCTGTAAAATTTATACCTTAAAGTTATACATCTAAAAATTGTAATATATAAAGGTTAAAATTATGTATGTATAAACATTATTTCTACAGGATCCAGTCTTAATCAGGTAACTCAAAGATCACAATGTATATTGAATCAAGGTTCCTCTAACTTATTTTTACTAATGCTCAAAATCTATTCACACATTGGATATTGATAAACTAAATTACTTATGTTGTTTAAAAATTTGGTCACACTTAAATGTATGTAAACTACAAGTTACTTCTAATTCATGCTAAATTTCCAGGAAACAGCCTTGACATTAATGTATATCCAATGTCTTTTTATAATGTTATCTGTAACATCCCTTTTTATCTACAAGATAATTTAGTTTTAAAAGACAGTAATTCATCTCTTCATCAACAATGAACCTCAGGACATCGGTTCCTGTATGGGTATGTATGTGGTACTATGGTTTTAAAACAAAAATATATTCTACTAAAATAAGGTAAGATTAATGTAATGCCCCCCAAGAGATGACTTAACTTTTTTCTTACATTAAGAAACATAAAATTTCTTAAAAAGACATTCTAGTTCTCAAAAACATCTATTAAATATGTATCAAGGCCAGGTACTATACTGGCTGGGATTTCTCCCAACAGCCAATTACATCAGTAAATAATATTACGGCTGGCTTTTATTAAACTAAAAATCAGGCCCAATAAATCTACAAGGGTTAAAAGAGCCATAGATAAATCCAAGCACTAAGTTAATATATTATTTTACTTTTCAAACTTAAAATAAAAGGGCTAATCTATGTTATTCTTAAAAAGAACTTTAATAAGCCTTCATCCATTTATTTACTGAAATGATAAATGAGGTATTTCCTGCCTACAATAATATATTTTAAAAAAACGGTATCTCTAACCACCTGTACTAGGCCAGCAGCACAAACTAATATAATAAATAATGTTTACTTAACTGCCTATGCTCTTACTATTCATATTCCATCAGTAAAAGTACAAAAGGCACCCCTGAAAGCCAAGATTCCAGGTCTGAGATAAGCCATCTGCAGCTACTTTTACTTTGCCTTCAGACATAATCCACGCCTCTGGAGAAACTAAAAGCCAGAGCTGAGTACCCAGCCTCCTGCTGGAAAAAACACTGAGACAACCTGGGTGCTATCTTCAACAACAGAAATAGCTTACTCCTCTTTCTTACCTGCCCCCACCCAAAAGCCTGGAGACTGCTGGCTTAAGAAAAATCCTACAGGAGACAATTATGACTAAAGAAAAAAACCTACAGGAGACAATTGTAGCTAAAGGAAAAAACCTACAGGAGACAATTGTGACTGAACTTTGTTACATCATTGTAGTTACATATACAGATCTCTCCAACCAGAATTGGGAATTTGGTGGTACAAGTAAAGAACACCATCAATGTTAAAAAGGGATATCAAGTAATATCTGTATGTTTTCATGTATAAGATAAGAAATGTTACTCTTGGAAACAATGTCATTCGCATACCTGTATGTCTTTGTATGTCTTTATGTGTAGGACAAGCAATGTTATTTTTAGAGACAATGTCATTTGCATACCTGTATGTCTTTGTATGTCTTTAAGTGTAGGACAATCAATGTTAGTTTAGAAACCATGTCACCCACATACCTGTATGTTTTAATGGGAGAAAAAGGTATTACTTTTACTTTGTCATTTTTAGAGTTCTACCACTTAAGGGCAAAGTTACATACTCGGTGGGTCTCTTTGCATCACTTGTGGTCAGTTTGCAATGCACTGGTATCAGTTTCTATGTTTAATCAATAAGTGTAAATGCACTTGAGAGTCACAGCAACTGGCCTATAGCCTTTTGCTGCCTCTGTGCTCAGAGAAAGATCCTTTTTTCTTCTATTACTTCTTTATTTTTTTTCATTTTTTAACAATGAGTAATAATTTATGAGTACAAGCATCCTTCGTGTGAAACCATTTTGCAAGCAGTTGTGCCCAAACCTACACAGCCCAAGAGTCCCACCATCCAGCTGGGGGCGGGGGGGGGCTTGTATGTACAATCAAGTTGATCAAATAAGTGTCCAGTCTATATTGCTGTAGTTTCACCCTTCACCTCAATCGCAGCCCTTACATTCTACCACACCCCCTCTTCCACAGATTGTTCCCTAGGCTTAGAAAAGGGGCACAGGTGGATGAGAAGCAAAACAGTCTACTTTCTCTGGAGCTGTCATTTTGGACTCTGGTCAATTCTGGCTGTTTCCTTTCATAGGCTGATGGTTTGTCCAGGAATAACCTTTCAATCCTACTAATGAAGCACAAGCAATTAGATATATAGGTATTTAAACAGTACTAATTGTTATGGTAGGTTACTTTGGTATAGACACAGATGTTTGGATGGTATGTTAATCCATGAATTACGTTTTTTCTGTAAAATATGACAGGGTCTTACTGTGGCTTATAACATAGAGAAAGATCCTTTTAAGAAAAGCTCTGTTACCTGCAACCTAAGTTCCCCTAGGCTACCATAATATTCCTTTTTGTTAAAACTAATTCTCACCTCAGAAAGTTGACTTTCTGGCTTGTCAAAAGCCAGTTTTGGGTTATAGCTCAAGTGTCTTTAATCCAGTACCAGACTATCCCAAAATATCTCCTAGAGGACTATGACATTACTGCTCCATTTAATTAAAAAACAAAGGAGGGGCTGTAGGAATGGAACTTTGTGTGGCTTGAGGCAAGAACTTGTAAGACCTGTCCCATAAGACCTCTGAGGAGGGTAATGGGATATCTCTGTAGGCATTCAGTTGCCTCTGTGAGTTATCTGTAGCTCAGGAAGGCTCGGGATATTACAATGATTTCTTGCTTCACCTATCTCTGAGAAATTCCAGGACCGGATGGCCCCTTCCCTTGAGGCATTGAGCAAAATGTTGCACCTCTAGTTACCTATTGCGCAAACAGGAGCTCTGCAGGCCCCCTGATTAGAGACAAAGTGGCTCGGCCCTTCCTTCCACCTGCCCCCCATTTGCTTGCCCAGAGCACAGGAACCTTTGGTACATAAACACACTGCTGGCATAAATAAAGAGAGACTCTATTCTCTCTATTCTCCCAGACCTAGCCCTCTAAGTCCATGTCTATGTGTCTTTATCTTTCCTTGTCTTTCTATTCTGTTGGGTAACTCTCTCTCGGTCCCCTCCCCCCTCCTTGCCAGAGCTAAGCAGAGATACTGTCTGCCTGCAGGCAGGAGACAGCCTCAAGAAATGCAAGGAGGGAAGAACAACATGTGGATGTCAGCCACGCATGACTAAAGGACTATTCAGAGGATTATTAAACTTCTACACTACTACAGACATAGCTTGAAGTTTATGTCTCTATCATCTTAAGATCGGAGATTTATGAGAAAGAATAAATCTCTTCTTTAAACTGCATTAAAACATACTTAACTAGGTAAGTTAGGAATATAAAGTTATATTCGTTTTCCTGTATGCAATATTACTGTTAAAATGTGAGTTCCAAATGTGTCTCAGAACTAATCTATTGTTTATTTTCAGACTCTGTCACTTTGCTATGAGTGAGGAGGGTAGATATGCATATTTGGAAGTAATAGAAAATCAAAGGGAACAACAAAAGACTTGTCCAAAGAACTGACCAAAACAGTAAAAATCTACATTGAAAAAGAAAAAAAAAACTAAGAAAAAGATGCAAGACAGGCCTTGACATGTATGACAGAATGCATGTGCTCTGGTGTGGGGGGGGACACAGAAGGGGAAATGGGTCTAAATTTGATTGGGAAAGGTTGTATGAAATGCACAAAAGCTCAATAAAAACAATGTACAAAAACCACATCTCAAAAACAGATTCTTGTGGCTGGAGAGATGGCCTAGCAGTTAAGAGCGCCGACCGCTCCTACAGGGGACCCGGGTTCGATCCCCAGCACCCACATGGCGGCCAAGAACCATCTAAAACTCCAATTCCAGGAGAACTCCAGTTCCAGGGGAATCCAACACCCTCTTCTGACCTCCGGGGCATTGCATGACAAGGTTGCACAAACTTGCATGCAGACAGTACATTCATACACATACATAAATAAATAAAATTTAAAAAAATTAAAAAAACAGATTCTTGACTTAACCAAAAGTAGCATTTAAAAATCTTTTACTATTATTTAATATGTTACTATCACCCAGAAATAATTATTCATATTTGCAAATGATCAGTTCATCTCCATGACCCAATTGTAACCTAATCTTACCTATGAAGTCAACAGTTTGATTTTGTGTTTTTCTCAGTTTCATTACTGACAATTTACTGACAATTAAGTTTTGCATGTTTTTAGGTAAAATTCTGGTTAATTAATACTTAAATAAATCAAATATGTTATCCAAAAATAAAAAAGCTAGCATCCAGCTATAAGAAAGAAATGCAATGTTTGTCTTTCTGAGTTTAAATTATCTCCCTCAGAATGATTGTTTCCAGTCCCATCCATTTAATGGGAATTTCATAATTTCATTTTTTGTAACAGCTAAATGATATTCCATTGTATAAATGAACCATATGCCTATTATTCATTCATCAGTTGGTGGATATTTCCTTTGTTTCCATTTCCTGAATATTGTGAATAGAGCGGCAACGAACACGGATAAACAGGTATCCTTGTAGTAGGATACAGAGTCCTTTGCAGATATACCAAAGAGTAGTCTACCTGGATCATGTGGTAGATCACACTGATTTCCACAGTGGATACACCAGTCTGTACTCTCATGAGCAGTGGATAAGAGCCCCTTTCCCCCAATCCTAGCCAGCATTTGTCATTCTATGTAGCTTTTTGACTGGGGTAAAATGAAACCTCAAAGTGGTTTTAATTTGCATTTCCCTAATGGCTGAAGATATTGAACCTTTAAAAAATATTTCTCAGTCATTTGTGTTTGATCTGTTGAGAAGTCTCTATTCATCCCATGGCCCAATTTTTAATTGGGTTGTTTAGTTTTTGTTTGTTTTGGGGGTATAGTTGTTTGAACTATTTGTATAATCTATATAACTAACCCACTGTCAAAGGTATCTTCACCACCTTAGAGTGAAAGGATGAAAAAAAAAAATTCCAAGCAAATAGTACCAAGAAACAAGCAGGAGTGGCTATTCTAATATCAGACAAAATAGATCTCAAAGTAAAGTTAATCAGAAGAGACAAAGAGGGCCATTACATTCTTGTCAAGGGAACAATTAACCAGGAAAACTTCACAATACTAAATGTTTATGCACCGAACTATGGTGCACCTAACTTTATAAACACTACTCTGCAGGACCTCAAGACACAGATTAATCCTAGCACACTAACAGTCGGGGACTTTAACACCCCACTGAGTCCCTTGGATAGATAAACAGGACAAAAAAATAAACAGAGAGACATCAGAACTGAACAATACAATACAACAAAAGGGCCTCACAGACATCTACAGAATATTCCACTCAAACACCAGAGAATATACTTTCTACTCAGCACCTCACTGAACATTCTCCAAAATCGACCACATACTGGGGCACAAAAGAAATCTCAACAAATACAAAAGGACTGAAGTTATTTCATGCATTCTATCAGACCACAGTGCAATAAAGCTCAATATTAACACCAGAATAAGCCTTACTGGCTACAAGAAAATACGTAGACTAGACAATACAATCCTGAATAATGAATGTGTCAGGGAAGAAATAAGGAGTGAAATAAAAATATTCAAGGAACTGAACGAAAAAGACAATACAGCACAACAAACCATGTGGGATACTTTAAAAGCAGTCTTAAGAGGGAAATTTATAGTCCTAAGTGCCCACATCATAAAAACAGAAAGGGAAAAAGTAAACGATCTAAAACTGCAGCTAAAAACACATGAGAGACAACAAGAAATGAACCCTAAACCCAACAGACAGGAAGAAATAACAAAGATCAGAACAGAAATCAATGAAATAGAAACAAAGAAAACAATACTTAGAATCAATGAATCCAAACTCTGGTTCTCTGAAAAAGATAAACAAAATAGACAAAACTTTAGCCCAATTAACCAAAAGAAAGAAAGAGCAACTCCAGATCAATAGTATTCATGATGAAAGGGGAAACATCACAACAGACAACAAAAAGATCCAGACAATCATATGAGAATACTTCAAAAACCTATACTCTACTAAATTTGAAAACCTGAGCAAAATGGATGAATATCTGAAACCCTGGGAACCAATGAAGCTTAACCAAGAAGAGATTGAGAGTTTAAACAGACCCAGAATATTTGATGAAATTGAAGATGTAATAAAAAAAAAACTTCCCAACTAAAAAAAGCCCGGGCCCAGATGGTTTCAAAGCAGAATTCTATAAAACATTTAAAGAGGTCCTACAACCATTACTACTCAGCTGGTCAGAAGGATACAAACAGAGGAAATTCTCCAGAATTCCTTCTATGAAGCCAGCATCACTCTAATACCAAAACTATACAAAGATACAAGCAAAACAGGAAAGCTATAGACCCATCTCACTAATGAACATAGGTGCAAAAATTCTCAATAAAATACTTGCAAAATGACATACAGATCCACATCAAAAAGATCATCCATCATGATCAAGTTGGGTTCATACCAGAGATCCAGGGATGGTTCAACATACATAAATCAATATCATAAAACACATAAATGGACTGAAAGACAAAAATCACATGATCATCTCAATTGATGCAGAAAAAGCCTTTGACAAGATCCAGCATCCCTTCATGTTTAAAGTTCTAGAGGGAATTGGACTTAAGGGAACATTCCTCAACAGGATCAAAGTCATATGTAGCAAACCCACTGCCAACATCATCCTAAATGGAGAAAAACTGGAACCATTTCCCTTAAAGGCAAGAACCTGGCAAGGCTGCCTCTTATCGTCACTCCTCTTCAACATGGTGCTTGAAAAGCTTGCTAGGGCAATTAGACAAGAGGAGGAAATTAAAGGAGTACTAATCAGAATAGAGGAAGTTAAACTATCCCTTTTTGCAGATGATACGATAGTTTACCTAAGGGATGCTCAAAACTCCACCAGAAAACTTCTAGAAATGATTAAGAGTTTCACTAGAAAAATCAGTAGCCTTTTTTATACCAACAATAAACAAGTGGAGAAGGAATATAAGACCTTCCCACTCACAATAGCGTCAAAAATAATAAGATACCTGGGAACAAACCTGACCAAAGACCTCTACAACAAAAATTTTAAACCCCTGAAGGAGATTGAAAATGACATCAAAAGATGGAAAGACCTCCCATGCTCATGGATTGGAAAAATTAATATAGTAAAACTGTCCATTTTACCCAAATGGTAATATACAGATTCAAGGCAA
The DNA here is from genome assembly GCA_009823505.1 of Rhizomys pruinosus. Classification (NCBI taxonomy): domain Eukaryota; kingdom Metazoa; phylum Chordata; class Mammalia; order Rodentia; family Spalacidae; genus Rhizomys; species Rhizomys pruinosus. Next base: position 400,504 of record VZQC01001303.1, read on the forward strand.
TCCCAATCAAAATCCCCATGAGTTTCTTCAGAGTTGGAAAAAAAATCCTTAAATTCATATGGAAAAACAAAAGATGTGGAATAGCTAACGCAAGCCTGAGTGGAAAATGTAATACCGGGGGGATTGCTCTACCAGACTTCAAGCTATATTCCAGGGCCATAGTCATAAAGACAGCCTGGTACTGGCACAAAAACAGACCTATTGACCAATGGAACAAAACTGAAGATCCAAACTTGAACTCATACAATTTCAGCCACCTCATATTTGACAAGGGGCAAAAAATGCTCAATGGAGGAAGGATAGCATCTTCAGCAAGTGGTGCTGGCAAAACTGGATCACTGTTTGTAGAAGAACAAAATTAAATCCCCACCTCTCACCCTGTACAAAAATCAACTCCAAATGGATCAAAGACCTCAGTGTGAAACCTGAGACTAAAGGTGATTGAAGAAAAATTTGGCAGCAGCCTACAAGACAAAGGCATAGGAAAAGACTTCCTAAATCAGATAGCTGCTGCACAGGAAGTGAGGTAGACAATTGACAAGTGGGACCTCATTAAACTCAAAAGCTTCTGTACAGCAAAAGAAACAATCAGCGAAGAGAAAACCACAGAGTGGGAGGAAACCTTCACCAGTGATACATCTGACAGAGCATTAACATCCAGAATATATAGACTACTCAAAAAACAAAGAAGTAAAAAAAAAAATCTGACCCACTCAAAAGATGGAGTAAAGAGCTGAACAGAGACTTCACCAGTGAGGAAGTATAGATAGCTGAGAAACATCTTAAAAAGTGTTCAACATTATTAATCATTAAGGAAATGCAAACGAAAACCACTCTCAGATATCATCTCACTCCAATATAACTGGCTAAGATCAAGAAAACAAAAGACACCAAATGCTGGAGAGGTTATATGGAAACAGGAACACTCATCCACCTGACCCAGTCATACCACTCCTGGGTATATACCCACAAGACTCATCTTACCACAAAGATACATGAACATCCATGTTTATTGCAGCTCTCTTCACAATAGCAAAGAGCTGGAACCAACCCAAATGCCCCTCAACAGACAAGTAGATAACAAAAATGTGGTACATCTACACAATGGAGTACTATTCAGAGGTAAAGAAAGATGACATCATGAACTTTTCAGGTAAATGGATGGAACTAGAAGCCATTATGCTAAGTGAAGGAACACAGTCCCAGAAACACAAACAGCAAATGTTTTTCCTCATTTGTGGATGCTAACACCAAACCCCCAGTTGAAAGGCAAACTGAACAACATTGTTGTTATATTTCTTTTTATCTGAAAGCAACTATGTTGTTATAATACAAATCTTTTAATGGGCTCTAGAATTGACCCACCACTTATTTTCAGACTCTGTAATTACTGTATATGGGTGGAAGATATGTATTCATATTTTAGAGTAATATAAAATTAAAGGAGAAAAAAAGAAGTGCTTAGAGTGCTTATTGAAACCTTAAAAAAATAGAATTGGGAAATGTATCAAAAGTTCTTGTGGTGGTTTGAATGAGTGTCCCCCATAGGCTGTAAGTATTCAGACATTTGTCTCCAGTTGGTGGCACTGTTTTTGGAGGTCTTAGAAGGTGTGGCTGTGCTAGAGGAAGTATGTCACTGGGGTCAGGCTTAGTGAGTTTAACAAGCCTTGTGGTCTCCAGTCGCTCTCTCTGCTTCCTATTCTCATTGTGAGATGTGACCCTCGGCTTGCTGCTCCCGCTCCAGCCGCCATGCCTCCCGCCACAATGGACTCTAATTCCCTGGAACCATCAATCGTAAGCTCAAATAAACTCTTCCTTTTATAAGTTCCTTGGTCATGGTGTTTTATCACAGCAATAGAAAAGTGACTAATACAGTTATCAATTAATTCACAAATAAATATGTTCATATATAAAAAAACATTAAAAGCGGTAACCCTATTACAGAGGCCATTGGTCTTACAAGGGTCAATAGGCTATGAAAGAAAATGCCCAAGGCCAGGAATGTACTCCCTCTTTCAAAGACACTTGTCCCATAGACCCTCAAACAATACTGTCCATTGTCCCTGCTCTTTGTTACCCATCAGAACTTGATGATAAGACCCTATTGCTGAAGACACTATACACCTGAGCTGTAGAACAAAAAAGGAGATTTCAAGCTGGTGCTGACTTCACAGCCTCATCTCCACTGGCTAGCATTCATAGGCTGGGGTGCTAGGCATGCCAGTGGAAGTTAAAAATAACCATCGATCTTGCCCAGCTGTGAATTCAGCCAGCTACAGTAACAAGTGACCTGACAGGACATGCCCAAAGTGCAATAGTGGCATGAATGTTATGAGAGCAATCAACCACTTTCTAACTGGATAAAAGGTCTACTTCACAAAATGACATTGATATCAGGCCTAAGAGCCTGAGAATAGACAGGTCACAGGCCCAGGGGAGAGCCTGCTACTCTTATTCTGCTAAACAAACACAGTATTAAATAGACTCCTAATGACTCACTGCTATACTCATAGATAAATGATCTCTCAACTCTCATCAGAGAAGCACCCTCATGCAACAAATGATCATTAACCCAGAGACCCAAAACTAACATTCAGAGATTAAGATTTTACAGAGTACTTTTCCTGAATAGGACAGCTATATCAAACCTCTACCTTGAAAGACTGATGGATCACTGCAGAAGAAGGGGAGGAAATATTGCAAGAGCCAGAGTTTTCCAGACAGCTGGAGAGCAGATCAAATGAACTCACCAATAATGATAGCATGCACAAAACCCATATAAACTTAAGCCAGATAGAATTCCAGCTTGGAAATGGGGAGGTGATAGGAGGTCCCAGCTCTAGCTGAGGAATTGCTGGCACCATATACATAACCATGAAATTAGGTGGGGGTCTGGAGGGGATGCAGATGGGGAAAGGGGTCTAAATATGACCAAAACATATGGTATGAAATTCACAAAAGTTCAGTTTAAAAAAAGGAATCTGGGTCAGGCATGGTGGTGTATACCTTTAATCCCAGCACTTGGGAGGCAGAAGCAAGTGAAACTCTGAGTTCAAGGGCAGCCTGGTCTATATAGTGAGCTCCAGGCCAGCTGGAACTAAAGGGAGACTCTGTCTCAAAAAGACCAGGAAAAAAAGGGAATCTTCAGGTCCACATCATTTCATGGAAGAATACTGATCAACAATTAAATAAGAACAAATAGGAACTAATACCACTGCCAAATGAACAATGGACATGCCATGCCTATAACCCGAGCACTGGGGAGGTTGCGGCAAGAGGATCCTAAGTTCAAAGCCTGACTCAGGCCTATATAGAGAAACTTAAAACTAAATAAAAATGAAACAAACAGAATCCAAATGAAAAGAAGAAAACCGAGCACGATTTCCTATAATTCAAGGAAATACAAGAAGGGGAAAAATTCCTGACTTATTTTATAAAGCTGCCCTTACCATGATTAAAGACTCAAACGTTAAGTACAAAAAAGGAAAATGCAAAAATAAAAATTTTAACAAATAAGATTTATAACAGGTATGTAAGCCTAGGTCAACATGCAAAATTCACTGTAACCCACCTGTAGGATAAGAAAATAAATCAATGTATCAAGTGACATAGAAAAAAACATTTAAGGGGCTGTAGAGATGGCTCAGTGGTTAAGAGCACTGACTGCTCTTGCAGAGAACCTGGGCTTGATTCCCAGCACCCACATGGGGGCTAAGAACCATCTTTAGTGCCGGGCGTGGTGGTGCATGCCTTTAATCCCAGCACTCGCACTCGGGAGGCAGAGGCAGGTGGATCTCTGTGAGTTCAAGGCCAGCCTTGGTCTACAGAGCGAGCTCCAGGCCAACTGGGACTAAAGGGAGACCCTGGCTCAAAAAAAAAAAAAAATCTCCCTTCTGAAAGAAAAGAAGTAGCAGTATTTGTGCTCCTAAAAAGATAGTATTAATGTTGGGGATGGAGCTCAGTGGTGGAGTACTTGTCTACCATGTAACAGTGCCTAGGGCCAATTCCAGCAGCTCACAAATCAGAACAGAACAGAACAAAACAAAACAAAACAAAAGAAAAAGAGCTGTATGAATGAGCCTTAGAACTATCTAAAGTCCTGACTACAGTGATGGTAATCAAATCTACAATGAGTACATGTTAAATTGATGACTTCTGTACATAACAGATGTAATTTCCTGCTTGTACTGTAGTCAATCAAACTGTATTAGTGGAAACTGGGTATAGGGTTACAAATTCTTCCTAAGTTGCTTATAACAACTACAAGAAAGTCTATAGTTCTCTTAAAATAAAGTTGCCTTTTTTTCAAAGCACATCCCTCAGGACTGGGGAAACGGCTCAACGGCTGAGGGCCCTTGCTCTTATTCCGAGAATGTGGGCTCAGTTCCCAACACCCACATGACAGCTAACAACCATTTGTTAACTCCAGTTTCAGGGGATCTGATGCCCTCCTCTGGCTTCTGCAGGCACTGAAGGCATGCAGTACATACACACAGGCAAAACTCTCATACACATAAAATATATTTTTTAAAAAATATCTTTCTACTTCATTTTATTTCTGAGTCCTAAAGTTATAGATTTGAATAAAATTCTAAGCTTAAGAGTCTAATACTTATTTTTTAACTACTTAAATAGAACAGAAGGAAAAGTTTGCACTTCAATAAGGATCCTAATTGCCAAATGTAAAACCACCATGGGAAGTATAAAGGAAGCATCAGAATGCCAGTGCGGTAGCTGCTGCAGGCACACGCCTCGATGTGTGCTTCTACAGAGCAGAAAGTACACTTGAGTACTTCCAATGACTCTTCCGTCATAATGTTGCTATGGTTTTAATAACCGTTGCCCAAACTCCTGTGTGTTAAAGACTTAGTTCCCTAGTTCATGGTACTCCAGGGAAGTGCTAGGATATTTAAAATGTAAAGCCATGTGAGGGACGCAAGGTCATTGGAAGCAAGCCCTGGAAGGTGGGAGTTTGGACAACACACAATCTTTTTCTAAAAGCGTTTGTTCTCATAAAACCAATGACATAATAGCATCAAGTACATTACCAATATTCTGTTCTCAAACAGTTGTCTCTCCTATAGAAAACATTCCATATAAGGGTTTGTCTCACCTGGCCAGCTCTTTAATTAAGTTTGCAATGCGTCTTTTGTCTTCAGGACATAAGTCTTTCAAAGAGGCACTCTTCATTCCTCCCTTGCAGAAATTCTAAAACAAAACATCTGGTTAACTTTTTCTAAAAGCAATTTTTAAGTATTTTTTGAGAAGCTTATTAAAGCATGAAAAGTCAAATTTCTTAGATGTTATTTATCTGGTTAAACACTATGCACTTGTTTCATTTAAACCTACTGTGAATTCTAAACAGACTAGAAAGCTGATGGTAAACCAAGGATATCATGGAATTTACAGCAAAATACTCAGACAGAACTTCAAAGCAGAAAATGTTCCTGCTAACTTAGAGTTGGGTGGGGTTAAAGACATGAAATTCAAGGAGTCACAAGAGAACTCCAGGTGACATAGAAAAGAAATAAACTGCTGGGCATAGATTAAACACCTTTAATCCTAGCACTTGGGAGGCAGAGGCAGGCAGATCTTTGTGAGTTCAAGGCCAGCCTGGTCTACAGAGTGAGTTCCAGGACAGCTGGGGCTACAGGAAGACCCTGAAATAAACTTTGTATTTCAATGTAGCATTTATGCAACTCTGAAAGTATGTTAACTCAGTTTCTTTACATAGCCAATCATAACCAAAGAGCATAAAATGAACTCTGGAAATAGGAATAATCAAAGGTGGCAAAGATGGGATAGAAAGGGGAAATAGGAAAAAGAAAATGATAAGAAAATAAAATGAATATGACTTCTGGTAGGGTCAACTTAAGATGCCTGTGAAGCATTCATGTGGAGATGTTTGGGAAGAAAGCTGGCAACATTTCTCTCACACATATATAGAAATAAAGGCTGAGAACTCTGTTAATATGCACAGTGTCATGGGTGACTAGATTTTTTACTTCCTTTATATATTTACCTTCTTTAAAATTTTTCTCTAATAACTACTAGTTAGTGAAAATTAAGGTAGCCTTTAAAAATCAGCTAGCCATAACAGAAAATTGGTTTTCTGTTGTAAATTTTCATTCATATTTTTTCCAATCTAAGTTTAACTTAAACTAACAAGAAGAGAATCAAAAGTATATAAAATTGTAAAAAAAAAAAAGTTTAACAATGAGTATAATGTGTCAATAATGTTAATGACTGAAAAGTCAAACCGGGGAAGGTTTGGCAACAGAAGATGCTATGGGTCCCATATGCAAAGGTAAGTGCAGGGGGTGGCAGACAAGGGAGAGAGTCCCTTGCTCATAGGCCATACTAATTTTCTTTAGAAAAGCATCATTCTAATATAAAAGTATGATCCATCAACTAACAAATTCACAAGAATAAAAATCATAAGGGATACCTAATTGCAAGAATACTGTCAATTTGACTTACTAATGTGAGAAATATCAAAATATAAATCTTTTTGAGACATATTAGGATAATACATATTCTTAACTAAAGCTTAAAGCATGTCTATATTTTGGAGCAAAACTCTTGAGTAATCTAGGCATTTCATATTTATCCATGGCAGTACCAAAAGATCATAGAAGTTTTTGTATCTTTTAAAGATATATAATTATTAGGTATAGATCACTTAATATTCTTTCAAAGGTCTTTTATCTTTACTGGGCAACGTTTGTGAAAAAAAGTACAAACTGGGAGTTGATAAATGCCTGCTGCACAAGCAGGAGGACCTGAGTTCAGGTCTCCAGTACCCACACAAGTCAGGGTAGTGGTGTATGCCTGTGACTCTGGCACTGGAGGGCATTGGGGGAAAACAGGTAGACCCTAGCACTTGACCAGCCAGTCTAGCCAACTGGTAAGTTCTGAGTTCAGTGAGAGACCTATGTTTAAAAAAAGTGCACATTTTCAGATATGAACATACATGAAAACACACACACACACAAATCCTAAAATGTAGTAATATTTAAAAAAAATACTGACCTGTTTGACCACTGAATCTCCTGCACCTTTCAATGACTCCGCAGAAATGGAAGTGCCAGTCACCCTGGAAGTTTTAACTTTAACATCAGCTTTTGAATTTATCAACTTATGTCTTGATCTGATATTTTCTTCTGTAGAAATTCCTAAGAATTTTCAGTAAACAAAACTTCAAAATTGTATCTTATTCCTTCAACCTCCCACACCCTATAGCTTCTCCATATCTTCTATTTTCAACCTCCCCACACCCCATAGCTTCTCCATGTCTTCTATTTTCAACCTCCCCACACCCCATAGCTTCTCCATGTCTTCTATTTTCAACCTCCCCACACCCCATAGCTTCTCCATGTCTTCTATTTTCAATCTCCCAACACCCCATAGCTGCTCTATATCTTCTATTTTCTGGGACTTGTCCATCATACACATTAAGATAACTAAGAGATGTCCTTCACCTGAGAGCACCTTCAACAGTTCCCTTTCACTACTCATTCAGTGACAACCAGTAAGCACTGAAAAGTCACTTATACCTGTATCAAGACTTCACATTTTCTTTTGAGATATTAAATTAAAAAATTTCAAAACCAATCTCTTCTCTTTTATATATGAAATATTCTTTAAGCTCATAAAAGCTGACTTGCACAGCTGGTATTTCAAGTCTTAAGTGGGTATGGTCAAATATTAAAAAACATTTGATTTTTTGAAATCAGTTTTAAAATTTTTCTCAGCCGGGTGCAGTGGCACACACCTTTAATCCTAGCACTTGGGAGGCAGAGGCAGGCGGATCTTTGTGAGTTCAAGGCCAGCCTGGTCTACAGAGTGAGTTCCAGGACAGCTGGGGCTACAGGGAGACCCTGTCTCAAAAAGACCAAAAAAAAATTATTTTTTCTCTACACCCAATTGCAAAGACAAGGCTGTCTTAATATTTTATCTCCTCATAGCATGTAAGAAATGAGAGACACATCGAGAATTTCAACACTGAAGTCATACCTGGAACATATACCACCGACTGCTCTTCATCAGAAACTGTGGAAGTTGTGAAGGAAAATGCTACAAGGCGTCAAGTACCTAGATGCTGCTCTCCTGTGTGGCTGGAAGTCTTTTGACCAGAGAATTTATAACTTACTTTTTAAAACAAAGCCAGAAACTGGAAGTGTAATAACATCAATATTTTATACAAGTGTAGCTTCTGATTATCTTTTTTTATTTTTTATTTTTATTTTTTGAGACATGGTCTCCCTGTAGCCCCAGCTGGCCTGTAACTCACTCTGAGGACCAGGCTGGCCTGGAATTCACAGAGATCCGCCTGCCTCTGCCTCCCGAGTGCTAGGATTAAAGGCGTGCACCAGCACACTCGGCCAATTTTTTTTTTTTTTTTTTTTGTCTTTTAACAAAAGCCATGATCCACGAAACTTTTATCTACCCTTATTCCCGAATAGGACACCTTGGGAGACACTCTGCCATTAGGCTACTTTCCTTAGTAAACAAGGAGTTAAGTGCTGTGGAGATTTGGGCAGTTTTGTAGGCATGAAGAAGAAACAATTTCAAAACAGACATTAGCTTCAAACATAAAACAATGTTTGAGGGCAAGTCAATCAAGCAAACACAAATTTAGAAAAGCCAAGATGATACACTGTAACAGAAAAAGAATCAACATAAAATCATATTCAGATCTCTATCTAAATCCAGATAGTCTACAATTTGGTAACTCTCCAGACAATTTTCCAAATTATCTAGAAAATTCCAGTTTTCTGTTCATAAAATGTTTTCAGAGATTTCTAGACCTGGCCCTTATTAACTACAGCCTTCTGGAAAAGGAAGCAACTGGATTTAATTAACATGCCTGTAGATACCACCCAGTGTCCATTCCCAAAAAACTGTAATCAGAGCAGGATACCCTAGGCTTGTGGCCCCTCAAGAGTACTTTCACTGCCCTCCTGAGAGTCTTTATAGGAAGCTCAGTGGTTGAACTTCACACAGAGCTTACATACAATAAGTACTCAAGCAGTGTAAAACACATAGGAATTTTCTCATCATAATAGTAAAAAAAAAACAAACACAACAACAGCACAACCCACCTGAGGCAGCAGCCACTAGACCAGTAACAGACCGCCTGTGTTGTATGTGAACACAGCCCCGACAACTCCTCCAGGCATCCCAGCAACGGCTGTCTAATTGGTCTGCTGCCAGTACCCTGGGAGCACACTGCCCCCTCTTCAAGCTTCTATATCAACAAAGTCCAAACAAGTGTGTTAACTCTTAGTGAGTCAATTGCTAGGGAAGTCTGTTAACTTTTAATGACCACAGTGCTATAGAGACCTATTGTCTTTAAGGGACAGGAGGTTCACTACAGATATCCAAAGTCAGTATGATGGTTAGTTCCAAACTCGGGATCATAAGGAAACTGTGTCAACAGATGGTTGCTGGGAGGAGAGAGACAGTCTCTTACAAGGATGGGACTCTTGGTAGGTTAACCAGGCTCCAGTGGATGGACCCACACTGAAGAAGAACAAATTAGATTCTATTGGTGTGTGTGTGTGTGTGTGTGTGTGTGTGTGTGTGTGTGTAAAATAAAGTACACTAAATGGGCAGGAGCAATATAGGAAGATGAGTATAGGGAGATCTAAGCACCATCAAATCATATTGTATAAAAATCACAAACAATTTTTTTAAATAAAAAAACATTTTTTGATGAAGAAAAAGAGCTGCTAAGCCACTATCAGCTTCCTGTAGCTTTTTCCATGTATCTAATCAATATATCCAATACAAATTTGGAATTTTACAGGGGCATCAATTTGGAGTCATCATTTCTTCTGCACTATTTTGTACTTCTTCTTAGCAATCTGCCTTAATGTCAAATAAAAATAAATGTTAATTCTTTTCTTTAAAGAAAATGTGAGACAGTAAATAAAACCAGGAAATAAGGAAAAGAGATTTGTAGAGAGGAAATGTGATTGCAGGGTGGGTGTGGGGGGTGGGGGGGTGGGGGATGGGGGGGTTGGGGGATTAGGGCAGTAGGTAGAGGCAGGAGGGAAATGGGAGAGAGTAGGTACAAGAGGGTCTAAAATATGTATTGAATATGCTTGAAATTTTAAAAGAACATGTTTCTAACAAAAGAATTAATATTCTATCAATTCTAGCCATGGAATCTTTCTAGGAAACACTGTCTGACTGGAATTGCCCAGCAATAAACTGGGAGTGGCCTGTAATTCCAGCTACTAAGGAGGTCTATAGAGCAGGAGGATTCCAAGTTCAAGACCTGCTTGAGCTACAGAATGAGTTCAAGCCCTGAGTAAGACCCTATCTCCAAGGAGGAGTGGACAGTAAGGTCTGGAGTGACAGCTCTCAGTGGTAGATGGCTTACCCGGCATAAGCAAAGCTCTAGGTTCCATCCCCCACAACAAAACCTAGAACACTAAGTCTACTCTGACAGTACACTTTCTGAACTGCTGATTGGCCTCTTTCAGTTCTCGGTAGCACCAGTACTATCTATCACGACTTTAAGATTTTGGTTGATAGGCTTGGTGTGGTAGAGCATCCTATAATCCCAGCCCTTAGGAGATGAAAACAGAAGATCGGGAGATTAAGGCCAGCCTCCATTACATGAAACTCTATCCCCCAAAAAACAACCACAAAAAGATTTTGGCTGAAAATGAGCACCACTAAGTTCTGAACCACTGCTCCCAAGAAACTGACTCTCAATTCACCAATAGACAATCTAAAAATAGTTTTTATGAAATGAAATGGTATGGTCTTCTGAACAATAGAAACCATTTCTTTGTATTACATCCCTTAAAATCAACACAGGGCCTTGTATACGCAATGGCACCCAAACGTTTATTTGATGTTTGACACATACTTGAAAAAAGAACGTGGAGGAAAACAATTCCAACATGTCCAACAACTTCTGACCAACAACACATCAATCTGAGTCACCTTTGAGTGACTCTGAGTCACCTCTAAGTCACACAAAATGTGTTCCATACACCTCTTGCAGAGCACCTGGGTTCAATTCCCAGCACCCACACTGCAGATAACAACTGTCAGTAACTCCAGTTCCAGGTGGTCCAACGTCTTCCTCTGACTTCCATGGGCACTGCACATCATGGGTGCCCTGCCCTTATGCACATGCATGTAACAAAACACTCACATATAAAACAAAAATAATAAATTTTTAAATACTACATTTTTCTAGACTAGTCACAGAGAAGCCTACTTACTAGAAGAGAACAGCACCAGTGAGTGAAGAAGGGGGACCCCACTTAGCTTCATTTGTATTTGGAAGCTCAACCAAGTATTTCTCCCTTTCTGATACAACCACCCCCATTTTTATGCTCAATAACTTTGTTTCCTGTTTCCTTAAGAAAAGCAAACTGTGAAGACCATCCAGGCTTCAGCCAGCAGAGCTAACCACATTTCTTTCTGTGAAGACTGTCTCAGGCTTTGGCCAGCAGAGCTAACCACCTTTCTTGCCTGAATGCTTATCTAAAGCCAACAGAGCCCTTCCACAGCAAATTACCTTCCTTCCTTCCTTTCCACCCTAGGATATTGCTACTAATATTCTCCCCCATTCCTTTGACCTGTGAATCAATATTTTTCTATTAACTGTTCCTAGTAACATCTAACCATGTAAAAATTTCTTTACAAAAAAGGGAAAATAAATCTCTTGCCTTCCAGCTACTGCACCACTGTGCCCCTTTCTCCAGACAAATTTTTTGTAAGAGACCTCCAATTCCTCTCCTCTGCATCAGTCTTATGCTTACCTCAATCAAGCTTTGGCTTTATCAATCCAATGGAACTATTTTTTAATAAACATTTAATGTTCTGTATTGACAAATCTATCAATCGGACACTAAGGCTTCTTTGTACCTGATCTATCAGTAACATTTGAGCTAAATGAACACTCTTTTCAAAATACCTTTTTGCTTCCTTTGAAGACACAGAGTCACAAGTTTCCTCTTGCTTTGCAACAGTTCCTGCTCTTGCGTTCAACTCCTCCTAGTCTAGCCACTTCTAGGTACTTAGGAGTCCCGGGGCCTCTGACTTCGAGCTTTTCTCTAGTCGTGATCTCACTCAAGTCTGTGGCTCTCTCTTTTTTTTTAAGCAGTGTAAGAACCAGTCAACTTTAATTGGACATCAGTTCTCTGTCAGGCTATGGAAAGATTCAGCCTTAGTTCATGTACTCATGGACTGGAGGACGGCAGCTGGTTGTGTCCAGGAGTGCAGTGCCCCCCACTCTGCCCCCTCCTCAGTGGTACTAGCTGCTCATGTTTGAGTTCCTTGTAAGAAGGCACATGGGCCACGGGCACAGAGTTGAGGCTGGTGGTGCTCCCTTTCCTCGGGCTGATGCACTTGTTACGGTACTGTATGGACTTGTAGCCCTTGGGTCAAATATGCCAACAGTGCCTTTTGGATTGGATTCTGCATCACTATCTAGCCTGACAGCAACAGACAGTTTAACCTCTATGAATTTCTTCTCCTTCAGTGGCAGGAGTGAAGCCATCTTGGAGTCCTGGTATCTGCAGAAACTCAAGTCTATGCCTTTAAATACTATCAATAAGTTGACTATTGCCAAATTTATCTCTATCACAAGCCTCTCTTCCAAAATCAATATTCCACTTAGATACAGAAAAGAAACCTCAAATCCAGGAGTTCAACCTGAAGTCCTTCCTTTGACAATTCCATCCTCCCAACTGCCCAAACCAAAACTTCTCTTTCTCTCACATCTCACATTCAGAATACTTTGTTGGCACAACTTTCAACAGACATCTACAGTCCAACAACTTCTGACCAACAACACATCAATCTGAGTCACCTTTCCTTCCTCCAGGATTACTGTCTTGTTTATGCAAGTCCTCAACATTCTGCTTTGTGCACAGTGGTCGGAATAAAGATTTAAAACTTCATATTAAGCCCGGCATTGTGGCACATGACTTTAATCCCAGCACTCAGGAGAAAGAGGCTGATGGAGTTCTTTGACATCAATACCAGCCTGGTCTACATAGTAAGTTCCAGACTAGCTGTGGCTACAAGGAGTCCCTGTCTCAAAAAAAAAAAAAAGATTTAAAAAAAGAGTAGAAGTTGCTGGGCATGGTGACTCATGCCTTTAATCATTCCAGCACCTGAGAGACAGAGGCAGGTGGATCTCTGTGAGTTCAAGGCTAGGATGGTCTACATAGGGAGTTCCAGGACAGCCAGGGCTTCAGGGATACCCTGTCTCAAAAAGACCTAAAAAAAAAGAGAAGTTAATTTATCTCACAGTTCTGGNAAATGTTCCTGCTAACTTAGAGTTGGGTGGGGTTAAAGACATGAAATTCAAGGAGTCACAAGAGAACTCCAGGTGACATAGAAAAGAAATAAACTTAGGGCATAATTAAAAAAAAAAACCTTTAATCCTAGCACTTGGGAGGCAGAGGCAGGCAGATCTTTGTGAGTTCAAGGCCAGCCTGGTCTACAGAGTGAGTTCCAGGACAGCTGGGGCTACAAGGAAGACCCTGAAAAATAAACTTTGTATTTCATGTACATTTTGCACTCTAAAGTATGTTACTCAGTTTTCTTTACATAGCCAATCATAACCAAAGAGCATAAAATGAACTCTGGAAATAGGAATAATCAAAGGTGGCAAAGCTGGGATAGAAAGGGGAAATCAGGACAAAGAAAATGATAAGAAATAAAATGAATATGACTTCTGGTAGGGTCAACTTAAGATGCCTGTGAAGCATTCATGTGGAGATGTTTGGGAAGAAAGCTGGCAACATTTCTACTCACACATATATACGAAATATAAAGGCTGAGAACCTGTTAATATGCACAGTGTCCTATGGGTGACTAGATTTTTTACTTCCTTTGATATATTTACTTCTTTAAAATTTTTCCTATCACTACTAAGTTAGTGGAAAATTAAGGTAGCCTTTAAAAAAAAATCAGCTTAGCCATAACAGAAAATTTGGTTTTCTGTTGTAAATTTTCATTCATATTTTTCCATCTAATTTAAACTTAAACAAAAGAAAGAGATCAAAAGTATATTAAAATTGTAACAAAAAAAACAAGTTTAAACAATGAGTATAATGTGTTCAATAATGTGAATGACTGAAAAGTCAACCGGGGAAGGTTTGGCGAACAGAGATGCTTAGTGGTCCCATATGCAAAGGTAAGTGCAGGGGGTGGCAGACAAGGGAGAGAGTCCCTTGCTCATAGGCCATACTAATTTTCTTTAGAAAAGCATCATTCTAATATAAAAGTATGATCCATCAACTAACAAATTCACAAGGAATAAAAATCATAAGGGATACCTAATTGCAAGAATACTGTCAATTTGACTTACTAATGTGAGAAAAAGATCAAAATATAAATACTTGTTTGAGACATATTAGGATAATACATATTCTTAACTAAAGCTTAAAGCATGTCTATATTTTGGAGCACAAACTCTTGAGTAATCTAGGCATTCATATTTTTTCCATGCGCAGGTACCAAAAGATCATAGAAGGTGTTGTATCTTTTAAAGATATATAATTATTAGGTATAGATCACTTAATATTCTTTCAAAGGTCTTTTATCTTTACTGGGCAACGTTTGTGAAAAAAAGTACAAACTGGGAGTTGATAAATGCCTGCTGCACAAGCGGTCGGACCTGAGTTCAGGTCTCCAGTACACACACAAGTCAGGGTGTAGGTGTATGCCGTGTACTCTGGCACTGGGGCATTGGGGAAAACAGGTAGACCCTATCACTTGGACCACCAGTCTAGCCAACTGGTAAGTTCTGAGTTCATGAGAGACCTAATGTTTAAAAAAAGTGCACATTTTCAGATATGAAACATGTACATTGAAAACACACACAACACAAATCCTAAAATGTAGTAATATTTAAAAAAAAATACTGACCTTGTTTGACCACTGAATCTCCTGCACCTTTCAATGACTCCGCAGAAATGGAAGTGCCAGTCACCCTGGAAGTTTTAACTTTAACATCAGCTTTTGAATTTATCAACTTATGTCTTGATCTGATATTTTCTTCTGTAGAAATTCCTAAGAATTTTCAGTAAACAAAACTTCAAAATTGTATCTTATTCCTTCAACCTCCCACACCCTATAGCTTCTCCATATCTTCTATTTTCAACCTCCCCACAACCCATAGCTTCTCCATGTCTTCTATTTTCAACACTCCCCACACCCCCATAGCTTCTCCAGGTCTTCTATTTTCAACCTCCCCACACAGCCCCCATAGCTTCTCATGTCCTTCTATTTTCAACCTCACCGCTCGTACCCACACCCATAGCTTCTCCATGTCTTCTATTTTCAACCTCCCCACACCCCATAGCTTCTCCATGTCTTCTATTTTCAATCTCCCAACACCCCATAGCTGCTCTATATCTTCTATTTTCTGGGACTTGTCCATCATACACATTAAGATAACTAAGAGATGTCCTTCACCTGAGAGCACCTTCAACAGTTCCCTTTCACTACTCATTCAGTGACAACCAGTAAGCACTGAAAAGTCACTTATACCTGTATCAAGACTTCACAATTTTCTTTTTAAGATTTAAATAAAAAATTCCAAAACCAATCTTCCTTCTCTTTTATATATGAAGATATCTTTAAGCTCATAAAAGCTGACTTGCACAGCTGGTATTTCAAGTCTTAAGTGGGTATGGTCAAATATTAAAAAACATTTGATTTTTTGAAATCAGTTTTAAAATTTTTTCTCAGCCGGGTGCAGTGGCACACAACGCTTTATCCTAGCACTGGGGCAGAGGCAGTGCGGATCTTTGTGAGATTCAAGGCCAGCCTGGTCTACGATGATTCCACGGAGCGCTGGGGCTACAGGGAGAACCCTGTTCTCAAAGACAACAAAAAAAATTATTTTTCTCTACACCCAATTGCAAAGACAAGGCTGTCTTAATATTTTATCTCCTCATAGCATGTAAGAAATGAGAGACACATCGAGAATTTCAACACTGAAGTCATACCTGGAACATATACCACCGACTGCTCTTCATCAGAAACTGTGGAAGTTGTGAAGGAAAATGCTACAAGGCGTCAAGTACCTAGATGCTGCTCTCCTGTGTGTGCTGTGAAGTACTTTTGACCAGAGAATTTATAAACTTACTTTATAAAACCAAATGCCAGAAACGGAAGTGTAATAACATCAATTATTTTATACAATGTAACTTCCTGATTATCTTTTTTTTTTATTTTTATTTGGTTATTTTTTGGAGACATGGTCGATCCCTGTAGCAACCGCTGGCCTTTAACTCACTCTGAGGACCAGCATGGCCTGTGAATTCACAAGAGTCACGCCTGCCTCTGCCTCCCTGGTGCATGGATTAAAGCGAGCACCACGCAACTCGGCCCAATTTTTTTTTTTTTTTTTTTTGTCTTTTTAACAAAGCCATGATCCACGAAACTTTTATCTACCCTTATTCCCGAATAGGACACCTTGGGAGAAGCACTCTGCCAGTTAGGCTACTTCTTATTAAACAAGGAGTTAAGTGATGTGGAGATTTGGGCAGTTTTGTAGGCATGAAGAAGAAACAATTTCAAAACAGACATTAGCTTCAAACATAAAACAATGTTTGAGGGCAAGTCAATCAAGCAAACACAAATTTAGAAAAGCCAAGATGATACACTGTAACAGAAAAAGAATCAACATAAAATCATATTCAGATCTCTATCTAAATCCAGATAGTCTACAATTTGGTAACTCTCCAGACAATTTTCCAAATTATCTAGAAAATTCCAGTTTTCTGTTCATAAAATGTTTTCAGAGATTTCTAGACCTGGCCCTTATTAACTACAGCATTCTGGAAAGGAGAGCAACTGGATTTAATTAACATTACATGTAATACCACCCCCAGTGTCCATTCCCAAAAAGAACTGAACAAGACAGGATCCCCAGGCTTGTGGCCCTCAGAGAGTACTTTCACTGCCCTCCTGAGAGTCTTTATAGGAAGCTCAGTGGTTGAACTTCACACAGAGCTTACATACAATAAGTACTCAAGCAGTGTAAAACACATAGGAATTTTTCTCAATCAATAATAGTCAAAAAAACAAACACACACACACAAGCACAACCCCCTGAGGCACCGCAGCCACTAGACCAGTAACAGACCGCCTGTGTTGTATGTGAACACAGCCCCGACAACTCCTCCAGGCATCCCAGCAACGGCTGTCTAATTGGTCTGCTGCCAGTACCCTGGGAGCACACTGCCCCCTCTTCAAGCTTCTATATCAACAAAGTCCAAACAAGTGTGTTAACTCTTAGTGAGTCAATTGCTAGGGAAGTCTGTTAACTTTTAATGACCACAGTGCTATAGAGACCTATTGTCTTTAAGGGACAGGAGGTTCACTACAGATATCCAAAGTCAGTATGATGGTTAGTGTTCCAAACTCGGGGATCATAAGGAACTGTGTCAACAGGATGGTTCTGGGGAGAGAGACAGTCTCTTACAACAGGATGGAACTCTTGTGTAGGTTAACCAGGCTCCAAGTGGATGGACCCACACCTGAAAGACAAGAACAAAATAGATTCTAAATTGGTTGTGTGTGTGGTGTGGTGTGTGGTGTGTGTGTGGTAGTGGTAAAATAAAGTACATAAATGGGCAGGAGCAATAGTGGAAGATGAGTAGGGGTCTAAGTAACCATCAAATATATTGTATAAAAATCACAAACAATTTTTTTAAATAAAAAAAACATTTTTGTGAAGAAGCAAGAGACTGCTAAGCCACTATCAGACTGTCCTGTAGCTTTTTCCATGTATCTAATCAATATATCCAATACAAATTTGGAATTTTACAGGGGCATCAATTTGGAGTCATCATTTCTTCTGCACTATTTTGTACTTCTTCTTAGCAATCTGCCTTAATGTCAAATAAAAATAAAATGTTAGGATTCTTTTCTTTAAAGAAAATGTGAGACAGTAATAAACCAGCGAATAAGAAAAGAGATTGTAGAGAGGAAATGTGTATTGGCAGGGTGGGTGGGTGGGGTGGGGGGGTGGGTGGATGGGGGGTTGGGGGATTAGATGGGCCATGTAGGTAGGCAGGAGGGGAATGGGAAGAGTAGGTAACAAGAGGGTCCTAAAATATTATTGAATATAGCTTTAAATTTTAAAAGAACATAGTTTCTAACAAAAGATTAATATTCTATCAATTCTAGCCATGGAATCTTTCTAGGAAACACTGTCTGACTGGAATTGCCCAGCAATAAACTGGGAGTGGCCTGTAATTCCAGCTACTAAGGAGGCTTAGAGGCAGGAGGATTCCAAGTTCAAACCTGCTTGAGCTACAGGAAAGTTCACAGCACTGAGTAAAACCCTACTCCGAAGGAGGAGTGGACAGTAAGTCTGGGTAGACAGCTCTCAGTGGTAATGGCTTACCCCCGGCATAAGCAAAGCTCTAGGTTCCATCCCCCACAACAAAACCTAGAACACTAAGTCTACTCTGACAGTACACTTTCTGAACTGCTGATTGGCCTCTTTCAGTTCTCGGTAGCACCAGTACTATCTATCACGACTTTAAGATTTTGGTTGATAGGCTTGGTGTGGTAGAGCATCCTATAATCCCAGCCCTTAGGAGATGAAAACAGAAGATCGGGAGATTAAGGCCAGCCTCCATTACATGAAACTCATCCCCCAAAAAACAACCACAAAAAGATTTTGGCTGAAAATGAGCACCACTAAGTTCTGAACCATGCTCTCCCAAGAAACTGACTCTCAATTCACCAATAGACAATCTAAAAATAGTTTTTATGAAATAAATGTAGTGGTCTTCTTGAACAATAGAAACCATTTCTTTTGTATTAGACATCCCTTAAAATCAACACAGGGCCTTGTATACGCAATGGCACCCAAACGTTTATTTGATGTTTGACACATACTTGAAAAAAGAACGTGGAGGAAAACAATTCCAACATGTCCAACAACTTCTGACCAACAACACATCAATCTGAGTCACCTTTGAGTGACTCTGAGTCACCTCTAAGTCACACAAAATGTGTTCCATACACCTCTTGCAGAGCACCTGGGTCAATCCCAGCAAACCACACTGCAGATAACAACGTCAGTAACTCCAGTTCCAGGTGGTCCAACGTCTTCCTCTGCTTCCATGGGCACTGCACATCATGGTGCCCTGCCCTATGCACATGCATGTAAACAAAACACTCACATATAAAACAAAAATAATAAATTTTTAAATACTACATTTTCTAGACTAGTCACAGAGAAGCCTACTTACTAGAAGAGAACAGCACCAGTGAGTGAAGAAGGGGGACCCCACTTAGCTTCATTTGTATTTGGAAGCTCAACCAAGTATTTCTCCCTTTCTGATACAACCACCCCCATTTTTATGCTCAATAACTTTGTTTCCTGTTTCCTTAAGAAAAGCAAACTGTGAAGACCATCCAGGCTTCAGCCAGCAGAGCTAACCACATTTCTTTCTGTGAAGACTGTCTCAGGCTTTGGCCAGCAGACTAACCACCTTTCTTGCCTGAATGCTTATCTAAAGCCAACAGAGCCCTTCCACAGCAATTAACCTTCCTTCTTCCTTTCCATCCACCCTAGGATATTGCTACTAATATTCTCCCCCATTCCTTTGACCTGTGAATCAATATTTTTCTATTAACTGTTCCTAGTAACATCTAACCATGTAAAAATTTCTTTACAAAAAAGGGAAAATAAATCTCTTGCCTTCCAGCTACTGCACCACTGTGCCCCTTTCTCCAGACAAATTTTTTGTAAGAGACCTCCAATTCCTCTCCTCTGCATCAGTCTTATGCTTACCTCAATCAAGCTTTGGCTTTATCAATCCAATGGAACTATTTTTTAATAAACATTTAATGTTCTGTATGACAAATCTATCAATCGGACACTAAGGCTTTTCTTGTACCTATCTATCAGTAACATTTGAGCTAATATACACTCTTTTCAAAATACCTTTTTGCTTCCTTTGAAGACACAGAGTCACAAGTTTCCTCTTGCTTTGCAACAGTTCCTGCTCTTGCGTTCAACTCCTCCTAGTCTAGCCACTTCTAGGTACTTAGGAGTCCCGGGGCCTCTGACTTCGAGCTTTTCTCTAGTCGTGATCTCACTCAAGTCCTGTGGCTCTCTCTTTTTTTTTTAAGCAGTGTAAGAACCAGTCAACTTTAATTGGACATCAGTTCTCTGTCAGGCTATGGAAAGATTCAGCCTTAGTTCATGTACTCATGGACTGGAGGACGGCAGCTGGTTGTGTCCAGGAGTGCAGTGCCCCCCACTCTGCCCCCTCCTCAGTGGTACTAGCTGCTCATGTTTGAGTTCCTTGTAAGAAGGCACATGGGCCACGGGCACAGAGTTGAGGCTGGTGGTGCTCCCTTTCCTCGGGCTGATGCACTTGTTACGGTACTGTATGGACTTGTAGCCCTTGGGTCAAATATGCCAACAGTGCCTTTTGGATTGGATTCTGCATCACTATCTAGCCTGACAGCAACAGACAGTTTAACCTCTATGAATTTCTTCTCCTTCAGTGGCAGGAGTGAAGCCATCTTGGAGTCCTGGTATCTGCAGAAACTCAAGTCTATGCCTTTAAATACTATCAATAAGTTGACTATTGCCAAATTTATCTCTATCACAAGCTCCTTCCAAAATCAATATTCCACTTAGATACAGAAAAGAAACCTCAAATCCAGGAGTTCAACCTGAAGTCCTTCCTTTGACAATTCCATCCTCCCAACTGCCCAAACCAAAACTTCTCTTTCTCTCACATCTCACATTCAGAATACTTTGTTGGCACAACTTTCAACAGACATCTACAGTCCAACAACTTCTGACCAACAACACATCAATCTGAGTCACCTTTCCTTCCTCCAGGATTACTGTCTTGTTTATGCAAGTCCTCAACATTCTGCTTTGTGCACAGGGGTCGGAATAAAATTTAAAACTTCATATTAAGCCCGGCAATTGTGGCACATGACTTTAATCCCAGCACTCAGAGAAAAGAGGCTGATGGAGTTCTTTGACATCAATACCAGCCTGGTCTACAGGTAAGTGTCCAGACAGCTGTGGCTAAGAGGATCCCTGTCCAAAAAAAAAAAAAAAAAAAAAGAAAAAAAAAAAAGGGGCTGGAAAGATGGCCTAGTGGTTAAGACCACTCTCTTGCAGAGGAACCCGGGTTCGATCCCCACCACCCACAGGCGGCGAGAACCGTCTGAAACTCCATTCCAGGAGAACTCCAGTTCAGCAGGGGAATCCGACACCCTCTTCTGACCTCTGGCGGCATTGACAACACGGGTGCACAGACTTGCATGCAGACACTACATTCTACACATACAAAATAAATAAAAATTAAAAAAAAAAAAGCCAGAAAAAAAAAAAGCCAAAGCCAAAGCCAAAAACAAACAGGAAAAAAAAAAAAAAGAAACAACTTCATGTCACTCCTCATTCTGAATAAAAATCAAAGTACTCACGAGGGCCTACAAGCTCAAGATGTGCCCTTCCCCCATCCTCCTTGACCTCATTTCTTAATACCCCTCCCTACTCATTCCTGGCATCCTGGTATCTGTTAATAAACCACTCAAGCTCCTGCTCAGAGCTCTTGCACATATGATTTCCTTTTCCAAACAGTTCGCTCTCATAGTCTTCAAAGTATACTATTCACTCACGGGTCTCCTTGTAGCCCAGCTGGCCTGGAACTCTCACAGAGACCTGCCCGACTCTGCCTCCCAAGTGCTGGTATTATCAAAGGTGGGTACCACCAAGCCCAGCCCAAACATAACTTCTGACTGAGGTCTGTACTTCCTAACCATTTAAGTACCTAAAACTGCACAATTCTCTCCAGCTGCACCCCCTCTGACTACCCTTGCCCTTTTCCTACTTTATTTTTCACTGTGGCACTTATGATTAATAGATATACATACTTCAGTTATTCATAGACCTATCTCATCTCAAGAAAATGTTAACATCAAGAATGTGAGGATTTTAGAGGGTCAGACAGAAGGCTCAGCAGTTAAGAGCACTGGCTTCTCTTCTACAGGACCTGGGATTAATTCCCAGCACCCACATGGCAGCTAACAACCATCTGTAAATCCACTTCAAGGAGATCCAACACATTTTTATGGCCTCTGCAGACTTTGCACAACATGAGTACACTTATATATATGCAAGCAAAGCACTTATATATATAAAATAAAAATAAATCAAAAAGTGTTTTTAAACAAAGTGAGGACTCTCATGTTCAATTTTGCATTCATCC
The DNA here is from genome assembly GCA_009823505.1 of Rhizomys pruinosus. NCBI lineage: Eukaryota > Metazoa > Chordata > Mammalia > Rodentia > Spalacidae > Rhizomys > Rhizomys pruinosus. The sequence goes on from VZQC01001303.1 coordinate 422,754, forward strand.
TCAAACAGAAAAAAGAATGTCTAGTTTATAGTAAACCATCTATGAAAGGACAAAACTGATAATTTTTTGAGGCATGGGTCAAATAACTTTCAGAGTTTTCTTTTTAATTTCTTCAAACATTCAAAGTATATTAAAAAAAACATAATACTTCTAGCTACCATCCATGTGCAGTTTCTTTTCAAAGAGAAAAAAAAAACCTCTAAACCAAAATCAAGATCTTTTTTAGTCTTTTTGAGATAGGGTCTCCCTACAGCCCCAGCTGGCCTGGAACTTACTAAGTACATTAGGCTGGCCTCAATCTCAAAGATCTACCTGCCAATCCCTGCCTCCAGAGTGCTGGGATTAAAGGCCTACTCCACAATGCCCAGCAAAACTCAGTATTTTAAAAAACAACATTCGAAGTTGTCTCCATACAACTTACCCTTTTCAGTAATATATAATCTACTTAATTTTATTAAGAACCAAATATTTAGCTTCTTATATAGAATCTTCCAACAAATTTGTACCTTTTTAAAAGCTCAAAAAGACAAACGCTATAGCAATCTATATCCTCAGGACTGAAGCAGGAATTAGAAAGCCAGGGCAGCAACCAATTCCTGTGAGTTTTCAATCACCTCCCAGAAACATATGTATATGTAACTATTATTAACCACATATATTTTGAGGCAAGTCATTTTTACATCAACATAAAATCCTCACCTAATTTTATTTGAAAATTCAGTGGCAGAGATGATAACCACTGCACTGTTTTGGCCAGTGCATTAAAGTTCTCATTTGTTAATATTGTTTAATACTGTAAATGATAATCCATTGAATACATATTAGCAATCAAACTTAGAAACTATGGAAAGACTACTTGTAACACTACTATGAAATATAACTTATTAGTAAATAAATTTATGCCAGAAGATTTAACCCACTAATGACAATGTAGCATCCTCATTATTTACACATTGGATGTCACTACCCTATGGAAACAGCACTGCTGAATCTTACTGTGCAGGGGATACAAACTCACAACAGTCAAAAAAAATGTCTATTAGTCATTGATGATTTGTTCTCTCCTGATGGAAACTTGCAGAACTGAGAAATCTGTCAACCACATTTCTCTATTTAGGCGAAGCACTGGAAATCTTTTATTCAATAGTATGTAAAGACTACCATATCATAAGTGCATACTATATAACCTTTGCCTAGTGAAAATTTACTCTAAAGACTCTGAAGTGGGCTAGGAAATAATCATCAAGGCGACAGAAATCAAGATCCAAAAACCAAATGGCTCACAGCTATCATGCTTTTCAGGAAATATTCAGTAACACTGCACATTTTACATTGCTTTTGTGTGCTGTGGGGACTTAGAAAGAAAGTATCAGAGGCTAAATGTTAGTGGTCATTAGATGAAGTAGGGTGAGAAAGAAGGTGGTACTAGCCATTCTGCAGTTCCTTTCTTACATGTGAATTTCTATTGGATGTAAATTTCATACTTTCCCATACAATTTCAATTTCTCATCACCACTGGGTAGATCTGAGTATTTTACATTAACTATCCAGAGTCTCAGAAAATGTAAGTGACAGGGAGTACATATTCTCTACCAAACAGTGAACGGTATGACTATTAGTTCAGGGCTGCTAATCCACTAGCATAGATGTGGAACATGGAATTAACTTGTGCAGTCCCACTGACACAGATATCACCTCTGTATGTATCAGAACAGTATCACTGTTATAAGCAAATAACCCTTAAAAATCATCTCTGCCACAAAATCCTATCAATGGAGAGTCAGTCTTTCAGGAGGAAAGACTCATCCCAAGTTCCTGACTTCCTGATACATAATCTCAAACCTAACAGCTACAGGAAACAGTTACTTTAAGGATGCATTAGTATGCTTTCTTCTACAATGCATCTATGTGATTTCCTTTGCTTCTCATCAACCTACCAGACAAGTCGTAATTATGTTCAGCAAGTACAGAATGCATAAGTATTTCTCTCTGCACACATGACACTCTAATCTCAGTAATTCAATAAAGGAAACTGGTAATATGATTTTCTAGGTGTCACTGGGGGCCAAGTAGACTAGAATGTCCAGAGTGATTCTGCTGAAGGTAACATCAATGCCTGAAAGTGTCCTCACCACTCCTCTTAACTGTTGCATCCTCTGGGAACACTGTGCTACCTCTCCCAAGTAACACCCACTAGCAAGGAAGCACATCACCAAGAAGAAAGCTTAAGATGCAGCAGTTAACGTATTCCCTGGGAAAGAGCCACTGCGAAGTATCGTAGTGACGGAACTGGGAATTCTAACTATTGCAAGGCCAGAAAGTCCAAGCAAAAACAATCCCCAAACTTCATTCTCCACCAGGGTTAACGCACAATCTACAAGTCAGCACTGCTTTACTTCCTAACTAGGTGCACAGCAGAACATCGTCTCAGTGAAATCTACACCCCGTACACGTATCCATCCCCTGGGGTCAGCATCACTAAGGGTCCGAACGGCCCATGGTCCTTGATCTACTCCCAGGGGTGCTGACTTCGGGCAATTCTAAATCCACACATAAAAGCAACCTGTGCAGCCGGCCCTTCCTTCCCAGCCACCTCCATGTCTTCCTGCACTATCCTGGAATTATTTGCAGCTAGCACAGCCGGAGAGGCCGGGCTGTCCATCAGAGTAGCGTCCTCGCCTGCCCCGGCGCAGCCTCGCTCAGATCCTGAGCAGGACAGGGTCCCAACTCCCAGGCCTCGCTCCCTTGTTGCCGCCCAGGAGGGCGCGGCGCCCCCTAGCACCGGGGCAAAGGATACAGTCGCGGCTCCAGAACGCCGAGCCACCCGCCAGGGAGGGGCCCGCCGCGCCCGCCGCGCCCGCCGCGCCCGCCATCTTGAAACAACCGCCACTCGCCGCGTAGCGCCGGGGCAGCCACGCCCCGGCCACCAGGCTCCGGCTCCATTGGCTGCCCGGCTCAGAGGCCAGCCCCCGCTGACGCCGCCGGCCGCGGCGAAGCCCGAAACTCCCAACCGAGGTGAGGCTGGGTCGCGGAGATGTGAAGGGAGGCCCGGGCCAGGGCCGCGGGAACGACCGGCTAGCCGAGGTGCTGCTACCGGAGCCGCCCGGGCCGCCTATCTGCGCCCGGCGGAGCCTTCAGGTGCGGAGAACTACAACTCCCGGCATGCCCTGAGCCCCTCGGCCTCAGTGCTGCGGCGGGGTCGGGCGCGCCCGCCTGCGGGCCGGCTCAGTACCTCGGTGCCCGGTGCCCAGGGCACGCACGGTGCGGACACTCGAGCGATGGAGGAGCTGGTGCCGCCGCAGCAGCCTCCGCAGGGCAGCAGCAAGCCGCACCTGGAGAAGCTGACACTGGGGGTCACCCGCATCCTCGGTGAGCTGGACAGGCCGAGGAGGGGAAGGGTGGACGGCGGGGCACGGGGCTGGACTGCACAGGGCATGGCCGCCGCAGGCTCCGGCGCAGGCTGGAACCGGACCAGAGTCCGGAAGGTTCCGCGCACCGGGCCAGAGCGCCCGCAGCCTCCTGGAGGGAGGGTCCCTGGGAGGATTTAAGTGCAGGGCTGGGTCCTGGATGCACGCTCTGCGGATGGGGAGGGTCGCGGAGGAACTGAGAAAAGTGTGCTGCCAACCTCCCAGGGCAACCTAGAACCTGCGTGCACGCACCGAGTTAGTGGGAAGGAGGCAGAGCTGGCTGCGCGAGCCGGTGGAGTTTTGCTTTTATTGGGCATTTATTTAGTAAGCACCCGTATATATTAGGCTCCGGGATTGCAACTATCAAACAGTTGAGTGGAAGAAATAAAAAGTAGCTTCCTAGCAGCCCGAAAGCAGTTTAATTATCTATCGATGATCAGATGTAATGCAGAGACCTGAAGGTGACCGGCCTTTGTGGGAAGTTAAGGAGATGTTTGTAGTTATTCGGAGATAAATGAGTTAGCCAGGAAGCTTAGCAGGCACAAAGCCACTTAAGTAAGCCAAGAAAGCATGGTAAATGCTTTCCTATCAATTCCAGTGAAATTCAGGTTTTCCGATGGTCACCCACAAGTTCCCTGTATGCTGGAATCTTTGTTCACTGTTTTGACCACTGTGGACAGCCTGTTGTTGAATTGTAATCGTAAAGACACAAGGCTTGTATTGCTTCCAGCTGTTTCTAGTTTGCTTGGCCTTCCTTCTGGAATTATCTTCTTCTCAGTGTCTCCTTGCATAATTCAGGTTTCTAATCAAATTAGCAAATATGGTTCTAATTCCCATTTCCTCTCTTTTTCCTTAACTATTTTTTTCATCTTAGCAGCAACTCTTAACCACTGTTTTTAAATTATCTATCTATCTATCTATCTATCTATCTATCTATCTATGTATATGGCCCTTTTCTACAATAGAAATCTAAAACCAAGTGTGATTTATTCTAGGAATGTATGGTTTGTTTAGTATGTGAACTTCAATATGATATAACTTGTTAATAGAATAAAGGTCAAAAACACACCATCAGTCATCTGAATAAATGCAGAAAGGCACTTGACAAATACAGCACCCTTTCCATGACAAAGAAAAATTTATCTTAGAATTTCCAGGGATATTGGCACATGTCTGGGATTCCAGCACAGGAAAGGCAGATTTCAAGGTTAGGCTGGGCTAGTAGTGAGATCGTTTCTTAAAAGAAGAGCAAAATGGAAGAAAAAAAGAAAACAGAGAGCACTTTCTCATTTTGATAAAGGCTGTCTGTGAAGATGCCCAGCAGCCAATGCCTTCCATGTTTGATCCTTCAGATCAAGAACAGCAACAATAAAAATGTGTCAACAGGTCAGAAAAGTCTGCACCAGGTTTGATGATTGACTAAGAGAATTATAAGATTTAGGAGGTAGCCAAACTCATGGCTAATTTTATTATAACAAAAAAAGATAAAGCAAAAACAAAAGGGAAATGCATGAGAGGAAGTTAAGGAAGACCATGCAGTGAGTTTTCAAGAGTCCTTGCTCAAGGAAGCCACATGGGTCATTCTTAATTTCCCTAGCAGCTTGATAGCCACATGTAAAAGAACCAAACTGAACATAAAAATTAAGTCCAAATAAATCTTAAGAGCAAAAACTATACAACTCTTAGAAGAAAACATAGACCTTAGGTTAATTTTAAGTAACCATGGATTAGAGAATACAATTTTACATATGATATAAGCAAGAAAAGAAAAAAGTATAGCTAGTCATTTTTTTTTTGATACTGTCATGAAGTGACAAGACAACCCCCTAAATAAATAATACATGTGGAGAAAGACTACACAGACTCTATTTAAGAACTCTGGCAACTTAACAGTTAAAGACAATCTAAATTAAAAGGATCCCAGTTCAGACTTTTTTTTCAAACAAGGTTTATATGAATGGCAAGTGGCCACATGCAAAGGCAATCATAAGTCATCAGAGCTAAGCAGATCAAAACTATAATGAGATGCTACCTCATAGCTACCAGAATGGCCATAACAAAAAAGACTGGCATAATAGTGTCACGTCCATGAACTCTCACGGAGTGATGCTGGTGAGAATGTAAATTGGCATGGCAGCTTTGGAGAAGGGTTTGACCCTTCCTGAAAAGATTAAACATGAATTATCATATGATTTAGCAGTTTACTTCTGTTTATACACCCATGAGAAATGGAAACATTTACACACAAACACTTGTTCACAGATATTCTTAAGACTATTATAATAGTGTAAAGCAGAAAAAAAAAATACTATCCAACTAATGAATGGATGTACAAAATGTAGTATATCTATATGATAGAAAAACTGTAAGCCTGGGGCTGAAGAGTTGGCTCAGCAGTTAAGAGCACCGACTGCTCTTGCAGAGGACCCAGGTTCGATTCCCAGCACCCACATGGTGGCTAAGAACCATCTTTAGCTCATTCCGGGGGAATCCAACGCCCTCTTCTGATCTCTGCAGCATTGCACGACACAGGTGTGCCAACCTGCATGCAGACAGTACACTCATACACATAAAAAAAAAATAATAAAAATTTTTAAAAAAGAAAAACTGTAAGCTACAAAAAGGAACAGATTACTGACACAGGCTGTAACATGAATGAACCTTGAAAACAAAGTGGATCATCCACGGGATGATTCTGTTTTCATGAAAGTGCCCAGAATACAAATCTGTAGAAACTACATGTAGATTAATGGTTGCTAGATGCTGGCGGGAGAAGGGTCAGGAAAATGACTAATATATATGATGTTACTTTTTGGTGTAAAGGTGTATACATCCCCATTAAAATATTAAAACCAGGGCTGGAGAGATGGCCTAGCGGTTGGGAGCGCCGACGCTCTTGCAGAGGACCCGGGTTCGATCCCCAGCACCCACATGGCGGCCAAGAACCATCTGAGGCTCCACTTCCAGGAGAACTCCAGTTCCAGGGGAATCCGACACCCTCTTCTGACCTCCGCGGCATTGCACGTCATGGGTGCACAGACTTGCAGGCAGACAATACATTCATACACATACAGAAATAAATAAAAAAAATTAAAAAAATATTAAAACCATTAATTTGCATGCTTTAAAATGGTGAACTTTTAAAGTGTGAATTATGTCTCAAGCTATTACTAAAAATTGGAATTCTAAAAACAGCCATTTCAAGAATCCTTTTTCTTAATGCCTATATTGTAGAGCTGAGGAAATACCTCACCTTTGATAAATTAAATGATAAAAGGGAAATTATTTAGATGAGCTTAATCTAATCAGTGGCACCCTTTAAAACCAGCTATTAGCAAAAGGGACTTGGAAGAGGTAATGAAGTATGGAAAGGTTTGTACTTCTCTTGCTTGGAGACAGGTGGGTCACCTAACAAGGAGTGAAAATGGAGGGCAGCTTTAACTGACCGTAGTAAGGGTGTGGAATGAGCCTACAGGATGACCCTACACTCCAGATGGAAACACAACAGCTGTACCCCTGAGCAGTCGGTGTAACCCATGTAAGGAACCTGAGCTGAGAACCAGCCACACCATGTCAGGCTTCTGAGCCACAGAACTGTGACCTAATAGGGTGTTTTTAAAGCTGCTAGTTCATGGTGATTATTCAACAATAGAAAACCTATGCATTCTCAAATTTGTTTTAGGCAAAACAGCAAATGATGTACATCTCAAAAATGTATATGCAATTGCAAAATGCTTGTAGAAATGAGAGAATTTGTCATAGTAAAACTTAAGTAAAAATCAACTTTTTGTGTTATGTATCCAAAAGCATACGTAAAGCAAAGTAACTGAGAAATGTTAAAATATGGTAGACACAACCAGCCGCCATTCAGTGATTCACTAGAGGGATGGGACTCAGAGTAGTAATCTATTACACTAGTCAGTAGAAAAGACACATCAAACAGAGTCAGGAAGAATCTTGCACAAGCTTCTAGAGTTTTTCCTCTTGGAGTAGTCACGTAGAGTACGCTCCTTCCTTGACCAGTGAAGTGCAGCAGTATGTGTGCTGTTTCTATCCAAGGAACACTGCCTAAGACCCAAATTCCTTGTCTAGAGATGTAGCTCAGTGGTTGAAAGCTTATCTGACATTCGAAAAGTCTTATGTCCAAGCCGCAGTGTGTATGTGCATATACACATACACACTCACAGAAGCACACATTCCACAAGTTTAATGGGGTCTAGTCCCATAGGGAAAACAGCTGATCACAGTTATAAACTTCCAGACTCCCAGAAGGAGAGCATGTTAGTGGTCCAGTGCCACATGTAGCGTAATTAATAGCTTTATCAGTGTAGGGAAGAAAAGGGGAAAAATACAAAAACAAAACATTTTCTACACTGTCCCACAGGCTGGTCTTCTAATGATATTATCAACCTCAGGGCCCTGCTCTGTACTGTCTTCTTCCATCCTCCACATGACATCTCACTTTTTTTTTTTTTAATGTGTATGAGTGTACTGTCCGCATATAGGTAGGTGCACCCATATTCTGCAGTGCTGTGGAGGTCAGAAGAGGGTGTTGGATTCCCCTGGAATTGGAGTTAAAGATGGTTCTTAGCCGCTGTGTGGGTGCTGGGAATCGAACCCTGACCCTCTGCAAGAGCAATCAGTGCTCTTAACCACTGAGCCATCTCTCCAGCCCCAACATCTCACTTTTGTCCCTTGCCTCAGGGATACTCCTCCCTTCTTCTGTAGTTCTTATTAAATACATTGTTAACTTTTTTTGATATTTGTATTTAGTTGCAAAGACATTATCTTCTTCCTTTGGCTCTTACAGACCTACATCCCAAAGCCTTTCCTGTTTCAGGGGAGATGTTGTAGCCACAGTTTTCATGTAAATGCTACCTTTCTCTGACCTGTAATGCCCCAGTCCTTAACCAAGTCACCTTTTCTGAGCCCACAAACCAAACAAAACTACTAGCATTTTTCCAGGGTTCTTAATTACAAGCCATAGAATCTGACCTAGCTAGATTAAAGCTAGAAATACAGTGCAGCTGGGAATCAGTTAAGGTGCATTGAGAGCTGAAGTGAGAGGCTTACTATGGAAAAAGAACTGTTGAGTAGGAAATACTGGTAACTAGTAGCAGAGCTGGAGAAATGGAAACATATATTGCTCTTGGTGCTGCTGACACAACTGGAGAAAAGACCCGGCCCCTTGCCTCCTACCACACCTGCTCATTACTTGTCTAAGTTTTAAAAGTGGGAAATGCCTTCATCCGAAGGACCTTAACTTCATTAGAATCTGGGATATAATCTTCAGCTGCCTTGTCTAACGTGCAAGAATGCACACTTGGAAGAGATGAGTGGAGATCTTCATTGAGCCACTCTGCAGAAATTGCCACATCACTCCACAGGTCCAGATCAGCTGGGCATCATGCTTGGCTTCTTTGACTAGGTCTCCACACATACACACATGTATATATAGATCACATAGATGTATTAAATTCTTATTTATAATATGCTTAGGACTATCAAAATAAAATATAACAAAATACAAATGTGTAGTAGTGACCCTACATGTTATATGATGTGGTATCAGAAAAATTAAGAGATAACTGTGAGCTACCACAACATGAAATGGATTCATGGAGGAGGTAGAATTGGACCATGGCCTTCAATTGTGTGTAAAGAGAAGTACAGGCACAGCCATGCATTCATTTGTTGGTTTGCTTATTTTTGCAGGGTTTTGCACTGTAGTTTGGGGTTGCCTGGAACTCACTAGCCCAGGGTAGCCTTGAATGCTTGTCATTCATGTCTCAGCCTAGCAAGTACTTCAATTAGAAGTGTGCACCACCATACCTAGGCTAGCCTGGCTTTTAATCCTGCCGAACTTCATAGACTAGAATGCTGTGTTGAGGAGATGAATTTTATTTGGGAGAAAGTTAGGAATCAAGTTTTATTTGTTATAAAAAGTTAATGAGGGTTCTGTTCTTTATTCTTTTTATTGTAAGCACATATATTTGGTTTACTAAGAAGTTCACTGTGTGAAATCAGTAGAAATTAGGAATCTGTACTTCTCAACAACAGTCATTTGGAGGTAAACATAGAAGACAGGTAAGGTATGTTTCGGTGGTGCTCTTTCTTGTATGCAGTATCGTATGAGATTATAGGACTGAGCTCTGCTTCTCTCACAGGGGATGTAAATGTTCATCAACAATTAGTCAACCTGGAGTGTAGAAAGTATGAGGCAAGCTAGTTACAACTCTATGCTCTCTTCCAGAATCTTCCCCAGGTGTGACAGAGGTGACCATTATAGAAAAGCTACCTGCTGAACGTCATTTGATTTCTTCATGGGAACAAGTAAGTGTTACCATGTGGAATCTTCATCTCTCAACAAAGAAAGGTCCATTCAGATGCCCCTGGGAAAGAATGATTAGGGCAGGAAACTTAGCCCTATATCGTCCCACAGCTGCCTTCCATTCCTTGCCATTTTCCCAGTGTGGGGTGTCTCCTCTGGCCTCTGTTTTTCTTATGGATGCAGTGGGTATTTCAAGTTGTGCACATGTATAATAAAACTAAAAGTCCATCCATGGAAGGACACAATGCCTATTAGTATGTATCACACTGAACAGAAATGATTGGGTGTTGCAGATCCATAACTAATGCTTCCCAATTCTCTTCTGCCTTTTACTTCATTTAGTCAGTAAACTTCAGCTCCTAACATAGTTCAGGCACTGTGCTTGCTGTTGAGCCCTGAGGATTCAACAGTAATTTTTTTTTTTTTTCGTTTAAAGGCAGTATTATTGCCTTTCACTCTCACTGAGACACAGTGTAGACTCTTACAAGCATAATTACAAACTGGACTGAATACTGACAGCAGTAAGGTAGAATTGTCCAGAGGTCTTGACCTAGTCTGGAGGTTGAGAATCTTTTCACAGAGAAGCTGTGAAAGATTGTTAACTAGACAGATGGACTCTGAGAAGGGGTTTTCATCCTGCGGGAAGGCTTTGAAACAGGAAGGACTACTTGTTACAAGAACATAAGGAAAGCACAAAAGAGCAAAAAAAGGGAAAGCCAGCAGGAACCAGAACACAGGAGTTCGTGCGTTACCTGGGACCAAAGTGTAGCTGATGGCTGACTATATATTTTATTTAGGGAACTGTGAAGATCAGTTTTATACATAGGAAAGATCACTATAGCTGTAAAGTGGTAAATGGATTTGAACATGAACAGTGGCCAAGAAATTGCCCTGTCAAAAATAACTGCTGCCAACAATATGGTATTTTCTATGATATAATGACTATGAATGATGGGTATTCGTATTTGTACCTTATTAATGAAGAAAGAGGCTCAAAGAGCTTAAAGAATTTATTTGTACAGTTACCAGGTATCTGTGCCTGAATTTGAAATGAGAATTATCTCTCTAAACACATGCCCTTTCTGCTCTGTATAGCAGCACGCTAATGGGGCCATCACTGTGCCTCTTGTCCTCGGCCCCAGGTAGCCCATGTGCGTGTGCTCAGTCCTGCTATATGATAGTCCTCCTGGTCAGACCAGCAGCAGCTTTCTGGTAGTTCACTGAGTGCTCAATGTGGTTCTCCTCCAGGACTCTGCCTCAGCTGCACCTCAGTCCAGGACTCTGGCCCAGCTGCACTTCAGCTCTTCTGGCCTCCCCTTGCCCTTCTCCACCTCCATTCACAACCCAAAATAAGAGAAGGAAATTTCAAATAGTTTCTTGGTTGAACTTTTTTATTTTTAATTGACAGTATTATGGCACTCAGTGTGCGATTTCAATATACATGTACATTGTAGAATTATCAAATCAGACTAATAGATCTATTACCTCAAGTATATCATTATTCCTGGTGACATTTATCTTTGCCATTTTCTTCTGTGTGTATATATAATGAGCATTGTATTAGTCACTTTTCTGTTGCTGTGGTAAAACCACCATGACCAAGGGAACTTATGAAAGAGTTTATTTGAGTTTACGATTGATGGTTCCAGGGGATTAGAGTCCATCGTGGCGGGGAGGCATGGTGGCAGGAGCTGGAGCAGAAAGCTGAGGTTCACATCTTCAAGTGGGCACAAGAAGCAGAGAGAGCAACTGTAGACCAACTAGACTTTTTGAACTCTCTAAGCCCACCCCCAGTGATGTGCTTCCTCTAGTATGGCCACACCCTCTAAGATCTCCCAAAAGAGTACCACCAACTAGGGACAAAATGAATACTTGAAGCCTGTGAGGTGTGGGAAAATTTACTTAACTGTGAATTGGCTACCATTCTAACTAATGGGAACTCCCCAGCCATGCCCATGGAGTGGGATGTGGTGACACGGGAGTAAATGGGGCGACCCACAATGGGGGACATTCTCATTCAAACCACCATGACATGTATGTGTTTGCACACATGTTAGGGTGTGTGTGCATTTTCATGTGTGTGATGGCTTGTGCTGCCAGCCTGCCTGCTATAGCAACTGTGTGAAGGTCAGCTCTGGCCTTCTCTCTGTTCACGAAGCGTGTGCTGGCTGCTGAGAGTCTTCAGAGCTTCTTCTCATTCTTCCATCTTACCAACACCCAGATTCACACTGCTGCACCCAGCTTCTGAATGTAGGTTCTGGGATTCCAGCCCGTGTCTTCATACTTCTGAATATGGGTTCTGGGGATTCCAGCCCGTGACTTCATACTTCTATGTGGGTTCTGGGATTCCAGCCCGTGTCTTCATAGTTCTGAATGTGGATTCTGAGGATTCCAGCCCAAGTCTTCATACTTCTGAATGTGGGTTCTGGGATTCCATCCCATGTCTTCATACTTCTGAATGTGGGTTCTGGGATTCCATCCCATGTCTTCATACTTCTGAATGTGGGTTCTGGGGTTCCAGCCCATGTCTTCATACTTCTGAATGTGGGTTCTGGATTCCATCCCATGTCTTCATACTTCTGAATGTGGGTTCTGGAGTTCCAGTTGTGTCTTCATATTTCTGATTGTGGGCTCTGGGGAATTCCATCATGGGGCATTGAAATCCCCTACTATGAGTTTGCTTGGGTTAATCTGTGCCTTGTGGTCCTGGAGAATTGTCTTTATAATGTTTGGTGCACCAGAGTTTGGTGCATTTATATTCATGATTGTGAAATCTTCATGGTTAATTGTTCCTTTGATAAATATATAATGGCCTCCTTTGTCTCTTCTGATTTTTACTTTGAAGTATATTTTGTCTGATGTTAAAATAGCAACTCCCTCTTGCTTTTTGGTACTATTTGCTTCAAATATTTTTTTTTCCCATCCTTTCTTGGAGACAAATGGGTTGTGTTTCCTAATCCATTCTCCCAGTCTGTGTCTTTTGATTGGGGAGTTTAGTCTAGTAATATTTAAGGTTAAAATTGAAAGATGTGTGTTGCTTCTTTTCATCTTATTCTCCATTTGCATTTTTGGTTTAGGTTTCTACTTCTCCAGTTATGCTTTTATTAATTTCTCTCTCTATGCCTGGGATAGTTGCTTCTCTCCTCTGTCATTTGAACTGCTTCAGGTATTCTCTGAAGGGTAGGTTTTCTGGACATTTATTCTATCATCTTGTTTATGTAATGGAAGATTTTTCTTTCTCCTTCAACTATAATCGACATTTTTGCTGGGTACAGTAACCTGGGTTGGCATCTATAGTTGTTTAGCACTGGGAATACTTTGGTCCATGTTTTTCTTTGCTTTCATAGTTTGCCCAGAAAAGTCAGCTGTAATTGTGATGGGTTTCCCCTTAGATGTAACTTGTTTTTGTCTTGTGGCTTTCAGAATTTCATCTTAGTTTTGGGCTTCTAGCATTTTAACTATGATACAGCATGGGGAGTTTCTTTTCTGATCTTGATTATTTAGAGTCCTTTGTGCTTGTATTTATATGGGTTTGTCTTTTTTAGTTTGGGGAAATTTTCATCTATTATTCTGTTGAAGATGTGATCGATACCAGTCTTTTGGGATTCTTCTTCCTCTTTCCCTATGATGTGGAGGTTTGATCTTTTCATAGTGTCTCACCTTTCCTGGTTGTTCCACTTTTGTGTATTTTTAAATTTTTCATAATCTTTACTTGAGGTTTTTAGTTGTTCTGTGTTATCTTCCAGGTCTGCTTCCTCCATTCTAGTTCTGAGGCTTTCCCCCTTCCTTTCCTTTTGATTGGATGACTGTTTGATTTCTTTTTTCATTTCATCCTGTGATTTCTTTAGTATTTTCACTTACTTTTGGAGCTTCTCAGTCTCTTCCTGTAGCTCCTTGCTTTGCTGGTTGGTTTCCTTTTTTATTTCAGCATGGGATCTTCTCAGTGTTTCCACTTCCTTCCAGAGTTTGTCATTCTCTCCCTCTAGTTCTTTCTGGAGTTTGTCATTCTCTCCCTCTAGGTCCTTCTTGAGTTTTCATTCTCTCTTCTTAGTTCTCTGACTTGATCTTTATATTCTTTGATTTCTTTGAATATGTCTGCAATTGTTCTTCTAAGATCCATGTCCTGAGTTACCTCTAGGGTGATCTCACTGTAGGAATCTTCTGTAGGGTTGGTGGAGTTTGGTGTGGAATTATTCTGTGCTTTTCCCAGGTTCATTTTTCATTGTGTTTTTGGCATATGGTGTTTTTTTTGTTTTGTTTTGTTTTGTTTTTTTGGTATTCTGATGCGAATCTCAAATGTTTCTTCACTGTGTTGAAGGCTTGCTTTGCTTGCTTCCTTCAGATGCCTTCGTTGTTTTCTCCTTGTTTATGGAGTGTTAACTTGTCTAGGTTTCAGGCTTTAATTCTGGTTATATATTGCAAGCGTAAAACTCACTCTTCCCTTTCTGTTCTGAAGGTTCTCCAAAAACTGGATAGGTAACAACCCAGTAGGTACCCTGTTGAGCACTGTACTCTCTCTGCTTCTGCCAGCCAGTTCTCTAGGTTGTTTGTAGGGAGTGGTGTTGCAGGACTGGAGTTGTCTCAGGTTTGCTGTTTCATTTATTGCCTTGCCCCCAGAATCACTATTGTGGTCCCACTCGGACACTCCCTCTGTAATTCTAGTTGGGTGACTGATGTACTCTGTGCTTCATGTGTTCCTGCAAAATCCCCTGATCTAAGCTCTGTGCACTCAAGTCCCCCAGTGGCAACAGGCCCACCTTTTATACAGGCTAGCTGGGCAACTCTGCCCCCACAGCCACACAAGACAATGATTCAATTATCCAACAATCCACCTGGCTGAAGCACCTGGCCCCTACCTGTATTTCAGGTGGTCCAGCGAAATCTCCCCTCTCCCCATCCAAGCTCTGTGCACTCGAGTCCCCCAGTGGCAACAGGCCCACCTTTTATACCGGCTAGCTGGGCAACTCCACCCCTGTAATGTGAATCTCTTAATGGGCTCTAGAATGAACTTAACCACTTATTTTCAGACATTGTAATTACCATATATGGGTGAAATGTATGTATTTATATTTTAGAGTAATATAAAATTAAAGGGAGAAATGTGAATTCCTAAACATATTTTGGAATTAACATAGTTTATTTTCAGAGGTCATAATTTTGGTACATGTGATGTTTATATAGGCATATTTTGGAGCAATACAAATGGGAGGGAACAATAACACCATAAGGACTAGGTCAAAGAACTGACTGATACAGTTAAATTCTGCCCAAAACAATAAACCTCTCCAAAGAAAAACTTTAAAATGCAAGCACATTAGTTACAAAACCTACAGGATATAGCAAAAGTATGAAGAAAAAAGTTTATAGCAGTAAGTACCCCCCCACATATAAAAAGTTCAAATATGGGGCTGGAGAGATGGCCTAGCAGTTAAGAGCACCAACTGCTCTTGCAGAGGACCCGAGTTCGATCCCCAGCACCCACGTTCGATCCCCAGCACTCACATGGTGGTCGAGAACCGTCTGTAACTCCAATTCCAGGAGAACTCCAGTTCCAGGGTAATCCCAACACCCTCTTCTGACCTCTGCGGCATCGCACAACAGGGGTGCACAAACCTACATGCAGACAGTACATTCATACACATTAAAAAAAAAAGTTCAAATATATACTCTACCACTACAATAAAAAACTAGAAATGCAAGAACCAATCACTCCTGAAGTTACTATAAGAAGTATCAGAACAGGGCTGGAGAGATGGCCTAGTGGTTAAGAGCACCAACTGCTCTTTACAGAGGACCTGGGTTTGATCCCCAGCACCCACATGGCAGCTGAGAACTGTCTTGACTCCAGTTCCAGGGGAATCCGATGCCGTCTTCTGACCTCCGCGGCATTGCACAACACGGGTGCACAAACCTACATGCAGACAATACATTCATACACATAAATAAATAAAAATTATTAAAAAAAATAAAAGAAGTATCAGAACAGAAATGGAGGCTTAAAACAATTCAAAAGAAAAATGAAGGAGTTGGTTTTTGGTAAATACTCAAAATTTAAAAAAAAAGTTTAACTAGAGTAACCATAAAGACAAGGAAAAAGAGAGAAGACTCAAGTTAATAAAATCAGAAATGAAAACAAAGATACTACAGCTGCTACCACAAACATACAGAGCACTGTCAGGGACTAAAACACACAACTATATGCCCACTATGTGGAACAAGTGGAGGAAATGGAGAAACTTCTAGGCATTTATAACCACACAGAAAAGAACCGGAAGACATGAGAGCCTGAGCAGACCAAAAATGAGTGAGAGTGAGCAGTATAAAGTCCCCAACATGAAAAACCCAGGGCTGGCAGCTTTACTGGTGACTTCACCAAATACTAAAACAACAAAATGATTGCTATTGCTTCTTAAACTATTCCATTGTATTAAAAGAGAGACAACCCTTATAAATTCAAATTCACTTTAGAAGACCAGCACTACCCTGACAAGGAAACAGAAAAACAGGGGGTGGGGGTGAAGCTATGTAGGTACATTTATGTGCATATGCAAAACTTCTCAACAAATTGTTAACAGCAACACATCAAAAGGATAATCAAGTTGTATTTTTCCTAGGAATATGAGGATGGTTGAACATATACAAATCAGAAACATACACCACAGGCTAGTAAGGTGGCTCTGTGAATGCTGTACTTGCCATACAGGCCTGATGACTTCAGTTCCCAGAACATAATGGTAGAAGGAGAGAACTGGCTCACAAAGCTGTCCTCTGCCCTCCACACATGCACGCATCTACACCCACATAACAATAATATAGTTAAAAATACATTATACCAGCCGGGCATATTGGCACGCGCCTTTAATCCCAGCACTCGGGAGGCAGAGGTAGGCGGATCTCTGGGAGTTTAAGGCCATCGTGGTTTACAGAGTGAGCTCCAGGACAGCTGGTACTAAAAGGGAGACCTTGTCTCAAAAATAGCAAAAAAAAAAAAGGGAAAAAACTAAAAATACATTATACCAACAAAAAGACAAAAGCCTTATGTGGTGGTTTGAATGAGTGTCCCCCATAGGCTGTAAGTATTCAGACATTTGTCTCCAGTTTGTGGCACTGTTTTTGGAGGTCTTAGAAGGTGTGGCCGTACTAGAGGAAGTATGTCACTGGGGACAGGCTTAGTGGGTTTAACAAGCCTCGTGGTCTCCAGTTGCTCTCTCTCTGCTTCCTGTGCTGATTGCGAGATGTGACCCTCGGCATGCTGCTCCAGATCCAGCCGCCATGCCTCCCGCCACAATGGACTCTAATTCGCTGGAACCGTCAATTGTAAGCTCAAATAAACTCTTCCTTTTATAAGTTCCTTGGTCATGGTGTTTTATCACAGCAACAGAAAAGTGACTAATACACCTTATCATCTCAATACTCAATAAAAGCAGAAAAAGTAACCAATTAAACTCAACATTCTTTCATGATGAAAACCATAAAAATTTATGTCTAACATGAATGTATCTCAATAGAGTAGAAGCTATATCAGACAAACCCACAGCCTTCTTAGAACTAATTTTGGAAAGCTGAAATTGTTTCATGTAAGATCAGGAATAATACAAGGATGTCTGCTTTTACTATTTTTATTTAGTGGAGTATCAGAAGTCTTAACCAGCACAACAGCCAAGGAAAGGAATGAAGAGTATTCCAACAGGAAAGAAGGAAGTCAAATTTTCTTTGCTTAAAACATGATTTTAGGTAAAAAAAAAAAAAAACAACTAATAAGTACACAGAAAAGTTCAGACTTGATTAACACCTTGGTAATGTTGCATGATACAAAAATCAACAACATACAAAATTGATTCTTATATCACAATAATAAAACTGCTGAGAAAAAATCAGGAAAGCAATCCCATTTACAACAGCCACAAAATATTTAGTAATATATGTAATCCAGGAAATGAATAATCCCCACAATGAAAATTACAAAACACTGATTAAAAAATTATAAAGAACACAGAAAATGTAAAAGCATTTCATGTTCATGAAATAGAAGAATTAATATAGTTAACAACAAAAATATCCATACTGACCAAAGTGACCTGCAGATTCAATGCAATTCCTGTCAAAATACCAAATCTCTTCTACATAGAAATAGGAAAAAATAAATCCTACAATGTGTATGGAACTATGAAAGACCCCAAATAGCCCAACCATTTCTTAGCAAACAGAACAAAACTGGAGGCATTTTAACACCTCTCTATAAAACGTATTAAAAATAAGGTAACTCAAAAAACATGGTGCTGGCAAGGCTATACAGACCAAAGGACCAGAACAGAAAACCCAGAAAAAATTTGACTGATAAATTTTTTTATAGCTGTCACCATCGGTGTTGGTTATCAGTGCGACACACCTGGAAAGAGCACACCTCAATTGGGGAATTTCCTCTAGAGGACTTGCCTGTGAGCATGTCTGTGAGGCACTGTTGAGTGGTGTGAGAGGACTCAGGTGGTGGTAATCACCTCTGTGCAGGGTGGCTCTAGGTTATATAAGAAAGCAGGCTGGAGGAGCAAGCCAGTAAGCTGCATTCCTCCATGGTCTCTGCTTCTGCCTCCAGGTTCCTGCTTCCAGTTTTCTCTCAAAGGTGGACTGTGTCTTGGAAGTGTAAGATGAAATAAACCCTTTCCTTCCCAGGTTTGTTTTGGTCAGTGCTTTATAACAGCAATAGAGAAAGTCAGCTATTTTCAATAAAGATGCCAAGAACATTTACCAAATGTTCTCCTCAATAAATGCTGTCATGAAAATCTGTACACATTAGAATCTTCTCCTCTTGTCCAATATAGAAAAATCAACTAAAATCATCAACAACTTAAATGTAAGAAATGCAATTATTAAACTATTAGAAGAAAATGGGAAATGTTTCAGGACATTGCCTAGACAAAAAGATATTCTGGATATGATCCTCAAACCACATGCAATAAAAGATTTAAAAAGTGGGATTATAGCAAACTAAAAAGCTATGTATGGGGCAGCAGGATGGCTCAGTGAGTAATAGTAAG
This sequence comes from Rhizomys pruinosus, assembly GCA_009823505.1. NCBI lineage: Eukaryota > Metazoa > Chordata > Mammalia > Rodentia > Spalacidae > Rhizomys > Rhizomys pruinosus. Next base: position 441,527 of record VZQC01001303.1, read on the forward strand.
CATGTCACACAAGCCTGAAGTTCAAGTCCCCAGAACCCGCAGTGGAAGGAGAAAACCAACTAGCAAACTATTCTTTGACCTCCAGATTCACGATGTGGTGTGGGTTCACGCACAGGTATGCACAGGAACACACATGAATGAATAATAAAAACTTTAAAAACTTCTATACTGAAAAAGAAACAACTGAGTAAAGAAATAACCTATAGAATGGTAGAAAATATTTCCAAAACTATTTCTCAAACAAGAGTAATTTCCAGCATATATAAGGAGCAATTCAACAGGAAAAACAAAAACATGGGTGAATAATCTGAATAGCCCTTTCTCAAAAGATACACAAATGCTCAATAAATATATGAAAAATGTTCAACATCCTAAATTATCAGGGAAATGCAAATGACGTATGATTTCACCCAAGTCAGAATGTATATTCAATTACAAAGACACAAAATCAAAATGCTGTCAAGAATGAGGAGGAGGGAAGGCCTCTTACAATCTTGGTGGGGATTAGTATAGCCATTATTAAGAACTAAATGGGGGTTCCTCAAAAAACTAAAATCACAACTACAATATGATTTAGCAATACCACTACTGAGCATACATGCAAAAGAAAATGAAGTCAGTGTATTGAAAAGACACATGTTTACAGAGGTGCTATTCACAAAAGCCAAGATTTAGAATTAACATAGCCTATCAACAATGAATAAAGAATACATATGGAATATTATTCAACTCTAAAAGTGAATGAAATTCTATCATTTGCAGCAACATGAACAGACTTGGAGAGCATCATGTTAAGAACACAGGTCAGGCACAGAAACAAAAATATTGCATGCTCTATCTTTTTTTTAAATGTGAAAGCTAAAACATTGATCTCAAAGCAGCAGAGAATGTTGGTTTCAGAGCCTGGGAAGGATGCGAGGCAGGGCAGGATGGAGAGAGGGTAGGTAACTAGCGCAGGTCAAGTGGCTTCTTATGTTTTATGGCAAACTGGGGTAATTTAGAACGGCAACAAGTGAGGAGTTCAAAGTAGCTGCTAGAGAGCATTTTATCATTCCCAACGCAAAGACACACATTTCTGAGGCAAAAGTCGCACCAATATCCCATGTTTTGATCATGATCATTAGACACTGTATATGTGTGTGAAGTATCACAGCGTACAACATAAATACTAATAATGTGTTCATTAAAAATAAAAATGTACTTGCCAGGCGTGGTGGTGCATGCCTTTAATCCTAGCACTCGGGAGGCAGAGGCAGGCAGATCTTTGTGAGTTCAAGGCCAGCCTGGTCTACAGAGTGAGTTCCAAGACAGCTGGGGGCTACAGGGAGACCCTGTCTCGAAAAGACAAAAAAAAAATAATAATAAATAAATAAAAATGTACTTTAAAAAGTCACAGATAGAGCAAGACACTCACAGAAGGCAGGTAACATGACCATCCTGGTCATTTGACAGAGTGGCATCAGGAATGGTGGTGGGAAAGGACAGGCTGTGGATGGCTAGAGAGTAACTCACAGTGGAAGAAGTGGCAGTAATTTAGAGGAGAGCTCAGTAAACTATTGACATTGGCCCTCTCCAGCCGTCATGTCACCTGCGTAAAACACTTTCATCAGTTACACACGTGCACTTCAGCACTGCAGATGGTGCTTTCAGTGTTCCTGCGGCAGAAATGAGTTGCTGGGACAGAATACGAAGCCACAGAACCTAAACTATTATTTGATCCTTCACAGGAAATACTTCTTGAATTCTGATTTAGAAATGTTTTATACATGCTTTCCCACCAAGGGAACAAATGGCTAGAGATATAAACACACTGAATGTCTGTTTTATTTTATTTAAAGTTTAAAGAGAGGAATAAAATCCTATAAGAAAGTTGCCCATGTAGCAAAGAGGGAGGAAGCAGAGGACCAAGCATTATGAGAGTAAAAGAGTGAGCCAGGGTGGTCACTTGCTGTATGGTGAATGCTTATAATAAGTTCATAGCTGGAGACCTGAACAACAGATCTGCAACAAAGTTTAGAGTTTACTCTGTAGACAATAATAAGGCTGAAAGGAAAAGTGTTATTCTGTCAAACTGCTTGGTTTCTGAGCAATAGTTTCATCATCAACACACTGAAGAGAGTCTAACTAATCAAGAATTATAAGGGACTCTAGGAAATGTCACTTAAATGTTTAATTACAAAGTAACTCTCCTGGCACTGGGATGCTGTGAGAATTGGGAGACAGATTCTTTTATTATATCTGAATGATGAAGAGCCCAGGGTAAACATGAGACCTAACCAGCCACCATCAGCACAAAAGGCAGGTAGGCAGGCACAGCACACACATATCAGACAACTGGGTACAACAAGGCCTACAGAAGCTGAAAATAAAGCACGAAGATCAAAAGGGTGGAAAATGAGAAGTCACTTTTTCATCCAGCCTTAGGGAAGTATGTCAGGTATTTGGTTATTTAGATTTTAGTTTTAACTGTTCTTTGATGTACACCAGGGAATCCTAAATACTCGATTGTATCTGGATGAGTACTTCAGTGACACCGACTTCAAATCACCTGCTCTACAGATGATGAGCATGAGACCCTGCAGTTATGTTGCTCAGCCAAAGGCCCAGTGCTGGCTTAAGATTTCCTGCAGGCAACACTAGAAGATGGAAAGGGCTTCTGTGTTCCATAAATTGGAAGAATCCATATTGTGAAAATGGCTCACTTGCCCAAAGCAATCCTCATCAAAATTCTACTGTCATTCTTCACAGAAATAGAAAGTGCAATCTTAAAATTCATGTGGAAGCACAATGGACTTTGGATAACCAAAGCAATCCTAAGCAAAAAGCTCAGTGCTAGAGGTATTGCCATACTAATTTCAAATTATACTAGAATCATGGTAACAAAAACAGCATAGCCTTGACACAAAAACAGACATGTAAGTCAAGGGAACAGAACAGAATTTCCAGATACAAACCCACGGTTATAGCTATCTGGTTCTTCATAAAGACACCAAAGACTCTTTAACAAATAGTGCTCAAAGGATTGGATATTCACATGCAGAGAAATGAAACTGGATCTTTCTCTCTCATGCCATACAGAAGTCAACTCCAGGGGCTAAAGATGGCTCAGCAGTTATCAGCACTGGCTACTCTCACAGAGGAGCCAGGTTCAATTCCCAGCAGCCATATCAACATTTGAAACTCCAGGTCCAGAGGATATGATATGATGCCTTCTTCTGGCTTTCCTGGGCATTGCACATACACAGTGTACTCGTGTATACAAGCAGGAAAAGCACCCATTAACACATAAAAAACACTCCAACTGAGCCTTGACAAAAGACTTACAATTAAAACTATCAGAAGAAAAACCAGGGAAAATACTCTAAGAAACAGGTTAGGCAAGGGCTTTGTACTTGGACCTGTCAGGAAATAAAGCCATAAACTGAGAGAGACAACCTCATAGACTTTCCTTCTGTATAGCAAAGGAAACAGCTAGCCAAGTAGAGACATGCTACAGAATGGAAAGAAATCTTTGACACCTATAAATTTGAAAGAATATCTAGAATATATGAAAACTTAAAAAATTAAACAAGAAATAAGCAACCCAATTAATAAATGGTTTAGTGAAATGAACTGGTAGTTCTCAAAAAAGGAATTACAAATGAGCAATAAGCATATGAAAAAAACATTCAACATCACTAGCTATCAAAGAAACAAAAATTAAAATGATATTGAAATTTTATCTTATTTCAGTTAAAAACCAGCCATTCAGAAAACAAGAGGAAATGCTGGTAATTGGGATAAAGGGAGCACTTATAAACTCTTGCTGGGAATGTAAGCTAGTCCAGCCTCTATGGAAATCAATATGGAGATTTCTCAAAAAAAAAAAATTAGATCTGTCATATAACTTAGCTATAGCCTGGGTATTTACTCAAAGGATACCAAGTCAACACATCACATAGGAACCAGTATATCACATCAGTGTCTGCTACCGCACTGTTCACAATAGCTAAGTTACTGAACCAACTGAGGTATCCAAAAACAGAAGCTCAGATAAGGCAAATACAGCATTTACACATGGAATTTTTCTGGCATCAAGATGAAAGTATGTCATTTGGGGCAGGATGGACACACAAGCAGACAAGCATCTTAAGTGGAGGCAGTCTTAAGAAAGACAAATAGCACATTTCATTTGTGGTTCCTAGGTTTTACACAGTCATAGAAAATGAAAGAAGTGAAGGTTCCTAGGAGGGCGAAGAGGGCCAATAGGAGGAGGAAGGGGAAGACAAGGGAATGAAGAGCACAGGAGAGCATATGCACAAAACAAATGCATACCTGCAAGAAATGTTCTTTTAAAGTTCAACATTTGTTGATATGGCTGTTTTTATACTGATACACTATTTCAATTACTGCAGCTTTATGATATTTTAAAATCCCATGGTGTGATGATGTCAGTCTGGTTGGAGTATTTCATAGTTTCATATGAGTTTTCTGTTGAGGATTACATATAAATCTTGATAGGGATTACAATGATTCTAAATTGTTTTGGATAATAAGAGTACTGTCATTTCATGAAATAAACCAAGAGACAAATTCTGTATGATCTCACTATGTGAAGAGTTTAAAAGAGGTAAACTAATACAAGTTATGTAGAATATTGGTTATCAGAGGCCAGGGCTAAGGATGATGGTGGATGGACAAAGTGGAGACAATGGCCAATGTGTTAGGAAGAGTATTATTACACAGTATAGTGATGATAATAATGATATGTATTTCAAAATAGTCAAGAAAGATGAATTCAAAGCTCTGGGCTGGAGAAATGGCTCCCTGAGTAAAAGTGCTTGCTGTGCAAGTGTGAAGAGAACATGGGCTGGAATCCCAGAACCCACATTCAGAAGTATGAAGACACGGGCTGGAATCCCAGAACCCACATTCAGAAGTATGAAGACACGGGCTGGAATCCCAGAACCCACATTCAGAAGTATGAAGACACAGGCTGGAATCCCAGAGCCCACATTCAGAAGTATGAAGACAAGGGGTGGAATCCCCAGAACCCACATTCAGAAGTATGAAGACATGGGCTGGAATCCCAGAGCCCACATTCAGAACTATGGAGACATGGGTTGGAATCCCAGAACCCACATTCAGAAGTATGAAGACACAGGCTGGAATCCCAGAACCCACATTCAGAAGTATGGAGACATGGGCTGGAATCCCAGAACCCACATTCAGAAGTATGAAGACATGGGCTGGAATCCCCAGAACCCGTATTCAGAAATATGAAGACATGGGCTGGAATTCCAGAACCCACATTCAGATATGAAGACACGGGCTGACTGAGCCTTTTGGACAGGACAACTGGACAAAGAATAAACAGAGAGATATCTTAACTGAACAATACAATACACCAAATGGGCCTCATAGACATCTACCAAATATTCCACCCTAATACCAGAGAATACACTTTCTACTCAGCACCCCACAGAACATTCTCCAAAATCGACCACATACTGGGACACAGAAAAAAAAAAAAAAAAAAAAAAAAAAAAACTCAACAGATACAAAAATAATGAAATGTTTCCATGCATTCTATCAGACCACAGTGCAGTAAAGCTCAATAACAACACCAAGATAAGCCCTACTATCTTCAAGAACACATGAAGAATAAACAACACACTCCTGACTAATGAATGGGTCAAGGAAGAAATAAAGAAAAAAAGCATTCCTGGAACTAAATGACAGTTGTAGGAATGAAACTTTGCCTGGCTCGGGGCGGACCTGTAATACTGTCCCACAACTTCCCGAGAGTTATCTGATATCTCTATGGGCATTTAAGTTGTCTCTGTGAGTTATCTGTAGCTCCCTGAGGTCGAGATATTGCAGTGTTTCCTGCCTCGCCTATCTCTACAAAGTTCCAGACCCAGTTGGTCCCTTCCCTTAAGGTATTGAGCAAAATGTCACACCTCTAGTTGTTGACTGGTTGCAAAAACAGGAGATTTGCAGCCCCTTGGTAGGAGCCAAGGTAGCTTGCCCTTCCCTTTCTCCTGCCCCCACTTCCTTGCCCAGAGCACAGTAGCTTTTAGTATATAAACACATTGCTGGCATGAATAAAACTGAGTCTATCTCCCAGACTCTTTCTCTGAGTCCTTTTCTTTTATTTCTCATTGGGTGACTTCTTGCAGTTCCCTCCCTCCTCCTTGCCAGAAGCACAGCCTAGGAACTGTCTCCTGCCGTCAGGAGGCTTGTAGCCTTGTGAAGCTGCCAGCTTGGTTCTAGGAGGGAAGAACATCATGTGGATTGCAGTCACGTGTGATTAAAGGACGAACAGATGATATATTTAACCAACAGACAATGACAATACAACAGAACAAAACCTATGGGATACTTTAAAAACAGTCCTAAGAGGGAAGTTTATAGCCTTGGGTGCCTACATTAAAAATAAATAAATAAATTAAATAAATAAATAAATAACACAAACGATCTAACACTGCAGCTAACACCTGAGAGAAAACAGCAAATGAACCCTAAACATAACAGACAGGAAGAAATAACAAAAATCAGAGCAGAAATAAAATGCAATAGAAAGAAAACAATACCCAAAAAAATGAATCCAAAAGTTGGTTCTTTGAAAAAATAAAGAAGATAGACAGACCTCTACCCAGTTAACCAAAAGAAAAAAAAAAAAAAAGCAACTCCAAATCAATAGAATTCATGATGAAAGGGGAATAACACAACAGAGAACGAAAAGACAAAACCTGTACTCTACTAAGTTTGAAAACCTAAGAGAAATGGAGGAATATCTGAAATCCTGGGAATCACCAAAGCTTAACCAAGAAGAGATTGACAGCTTAAACAGACCCATAACATATAAAGAAATTGAAAATGTAATAAGAAACCTCCTAACTAAAAAAAGCCCAGGCCTAAGTAGTTTCATGGCAGAATTCTATAAAATATTTAAAGAAGACTTACAACCATTATTACTCAAACTGTTCAGAAGGATTACAAGCAGAGGAAATGCTCCCAAATTTCTTCTATGAAGCCAGCATCACAGTAATACCAATACCAGGTAAAGATACAACCAAAAAAGAGAATGATAGACCCATCTCATTAATGAACACAGATGCAAAAATTCTCAACGAAATACTTGCAAACTCCTAGACACCCACATCAAAAACATCATCCATCATGACCAAGTTGGATTCATACTGGAGATGCAGGGATGGTTCAATATACATAAATCAATAAATATCATAAAACACATAAATGGACTGAAAGACAAAAAACACATGATCATCTCAATTGACGCAGAAAAAGGCTTTGACAAAATCTAGCATCCCTTCGTGCTTAAATTCCCAGAGAGAATTGGACTGGAGGGACCATTCCTCAATGTAATCAAATCCATATACAAGAAACCCACAGCCACATCATCTTAAATAGAGAAAGGTCAGAAGCATTCCCCTTAAAGGTAGGAATTCGGCAAAGCTGCCCTGTGTCGCCACTCCTCTTCTGTATAGTGCTTGAAACACTTGCTAGGGCAATAAGGCAAGAAAAGTAAATTAAAGGAGTACTAATTGGAAAAGAGGAAGTCAAGCTATCCCTTTTGCTGATGATATGATAGTTTACATAAAGAATGCTAAAAACCCCACCAGAAAACTCTAGAAATGATTAAGAGTTTCAGTAAAGTGGCAGGATACAAAATTAACCTAGAAAATCAGTAGACTTTCTTTACACCAACAATAAGCCACTGAAAAGGGAATACAAGGAGACCTTCCCATTACAATTTCCTCAAAAACAATAAAATACCTAGGAACAAACCTAACAAAAGACAATGATCTCCGTGACAAAAATTTTAAACCCTGATGGAAATTGAAGAAGACATCAGAAGATGGAAAGATCTCCCATGCTAATGGATTAGAAAAAATTAATATAATAAAAATGTTCATTCTACCCAAATTAATATACAGATTCAATGCAATCCCAATTAAAATGCCCAAGAATTTCTTCACAGGCGTGGGGGGGATTAATTAATTTCAGACTCCGAATAGCCAAAGCAACCCTGAGCAAGAAGAGCAATATGGGGGGATCTCTATACCAGACTCCAAACTATACTACAGGGCATTGGTCATCAAAACAGCTTGTTACTGGCACAGAAACAGACCTGTAGACCAGTGGAACAGAACTGAAGATCCAAACTTTAGGACATACAGTTGCAGCCACCTCATATTTGACAAGAATACACATTGGAGGAAAGACAGCATCTTTAGCAAATGGTATTGGCAAACCTGGATCACCACTTGTAGAATAAAATTAAACCCGTATCTCTCACCCTGCACAAAAATCAACTCCAAATGGCTCAAAGACCTCAACCTGAAACCCAAAACTCCAAAGGTGATAGAAGAAAAATCTGGCAGCAACCAACAAGACATAGGCATAGGAAAAGACTTTCTAAATCAGACAGCAGCTGCGCAGGAAATATGATTGGACCTCAATAAACTCAAAAGCTTCTGTACATCAAAAGAAAAAAGGAAGTGAGAAAACCTACAAAGTGGGAGGAAACCTAAAGTGATACATCTGATAGAGCATTAACTCCTAGAATATATGAACTACTCAAAAAATAAAGAAGAAAACAAATGACTCACTCAAAAGATGGAGTAAAGAGCTGAACAGAGACTTCACAAGTGAAGAAATAGAGATCGCTGAGAAACATCTTAAAAAGTATTCAATGTCGCTAATTAAGGAAATGCAAATTAAAACCACTTTAAGCTATCATGTCACTCCAGTAAGACTGGCTAGGATCAAGAAAATGACACCAAATGCTGGGGAGGTTTGGAGGTAAGGGGGACCTCATCTTCTGCTGGTCGGAATATAAACTCATACAACCACTATGGAAAGCAGTGTGGAGAACCCTTGAAAGACTCAAAATGAGCTTACCCCCTGACCCAGTCATACTACTCCTGGGTATTACCCACAAGACTCATCCTACTGCAGAGATACGTGTACATCTATGTTTATTGCAGCTCTCTTCACAATAGTAAAGAGCTGGAACCAACCCAAGTGCCCCTCAACTGACGGGTGGATAGAGAAAATGTGGTACATCTACACAATGGAGTTCTATGCAGTGTTAAAGAAAGATGACATTGTAGGTAAAAATGGACTGAACTAGAAGATACTATGTTAAGTGAAGTGACACAGTCCCAGAAAAACAACCAACCAATGGTATCCCTCATCTGTAGATGCTAGCACCAAGTACCTAGTTGTAAAGCAAACTGAGCAATGTTAATATTAATTCCTCATGATCTTAAAACAGCTGTGCTCTTACATTGTGAATCCATTAACAGGTTCTAGAATTAGCCTACCATTTATTTTCAGGCTTTTGGAATTTTAGGTATATGGGTAGAGGGTATGTATGCATATTTTAGAGTAATATAAAATCAAAAGAATGAGGGAAGCCAGGCGTGGTGGTGCACGCCTTTAATCCTAGCACTTGGGAGGCAGAGGCAGGCGGATGTTTGTGAGTTCAAGGCCAACCTGGTCTACAGAGTGAGTTCCAGGACAGCTGGGGCTACAGGGAGACAGGGAGACCTTGTCTTGAAAAGAAAAAAAAAAGAATGAGGGGAAAAAAAAAACTAGCTTGTCATGACATCGTGTATAACCACAGCATTCATTTTATGGGAATGCTTCTGAATACTTATTATACAAGGCTGCTTGAGCTTTTGTCCAAACCTTTTCTAAAATATTATACCGTAGTTAAAAGTATCAGACTGGTGTAACTTAGCCTTTGTGGATGCTTAAAGACCATACTTAATACCCATACCAATTTGGCTGAGGGACTTAAGGGATAACTTCGTTCCTTGTCCTCAGAGGTCAACTAAATCCTAGGAGTCTATGCATGGGGGCATCTCTTGAAATCTCCTGCAAATGTGAGTCACCCGTCTTCCTGTGCAGGGAGGTCTTGGAGATCCACTAATGGGACTTCAGCCAGTGTCCAGTCTATAAAGAAGAAAGTCTGCTCATGCTTCAAAAAGGGAAGCCTGGGGGCTGGAGAGATGGCTCAGTGGTTGAGAGCACCGACTGCTCTTACAGAGGACCCAGGTTCGATTCCCAGCACACATATGGTGGCTAAGAACCATCTTTAACTCCAGTTCCAGGGGAATCCGACACCCTCTTCTGACCGCAGCATTGCATGACACGGGTGCACCAACCTACATGCAGACAGTACACTCATACACATAAAAAATAATTTAAGAGCAGGAGAGATGGCCTAGCAGTTAAGAGCACCGACTGCTCTTAGAGAAGACCCAGGTTCGATCCCCAGCACCCACATGGCAGCTGAGAACCGTCTGTAACTCCAATTCCAGGAGAATTCCAGTTCCAGGGGAATCCGAGACCCTCTTCTGACCTCTGCGGCATTGCACAACATGGGTGCACAAACCTGCATGCAGACAGTACATTCATACAAATAAATAAATAAATAAATAAATAAATAAATAAATAAATAAATAAATTTTAAAAATTGAAAAAAAAAAAAAAAAGGGAAGCCTGGTTTAACAAGACCTGACTTTGTCCTCAAATAGATGGAACTGGTAAATGAAAAGCCAAAAGGAGCCAGGGACTCCCTCCCCCTTCAAAACCCAAGTGAGGACCAGATCCTCAACTGATCTAGAGAAAACCAAAACCTTGGTTAATCTGGGCTTACTATGTGGCCTTAAACATCCAAAAGGAAAGTATAACCAAAAAAAAAAAAGGTATCAGGCTGGTGTAGCTTAGCTTTTCTGGATGCTTAACAACCATACTTAATGCCCATACCAATTTGGCCGAGGGACTTAAGGGATAACCTTATTCCTTGCCCTCAGAAGTCAACCAAGTCCCAGGGGACTATGCACGAGGGCATCTCTTGAAATGTCCCGCAAATGTGAGTCACCAGTCTTCCTGTGTGAGGGATCCTGGAGATCCACCAATGGGACCTTCCGTCCATTGTCCCAGGTCTATAAAGAGGAAAGTCTTGCTCACGCTTCAAAAAGGGAAGCCTGGTCTAGCAAGGACCTGACTTTGTCCTCCAAGTTGGGATGGTCAGAATGCGTATAATGAAAAGCCAAAAGAGACCAGGAACCTCCATTCTGCCCACCCACCAGTCCCGCCCCCAAAAAACCGTGAGGTGGACCCCTGGAAGATCAGATCCTCCACTGACTTGAGAAAACAAAACCTTGGTTATCTGGCTAACTGGCGTGGGCCTTAAACATCCAAAAGGAAAGTATAACCAGAAATACTTAACTGGGCCTGAGAAATTGTACTTAGTACAAAAACGTTGAAGGTCGTTAGTTTAAAAAAAAAAAAAAAAAAAAACAAAAAAAAAAAAAAAAGGCACCGTTGTTTTGCCTGTCTCAATTCTTACTAGCAAGTGCAGCTACCCTGCGGACTGCACGGCTTTTGCCATCCTTTAAAGACATCAAGACACAGCTGTTTCAAACCTCTAAATGGACTGAAGACTGCATGTCTCTCTCCAGAATCTGCAAAGCACCAGTGCCAAATGGGTGACCTCTAAGAGACATCCAGCTTGTGGACTGGAGCTACTACTGGGGTTCAGCCTTTCAGAGTAATAGACTGCCATTGTTTGGACTAACCCAGGCTGTTATCATGGAGACCAGTACAGGAAGACCAAGACAGGAAGCGTGCTTACTGTCACCTCATTCGGTACCACAGAAGGGGAAGAAGACCATGTGGAGCACAAGGGTCAGGATTGATGGTTTGGTTGTTGGGCTGCCAGGAGGAGCCTTCAAATAATTCCTTAAGGAAACATGACATCTTTCAGCCTAACAAGAAGCAATTAATAATTTAAAAAAGAAACAGAAAGCTGAAGATGCTGAAACCTATGCTGTCATAATTTTGATATATGTTGTGGCATGGCATTTAGAGTCTAAAATTTTTTTCAATTTTTATTATTTTACAGGGGGAAAATTATCTAACAATCATAAGACGCACACTTGTTTCCAGATGACATTAATGTTGCTTGTTTGCATACAATAAGGTAATTCGTGCTAGCATCCACAATGAGGAATAACATTCTGTCATTTGTTTTCTAGGGACTGTGTTATCTTCACTCACACAATGATTACCTCTAGCTCCATCCATTGTCTACGCGCAACAAGTTCATGATGTTCATCTCTTCTTTACCACTGCATAGAAACTCCATTGTTTAGATGTCCACATTTTCTCTGATCCACTCCGATCAGTCTTTGAGGGCCACTTGGTTTTGTTTCAGCTCTTTGCTGATTGTGAATAGAGGCTGCAATAAGCATGGCTGTGCATGGTAATCTCTGTGGTAAGATGATCTTGTGGGTACATACCCAAGAGTGGGTAATGGCTGGTTTGGTTTGGCAAGTTCATTCCAAGTCTTCCAAGGGTTTTCCACAAAACTGCTTTCAAAGGGCTGTATGAGTTTACATTCCCCCCAGCAGTGATGATGTTCCCTTTCCCCACAACTCTCAAAGTTACTGGGTATCATTGTTTTTCTTGATCCTAGCCATATTTCTTAAGTTTTTTATTTGTTTTTTTTTATTTCTTTACTTTTTTTTTTTTTTTTTTTTTGACTTTATTTTTAATTTTATTTTATGTTCTGTATGTTAATCGATGTCCATGTCTGCATGCAGGTTTGTCGCACCCAATGTCGTGCAATGCCCGAGAGGTCAGAAAGGGTGTCGAATTCCCCTGGAAATGGAGTTTTTCTCCTTGGAATTGGAGTTTCAGAATGGTTCTCGGCCACCATGTGGATGCGGGGGATCGAACCTGGGTCCTCCCTGTAAGAGTGGTCGGCTCTTAACCACTGAGGCCATCTCTCCAGCCCCTAACACCCTTTTTAAGATGTTTCTCAAGCATCCTAATTCCTCATTGTGAAGTCCTGCTGTTCAGCTCTTTGCTCCATCATTTGGTTTTCCTTCTCTTTGGTTTTTGTGGAGTTTTTTTTTTTTTTTAATTTTTTTTTTATGTAATTTTGATGTTATTTTCCGTATGTGTATGAATGTAACTGTCCTGCATGCAAGTCCTGTGTCACCCGTTTCCGTGCAATGCCGCGGAGGTCAAAGAGGGTCTCGATTCCCGCTGGAACTGGAGTTCTCCTGGAATGGGAGTTTCAGACGGTTCTCGGCCCCAGTGTGGGTAGCTGGGGATCGAACCCGGGTCCTCTGTAAGACGGGCCAGCGCTCTTAACTGTCTAAGGGCACATCTCTCCAAGCCCTCATTGTTGTGGAGTTTATATATTCTGGAAAGCATACTCTTCAGATGTACACTGGTGAAGGTTTCCTCCCACTTCTGTGGGGTTTTCTCTTCACTTTCTTGTATTGTTTCTTTGTTGATGTACAGAGCTTTGAGTTTAATGAAGGTCCCATTTGTCAAAATTGTCAACCTTAATTTCTGCACATGGCTGCTGTCTGATTTAGGAGTCTTCCTACACCATAGGTCTTGTTGTTGCTGCCAGAACTTTTCCTTCTATTGCCTTTTGGGGATTTTTCATGTTGAAGGTCTTTGATCCATCTGGTGAGGTTGACTTATGCATATTTTGTAATGTGGGGCACAATGGAAGGAGGAACAACAACACAATGACAATAAGACGGTTCGTGGTCTAAAGAACTGACTGAGAAATAGTGAAACTTCTGCCCCAAACAGTAAAACTTCTGCATCAATTAATTTTGAAAAGAGCTGCAGAAAAGATGAGAAAACATGTTTGGCAGACTGCATGAGCCTCTGGTGGGGGGGGGGATGTTGGGGGAGAAGGAATGGGGAATGGGTATAGATTTGATTGGGAAATTTTGTCATGAAATGCGGACAAGGCTTCAATAAAATCGGCTTTGAAAAAAAAGAAATTCACATTATAACAGCACAGTTTGCTTTCATAAGATAAAAAATATAAATTAACATTGCTCAGCGTGCCATTTTTCAGACTCAGGGTTTTGGTGCCTAGCAGCCACAAATGAGGAAACATCACGTTTGTTTTTATTAGGACTGTGTTACTTCACTTAGCATATATGGCTTTGCCTTTCATGCCCATTTTACACTGAAAGTATGATGTCATCTTTTTTTTTAATTTTTATTATATTTTATGTATGGTTATGAACTGACTGTCTGCATGTAGTTTGTGCACCCATGTCGTGCTGCCATGGGGTCCAGAAGAGGGTGTCACAGAGTTTACCCCTGGAACGATTCTCCTGGAATTGGAGTTACACGAAGAGTTCTCAGCCGCCATTAGGTGCTGGGGGATTGAACCGGGTCCTCTGCAAGAAGCAGTTGTGTTCTCTTAACCACTAGGCTTATCTCTCCAGACCCGATATCTCTTTTTTTTTTATAAAAATTTATTTCTGTATGTGTATGAATGTACTCTGTCTGCATGCAAGCTGGTGCACCCATGTCGTGCAATGCGCCGGAGGTCAGAAAGGGTGTCAGATTACCCTGACATCTTCTTGAACACTGTCCAGTAGAAGTATGGCCATTGTGTAGACTTACCACATTTTATTATCAAACTCGTCTGTTGCCGGGCATTTGGTTGGTTCCAGCCACCTTTCTATTGTGAAGAGAACTGCAGTAAACATAGATGTGCATTATCTTGCAGTAGGTGAGTCTTGTGGGTATATACCGCAGGAGTGGTATGGCTGAGTTGGTGGTAGGTTCATTTTGAGTCGTTTTAATGGGTTCTCCATACTTGACGTTTTCTAAAGTGGTTTTGCTTGGTCCTTAGACCAGTTTCTCAGAGTGAGATGGATATCTTGAGAGTTGGTTTATAATTTGCATTTCCCTTATTATTAATGATGATTGAGAACCTTTTTATGTTGTTTTTCTTTTTTGCATGCTTTTTTAGACTCTTCACTGTGAATGATTTCTGTTCAGCGCGGTTTTGACTCCACTCTTTTGAGTGAATCAGTTGTTTTCTCTTTGTATTTTTGAGTTGTTTATTATTCTTGGATGCTCTTCAGATGTATCACGGTGTGAAGGTTTCTGGTGTGAGAGTGCTCCCCTCGGCGTGTATGTGAGTGCACCACCCTTTGCGGTGTATGTGAGATGGCTTCCCGCTGCATGTATGTGATGAACGTTCCACCTGCGTGATTGGTGAGTACTCCAGGCCTGCAATGTATGTGAGTGATCACCTGCGTGTAATGTGGAGTTTCCACACCTGCATGTATCTGAGTTTGTTCNTTTGATGGGTGGGGGGTCTTTTTATTGCTGAGCGAAATCACACCCCCTCTTCTGACCCCAGCGGAAGTGGAAAGAGGGGGGACAAAAAGTGGGGGGGAAAAGAAAAATTAAAAAAAAATAAGAAAAAAATAAAAAAAAAAAAAAAAAAAAAAAAAAAAAAAAAAAAAAAAAAAAGCACCGTTGTTTTGCCTGTCTTCAATTCTTACTGGCAAGTGCAGCTACCCTGCGGCTGCTTTTGCCATCCTTTAAAGACATGAGACACAGCTTTTCAAACTTCCAATATGGACTGAAGATGCATGTCTCTCCAAGAATCCTCCAAACCTTCAGTGCCAAATGGGGACTACTGAGACATCCAGCTTGTGGACTGAGCTACTACTGGGGTTTCAGCCTCTTCAGAGTATAGACTGCCATTGTTGGACTACCCAGGCTGTATCATGGAGACCAATACAGGAAGACCAAGACAGGATGCGGTACTTACTGCACCTCATTCGGTGACCACAAGAAGGGAAGAAGATCCCAGTGTGGAGCACAAGGGCAGGACTGATGGTTGTTTGGGCTTGCCAAGGAGGAGCCTTCAAATAATTCCTTATGGAAAACATGACATCTTTCAGCCTAACAAAGAAAGCAATAATAATTTAAAAAAGAAATCAGAAGCTGAAGATGCTGAAACCTATGCTGTCATAATTTTGATATATGTGTGGCATGCATATATGCATTTTTTTTCAATTTTTATTTATTTTTAAAGGGATTCTACAATATAAGAGCACACTTGTTTCCAGATCACATTAATGTTGCTTTGTTTGCCATACAATAAGGTAATTCGTGCTAGCATCCACAGATGAGGATACCATTCTTCATTTGTTTTTCTAGGACTGTGTTACTTCACTCACCATGATACCTTCTAGCTCCATCCATTTACCTGCAAAGTTCATGATGTCATCTCTTTTTACCACTGCATAGAACTCCATTGTGTAGATGTACCACATTTTCTCTATCCACTCGTCAGTTTGAGGGGCACTTGGTTTTGTTCCAGCTCTTTGCTATTGTGAAGAGAGCTGCAATAAGCATGGCTGTGCATGTATCTCTGTGGTAAGATGAATCTTGTGGGTACATACCCAAGAGTGGTATGGCTGGGTTGGTTGGCAAGTTCATTCCAAGTCTTCCAAGGGTTTTCCACACTGCTTTCCATAGTGGCTGTATGAGTTTACATTCCCACCAGCAGTGGATGAGTGTTCCCCTTTCCCCACAACCTCTCAAGTACTGGGTATCATTTGTTTTCTTGATCCTAGCCAGTCTTATTGGATTGCATTTCCTTAATTATTAGTGTCTTTGAACACTTTTTTTTTAGACTTTTTTTTTAATTTTATTTATTTCTGTATGTGTATCGATGTACTGTCTGCATGCAGGTTTCTGCACCCATGTCGTGCAATGCCCGCGGAGGTCAGAAGAGGGTGTCGAATTCCCCTGGAACTGGAGTTCTCCTGGAATTGGAGTTTCAGATGGTTCTCGGCCACCATGTGGATGCTGGGGATCGAACCTGGGTCCTCTGTAAGAGTGGTCGGCGCTCTTAACCACTAGGCCATCTCTCCAGCCCCTGAACACTTTTTAAGATGTTTCTCAGCCATCTCTAATTCCTCACTTGTGAAGTCTCTGTTCAGCTCTTTGCTCCATCATTTGTTTTCTTTCTTCTTTGTTTTTGGAGTTTTTTTTTTTTTTAATTTTTTTTTATTAATTTTATTTATTTCCGTATGTGTATGAATGTACTGTCTNAATAATAGGCTGAGGAAATTCTCTGCTATCAGAGTCACAGCCCACGCTGGTGTTATAGACAATGTATCATCAATAGGAGTCAACTGTCAGCTTGTAATTGAGCACAATATGGAGGAGTCTTTGACAGTTCCATGTCACATCATCATTAAACACTCAAAAGGAGCTGTGAAACCTGATGACGAATGGTCTAGACATAAAATAGACAAAGCAAATATTGGGCAAAGGAAGTGAAGAGAGAGTAAAATGGGGATTCGTCCCACGGAAAGAGTTGGGTCAGTTAATTATGTTAAATTACAAAGAACTGCTACACCATTTCACACTAGCTTCAGTAAACAATCTGAACGCAAAAGCTGATTGATTCTCGAGAGAATAGAAATTAGTGAATAGAAACAGGACCTTTTTAATTATATCCAAAAAAAAATCGATACAAGAAGAGGAAAGCGCACAGACGGGTAAGACATGAGACTCAATAACCAGTCCACCATCGACACAACAAGGCGGGGAGGAAGGCACAGCACCAGACAACATACTCAGACAACTGGGTACAACAGAGGCCTACGAGAACAGAAAATAAGAGACGAAGAGCAAAAGGTGGAAAAAGTGAAGAAGCTTTCACTCGTATATTCATCCAGCCTTAGGGAAGTATGTCAGGTATTTGTTATTTAGATTCTTAGTTTTAACTGTTACTTTGATGTCGACCAGGGAATCCTAAATACTGCGATTGTATCTCGGATGAGTCTACTCAGTGACAACACGGTACATATCAAAATCACCGCTGCTCTACAGATGATGAGCATGAAGACCCATGGCAGTTATGTTGCTAGCAAAGGCCCAGTGCTGGCTTAAGATTTCCTGCAGGCAACACTAGAAGATGGAATAAGGGCTTCTGTGTTGCCATGAAATTGGAGAATCCATTTGTGAAAATGGCTCACTTGCCCAAAGCAATCCTCATCAAAATTCTAACTGTCAAATTCTTCACAGAAATAGAAAGTGCAATCTTAAAATTCATGTCGGAAGCACTAGGACTTATGGATAACCAAGCAATCCTAATGCCAAAAGACAGATGCGTGGATGGTATTGGCCATATCTAGATTTCAAACTATACTAATACATGGCTATAGTCAAAGAACAGCTACTGGTGTATTCACAAAAACAGACATGTAAGTCAAGGGAACAGATACAGAAATTTCCAGATACAAACCCACGTGTTATAGCTACAGATGGTTCTTCATAAAGACACCAAAGACTCTTTAACAAATAGTGCTCAAAGGATTGGATATTCACATGCAGAGAATATGAAACTGGATCTTTCTCTCTCCTGCATCATACAGAAGTCCAACTCCGGGAGCTAAAGATGGCTCAGCGTTATCAGCACTGGCTACTCTGCACAAGGAGCCAGGTTCAATTTCCGCATAGGCAGCTGATAACTATTTGTAACTGTCAGGGTCCAGAAGGGATTATATGATCCTTCTCTGGCTTTCCTGGAGCATTCGCACATACAAGTGTACTGACTCGTGTATTACAACAGGCCACAAAGCACCCATGTAAGCCACATAAAAATACACTCCAACTGAGCCTTGAACAAAAGACTTACACATTCAAAACTATCAGAAGAAAAGACCAGTGGTAAAATAGCTCTCCTAAGAGGAACAGGTTAGGCAAGGGCTTTGTACTTGGACCTGTCAGGAAATAAAGCCATAAACTGAGAGAGACAACCTCATAGACTTTCTTCTGTATAGCAAAGGGAACAGACCCTAGCCCAGTAGAGACATGCTTGACAGAGAGTGGAAAAAATCTTTGACACCTATAATACTTTGAAAGAATATCTAGAATAATATGAAAAACTTAAAAAATTACAGACAAAGAAATAAGCAACCCAATTAATAAATGGTTTAGTGAAATGAACTGGTAGTTCTCAAAAAAGGAATTATCAAATGAGCAATAAGCATATGAACAAAAAAAATTCAACATCCACTAGCTATCAAAGAAACCAAATTAAAAATGATATCTGAGATTTTATCTTATTTTAGTTAAACCAGCATTCAGAAAACAAAGAGAAATGCGGTAATTGGGCATAAAGGGAGACTTATAAACTCTTGCTGGAATGTAGAGCTTAGTCCAGCCTCTATGGACATCAAGTAATGGACGATTGTTCTCCAAAAAAAAAAAATTAGATCTGTCACATAACTTAGCTAAGCCTGGGTATATTACTCAAAGATAGCCAAGTCAACACATCACATAGGAACCAGTATATCACAATCAGTGTCTGCTAGCCGCACGAGTTCTTCGACATAGCTAAGTTACTGAACCAACTGAGGTATCCAAAAACAGAAGCTCAGATAAGGCAAATACAGCATTTACACATGGAATTTTTCTGGCATCAAGATGAAAGTATGTCATTTGGGGCAGGATGGACACACAAGCAGACAAGCATCTTAAGTGGAGGCAGTCTTAAGAAAGACAAATAGCACATTTCATGTTGTGGTTCCTAGGTTTTATACACAGTCTAGAAATGAAAGAAGTGAAGGATTCCTCGAGGGCGAAGAGGGCCAATAAGGAGGAGGGAAGGGGAAGGACAAGGGAATGAAGAGCACAAGGAGAGCATCATGCACAAAACAAATGCATACCTGCAAGAAATGTTCTTTTAAAGTTCAACATTTGTTGATATGGCTGTTTTTATACTGATACACTATTTCAATTACTGCAGCTTTATGATATTTTAAAATCCCATGGTGTGATGATGTCAGTCTGGTTGGAGTATTTCATAGTTTCATATGAGTTTTCTGTTGAGGATTACATATAAATCTTGATAGGGATTACAATGATTCTAAATTGTTTTGGATAATAAGAGTACTGTCATTTCATGAAATAAACCAAGAGACAAATTCTGTATGATCTCACTATGTGAAGAGTTTAAAAGAGGTAACTAATACAGAGTTATGTAGAAATATTGGTTATCAAAGGCCAGGGCTAAGGATGATGGGTGGATGGACAAGAGTGGAACAATGGCCAATGTGTGTAGGAAGAGTATTATTGACACCAGTATAGTTGATGATAAATAATCTGATATGTATTTCAGAAAAGATAAGAAAGATGAATTCAAAGCTCTGGGCTGGAGAAATGGCTCCCTGAGTAAAAGTGCTGCATGTGGCAAGATGGGAAGAGGAGAACATGAGCTGGAATCCCAGAACCACATATTCAGAAGTATGAAGACACGGGCTGGAATCCCAGAAACCCACATTCAGAAGTATGAAGACACGGGCTGGAATCCCAGAACCCACAATCTAGAAGTATGAAAAAAAGGCGGGAATCCCAGACTCACATTCAGAAGTATGAAGACAAGGGGTGGAATCCCCAGAACCCACAATTCGAAGTATGGAGACATGGCTGGATCCCAGAGCCCAACATTCAGAACTATGGAGGACATGGGTTGGAATCCAGAAACACCACATAGAGTTGAAGACCACGGCTGGATCCCAGACCCACTTAGGAACTATGGAGACATGGGCTGGAATCCCAAACCACATTCAGAAGTATGAAGACACAGGCTGGAACCCAGAACCACATTCAGAAGTATGGAGACATGGGTGGAATCCCAAACCCACATTCAGAAGTATGGAAGACAGGGCTGGAATCCCAGAACCCACAAATTCAGAAGTATGAAGACATAGGGATGGAATCCAGAACCCACATTCAGAAGTATGAAGACATGGGCTGGAATCACCAGAACCCATATTACAGAAAGTGATGAAGACACGGGCTGGAATCCCAGACACATTCTATGGGATCGAATCGACCACATTCAGAGATGACACTACACCACATTAGGAAAGGCATCAATCAGCTCGAACCACTTCGAACTGGGAGACATGAGCTCAGTCATCATTCGAAGTATAAAAGGGCTGGTCCCAGCCACTTCAGAAGTATGAAGACATGGGCTGGAACCCACCCTTCGAAGTTACGGCGTCAGAACCCATATTCAGAAGTATGAAGACACAGGCTGGAATCCCAGAACACACATTCAGAAGTATGGAGACATGGGCTGGAATCCCATAACCCACATTCAGAAGTAGAAGACTATGGGCTTGGAATCCCAGAACTCACATTCAGAAGAATGGGGATCCCAGAATTCAGAAATGAAGACATGGGCTGGAATCCCCAGAACCCATCATTCAGAAGTATGAAGACACAGGCTGGAATCCCAGAACCCACATCGAGTATAAACAAGAAACAGAACACCATAATTGGAGACATGGGCTGGAATCCCAGAACTCCACATTCAGAAGTATGAAGACAAGGGTGGATCCAGTCAATGAGAATATGAAACTCTGATCCCCCAGAACCCCACATTCAATATGAAGACATGGCGGCCGCCAATCGAGTTAGACTGGGCCTGGACATCGCGAACCTATCAAATGTGACAAATGGCAATTCAGAACCACAGAGAGAAGAGGCTGACTACTTTCAGACACTGCAGAAAATAAAACCAAGAGATATCTAACTGAACAATACAGACACAAAATGGGCCCATAGACATCTACCAAATATTCCACCCTAATAAACAGAGAATACCACTTCTACTCAGCACCCCACAGACAATTCTCCAAAATCGACCACATAACTGGGACACAGAAAAAAAAAAAAAAAAAAAAAAAAAAACACATGAAACAAAAATAATGAAATGTTTCCATGCTATTCTATCAAGAACACAAGTGCAATAAGCTCAAGACAACCTAACAAGATGACCCTACTATATTCAAGAACACATGAAAATAAAACACACATCCTATAATGAATTGGCAAGGAGAAAGTAAGAAAATAAGCACTTCCTGAGCTAAATGACAGTTTGTAGGAATGAAACTTTGCCTTGCATCTGAGGGACCTGTAAATACTGTCCCCACCTAACTTCCCGCGGAGAGTTATCTGATTCATCTAGTGGGCATTTACAGTTGTCTCTGTGAGTTATCTGTAGCTCCCTAGAGTCGAGATATTGCATGTTTCCTGCCTCTCCGCCTATCTCTACAAAGTTCCAGACCCAGTTGGTCCCTTCCCTTAAGGTATTGAGCAAAATGTCACACCTCTAGTTGTTGACTGGTTGGCAAAAACAGGAGATTGCAGCCCCTGGTGAGGGGCCAAGGTAAGCTTTGCCCTTCCCTGTCTCCTGCCCCCATTCGTCATGCCCAGAGACAGTAGCTTTTAGTATTAAAACCATTGCCTGGCATGAAATAAACGAACTGAGTCAGCTCCCGCCAGACTCTTTCTCTTGATCCTTATTCTTTTTTATTTCTCATTGGGTGACTTCTCAGTTCCCCTCCCTCCTCCTTGCCAGAAGCACAGCCTAGGAACTGTCTCCTGCCGTCAGGAGGCTTGTGCCTTGTGAAGCTTGCTCAGCTGTTCTAGGAGAGAAGAACAAGTCATGTGAGATTGCAGTCACGTGTGATTAAAGGACGAACAGATATAATATTTAACCAACCAGACATGACAACAACCAGAACAAAACCTCATGGGATACTGTTAAAAACGTCCTTAAAAGTAATTTTAGCCTTTGGTGTTCCTAACATTAAAAAATAATAAATAATACTTAAATAAATAAATAAAAAAAAAAAAAAAATAACAAAACGATTAAATACAGCTAAATAGAGAATGGAAACCTAAACATAACAGACAGGAAGAAATAACAAAAATCAGAGCAGAAATAAAATGCAAAGAAAAGAAAAAATAACCCAAAAAAATGAATCCAAAAGTTGGTTCTTTGAAAAGAATAACGAAGATAGACAGACTCTTCTACCCAGTTTACCAAAAAGAAAAAAAAAAAAAAAAGCAACTCCAAATAAATAAATTCATGATGAAAAGGAAATATTCACAACAGACAATGAAAATAGAAAACAACTAAAAATTTAAAAACCAAAATCTAAAACTAAGTAAAGAAAAATGGAGGAATAGCTGAAATCCTGGGAATCACCAAGCTTAACCAAGAAAGATGCACAACTTAAAACAGAGCCCATAACATATAAAGAAATTGAAAAGATGGATAAGAAACCTTCGCTAATCTGAAAAAAAGCCCAGGCCAAGTAGGTGTTGCTATGGCAGAATTCCTATAATAATATTCGAAAGAAGACTTTACACCATTATACTCAAACTGTCAGAAGGATTTACAAGCAGAGGAAATGCTCCCAAATTTCTTCTATGAAGCACAGCTCACAGTAATGACCAAAGTACCAGCTAAAGATACAACCAAAAAAGAGGAATGATAATCTCCTCTCATTAATGAACACAGATGCAAAAAGTTTCAACGAAATACTTTGCAAGATACTAGACCCCGCACATCAAAACATCATCATCATGACCAAGTTTGGATTCATACATGGAAAATGCAGGGATGGTTCAATACATAATCAGTAAATCAATAAATAGTCAATAAACACATAAATGGAACTGAAAGAGCAAAACACACACATGACATCTCAATTGACGCAGAAAAAGGCCTTTGACAAAATCATAGCATCCGCTATCGTTGCTATAAAGTTCCTAGAGATAATTGGACTGGAGACCATTCCTCCAATGTTATTATCTTAGCTCATACTACAAGAAGTATACCCCACAGCCCATCATCTTACATAGATGAAGGTCAGAAGCATTCCTCCTTAAATGGTAGGAATTCGCAAGAAACTGCCCTTGTGGTCCGCCACTACCTCTTCTGTATAGTGTCTGAAACACTGCTGGGCAATAAGGCAAGAAAAGGAAGTTAGAAGAGTAATAATGGAAAAGAATAAGTCAAGCTGATCCCTTTTGCTGATGATATGATGGTTGACAGTAAAGATGCTATAAACCCACCAGAAAACTGGCTAGAAATGATTAAGAGTTTCAGTAAAGTGGCAGGATGACAAATTAACCTAGAAATTCTAGAGCTTTCTTTACACAACAATAAGCTCACTGAAAAGGGAATACAAGGAGACCTTCCCATTACGATTATCCTCAAACAATGTCAAAAAACAATAATACTAAAAAAACTAAAAAAAAATAAAATCTCGACAAAAAAAAAAAAAATTTTAAACCCTGAGGAAAATTGAAGAAGACATCAGAAGATGGAAGATCTCCCATGCTAATGGATTAGAAAAAATTAATATAATGAAAAATGTTCATTCTAACCCAAATTAATATACAGATTCAATGCAATGTCCAATTAAAATCCCAGCCCAAATTCCTTCACAGGCGTGGGGGGGATTAATTAATTTCAGACTTCCGAAAGGCCAAAGCAACCCTGAGCAAAAGACAATAATGTGGGGATCTCTATAGCCAGACTCCATAACTATCATAGAGGGCCATTGGTCCAATCAAACAGCGTGTGTACTGGCAACAGAAACAGACCTGTAGAGAAATGAAACAAAACTGAAAATCCAACTTTAGAGACACTCAATGTTGCACCACCTCATAATTCATGACAAGAAGTACACAATTGGAGGAAAGACACATCTTTAGCCAATGTATTGGCAAATCCTGGATCAGCGGCATTGGTAGAATAAAAATTAAAACCCGTATCTCTCACCCTGCACAAGAAATCAACTCCAGAATGGCTCAAAGACCTCAACCTGACCCAAAACCTGCCAAATGAGGTAGAAGAAAATCTGGCAGCAACCCAACAAGACATAGGCATAGGAAAAGAATTTCTAAATCAACAGCAGCTGCCCAAGAAATTGGTGGCCTCAATGAAACTCAAAACCGTGTCCTGTACAGTGAAAAGAAAAAAGGAAGTGAAGAAACCTACAAAGTGGTAGGAAGACCTAAAAAGTGATACATCTGAAAGCATTAACTCCTAAAGAATATGAAATACTCAAAAATAAGAAAGAAAACCAAATGAACGCCACTCAAAATGAGGAGTAAAGAGCTGAAAGAGACTTCACAGTGAAGAAATAAGATCGCTGAGAAACATACTTAAAAAGCTATCAATGTCAGCTAAATTAGGAAATGCAAATTGAAACCACTTAAAGCTAAGTATCTGTAACTGCCAGTAAAGAACTTGGCTAGGATCAAGAAAAATGACACCAAAATGCTGGGGAGGTTTGGGGAAGGGGGAACTCATCTTCTGCGGCGGAATGATACTCATAAGCCACTAGGAAGCAGTGTGGAGAACCCTTGACAGACTCCAAAATGAGCTTGCCCCCTGACCCAGATCATACCACTCCTGGGTAATTACCCACAAGACTGCATTCCTCATGCAGAGATACAATGTACTAGGTTTATTAGCAGCTCCTTCACAGATAGAGAGAGTGAACCAACCAAGTGCCTCCTCAACTGACGGGTGGATAGAGAAATGTTACAGTACTGGCTACTACCAATGGAGTTCTATGAGTGTAAAGAAAGATGACATTGTAGGTAAAAATGGACTGAACTAGAAGATACTATGTTAATGAAGCTGACACAGTCCCAAGAAAAACAACCAACCATGGTATCCTATCTGTAGATTGCTAGCCAACCGATACCTAAGTTGTAAAGGCAATACTGAGCAAATGATTTTAATATAATTCCTCGGATGATCTTAAAACACTGTGCTCTTAATTGTGAATCCCATTAACAAGGTTCCTAGAATTAACCTTCACTATTTTCAGGCTTCTTTGAATCTTTATTGGTATATGGGTAGAGGTAATGTATACATATTTGAGAGTAATGAGAATCAAAAATGAATAAAAAAAAAAGCCGGGGTGGGTGCACGCCTTTAATCCTAGCACTTGGGAGTCACAGGCAGCAAGGCGGATGTTTTGTGAGTTCAAGGCCAACCTGTATACAGGTGAGTTCCAGGACAGCTGGGGCTACATGGAGACAGGGATACTTGTCTTGAAAAGAAAAAAAAAAGAATGATGGGATAAAAGAAAAAAAGAGCTTGTCCATGACATCGTGTATAAACCACAGTATTCATTTTATGGGAATGCTTCTGAATATTATTATACAAGGCTGCTTGAGCTTTTGTCCAAAACCTTTTCTAAAATGGTATTAATACCGTAGTTTAAAAGTAATCAGAGCTGGTGTAACTTATGCCCTGGTGAGATGCTGTAAGAAGACCAATACTTGAATACATACCAATTTGGCTGGGGACTTAAGGGACTAACTGGGGGAATTCTTGCATTGTCCTCAGAGGTCAATCTAAATCCTAGGGGACTTATGCAAATGTGGGAGTCAAAGTCTCATAGAATGTGCGACTACTGAAGTCATGATACAGTGCTGTCCTGTGCAAGAGGTGATGCAGTCTTGGAGATCCACTGAATGAGGACTATCAGCCAGTGTCCAGTCCGTATAAAGAGAAGAAAGTCGTCATGCTTCAAAAAGGGAAAGCCTGGGGGCTGGAGAGATGGCTTCAGTGGTTGAGAGATCACCCGCGACTGCTCTTACATAGAACCAGGGTTTGAGTCCCAGCAACACATATCGGTGTGCTTCAAACAACATCTTAACTCCAGTTCAGGTGAACTCCGACACCTCTTCGGACCCTCGCTTGCCATGACACGGGTGCACCAACCGTACATGCAGACAGTACACTCATACACATAAAAAATAATTTAAAGCAGGGAGAATGGCCTAGACATAAGAGCACCGACTGCTCTTGCAGAAAAGACCCAGGTTCGATCCCCCAGCACAACTCACATGGCAGCTGAAGCACCGTCCGTACTCCAATTCCATGGGGAATTTCAGTATCCAGGGGAATTCCGAGACCTCTTCTGACCTCTGCGCATTGCACAACATGGTGGGCACAAACCCTGCAATGCAGACAAGTACAATTCATGACAAATAAAATAAATAAATAATAATAAATAAATAAATAAAATAAATAAGAAATTTAACATTGAAAAAAAAAAAAAAGGATAGCCTGGTTTAACAGACCTGCTTGTCCTCAATATGATGGAACTGGTAAATGAAGAAAGCCAAAAGAGCCAGGGACTCCCTCCCCCTTCAAAACCCAAGTGGCGAAGACCAGAACTCAACTGATCTAAGAGAAAACCAAAACCTGTGTTAATCTGGGCTTACTATGGGCCTTAAACATCCAAAAGGAAAGTATAACCAAAAAAAAAAAAAGGTGGATCAGCTGGTGTAGCTTTAGCTTTTCTGGATGCTTAACAAACCATGACTTAAGCCCATACCATATTTGGCCGAGGGACTTAAGGGATAACCTTTATTCCGTGCCCTTAGAAGTCAACCAATCCCAGGGGATTAGCACTGGGGCATCTCTCTGAAATGTCCTCCAAATGTGAGTCACCAGTCTTCCTGTGTAAGAGGAATCCTAGGAGATCCACCAATGGGACCTTCGTCCAGTTGTCCCAGTCTATAAAGGGAAAGTTTGCTCACGCTTCAAAAAGGGAAGCCTGGTCTAGCAAGGACCGACTTTTGTCCTCCATGTTGGGATGGCAAATGCGTGAGGTAATGAAAAGCCAAAAGATGAACCAGGAACCGTCCATTCTGCCCACCACACATCCCGCCCCCAAAAACAACCGTGAGGTGGACCCCTGGAAGATCAGATCCTCCAGACTGACTTGAGAAAACAAAAACCTTGGGTTATCTGGCTAACGCGTAGGCCTTAAACATCCAAAAGGAAGTATAACCAAGAAATACTGTAACATGGGCCTGAGAAATTGTACTTCAGTAAAAACGTTGAAGGTCGTTAGTTTAAAAAAAAAAAAAAAAAAAAACAAAAAAAAAAAAAAAGGCACCGTTGTTTTTGCCTGTCTCCAATTCATTACTGCAAGTGCAGCTACCCTGCGTGACTGCTACTGCTTTTGCCATCCTTACAAGACATCAGACACAGCTTTTCAAACGTCTAACAATAGGCTGAAGACTCATGTCTCTTCTCAAGAACCTCCAAGCTCCAGTGCCAGAAGGGGACCTTAAAGACATCCAGCTTTGGACTGGAGCTACTCTGGGGTTCCAGCTTTCAGAGTATAGTACTGCCATTGTTTGGACTAACCCAGGCTGTTATCATGGAGACCATACAGGAAGAACCAAGACAGGAATGCGGTACTTACTTCACTTCATTCGGTGACCACCAAGAAAGGGAAGAAGATCCATGTGGAGCACAGGGTCAGGACTTGATGGTTTGGTTTTTGGGCTGCCAAGGAGGAGCCTTCAAATAATTCCTTAAGGAAACATGACTCATTCAGCCCTAACAAGAAAAGGCAATAATAATTTTAAAAAAGAAATCAGAAAGCTGAAGATGCTGAAACCTATGCTGTCATAATTTGATATATGTTGTATGGCATTAGAGTACTAAATTTTTTTCAATTTTGTTAGTTATTTTACAGGGGAAATTTTCTACAATATAAGGCAACTTGTTTCCAGATGACATTAATGTTGCTTTGTTTGCATACAATAAGGTAATTCGTGCTAGCATCCACAGATGAGGATAACATTCCGTCATTTGTTTTCTAGGACTGTGTTATACTTCACTCACACATGATTACCTTCTAGCTCCATCCTTTCTACGCGCAAAGTTCATGATGTCATCTTTTTTACCACTAAAACCCATTGTTTAGATGTCCCACATTTTCTCTATCCACTCCGTCAGTCATTTGAGGGCACTTGGTTTTGTTTCCAGCTCTTTGCATTGTGAATAGAGGCCTGCAAATAAGCATGGCTGTGCATGGTATCTCTGTGGTAAGATGATCTTGTGGGTACATACCCAAGGTGGGTAATGGCTGGTTGGTTTGGACAGTTCATTCCAGTCTCCAAGGGTTTTCCACAACTGCTTTTCAAAGGGCTGTATGAGTTTACATTCCCACCAGCAGTGATGATGTTCCCTTTCCCCACAACCTCTCAAAGTGACTGGGTATCATTTTTTTCTTGATCCTAGCCATATTTATTTTTTATTTCTTTCCTTTTATTGTTTTTTAAATTTTTTTTTTTTTTTTTTTTTGCGTTTTTTTTAATTTTATTTTATGTTCTGTATGTTATCGATGTATGTCTGCATGCAGGTTTTCGCACCCAATGTCGTGCATGCCCGAGAGGTCAGGAAAGGGTGTCGAATTCCCCTGGAAATGGGTTTTCGTCCTGGAAATTGGAGTTTCAGATGGTTCTCCGGACCACCATGTGGATGCGGGGGATCGAACCTGGGCCTCCTTGTAAGAGTGGTCGGGCTCTTAACCACTGAGGCCAATCTCTCCAGCCCTGAAACCCTTTTTTAAGATGTTTCTAAGCCATCTCTAATTCCTCACTTGTGAAGCTCTGTTCAGCTCTTTGCCTCCATCATTTGGTTTTCCTTCTGCTTTGGTTTTGGGTTTTTTTTTTTTTTTAATTTTTTTTTTATGAGATTTGATTATTGTCCGTATGTGTATGACAGTAACTGTCTGCATGCAAGTCTGTGCCCCCGTTTCCCGTGCAATCCGCGGAGGTCGAAAGAAGGGTCTCGGATTCCCGCTGGAACTGGAGTTCCTCCTGGAATGGGAGTTTCAGACGGTTCTCGGCCGCCGTGTGGTGCTGGGGATCGAACCCGGGTCTCTGTAAGAGCGGTGCAGCCTCTTAACTTCTAAGGCGAACATCTCTCCAGCCCCTCATGTTGTGGAGTTTATATATTCTGGAAATGCAATACTCTTCAATGTACACTGGTGAAAGGTTTCCTCCCACTCTGTGGGTTTTCTCTTCCTTTCTTTATTGTTTCTTTGTTTGATGTACAGAGCTTTGAGTTTTAATGAAGGTCCCATTTGTCAAAATTGTCAACCTTAATTCTGCACGAGGCTGCCTGTCTGATTTAGAGTCTTCTTCCTACACCATAGTCCTTGTTGTTGCTTGCCAAACTTTTTCTTCTATTGCCTTTTGGGGTTTTTCATGTTGAAGGTCTTGATCCATCTGTAGTTGACTATATGCATATTTTGGAATGATGCAAATTGGAAGGAGGAACAACAACAGCAATAACAATAAGACTGGTTGGGTTAAAGAACTGACTGAAACAGTGAACTTCTGCCCCCAAACAGTAAACTTCTGCATCAATAATTTTAAAAGAGACCGAGAAAAAGATGAAAAACATGTTTGGCAGACTGCATGAGCTCTGGTGGGGGGGGGATGTTGGGGAGCAAGGAATGGGGAATGGGTATAGATTTGATTGGGAAATTTTGTATGAAGTGCACAAAGCTTCAATAAAATCGGCTTTGAAAAAAAAAAGAAATTCACATTATAACAGCACAGTTGCTTTCAGATAAAAAGAAATATAACATTAACATTGCTCAGCTTGCCTTTTCAACTCAGGATTTGGTCCTAGCATCCACAAATGAGGGAAACCATTCCGTTTGTTTTTCTAGGACTGTGTTACTTCACTTAGTATAATGGCTTTGCTTTCCATCCATTTACCTGTAAAGTTCATGATGTCATCTTTTTTTTTAATTTTATTTATTTTTGTATGTGTATGAATGTACTGTCTGCATGTAGGTTTGTGCACCCATGTCGTGCAATGCCATGGAGGTCAGAAGAGGGTGTCAGATTACCCTGGAACTGGAGTTCTCCTGGAATTGGAGTTACAGAAGGTTCTCAGCCGCCATGTAGGTGCTGGGGATTGAACCCGGGTCCTCTGCAAGAGCAGTTGGTTCTCTTAACCACTAGGCTATCTCTCCAGACCCGATATCATCTTTTTTTTTTAAAAATTTATTTCTGTATGTGTATGAATGTACTGTCTGCATGCAAGTCTGTGCACCCATGTCGTGCAATGCCGCGGAGGTCAGAAGAGGGTGTCAGATTACCCTGGATCATCTTTCTTTAACACTGCATAGAATTCCATTGTGTAGACTTACCACATTTTTTTATCCACTCTTCAGTTGACAGGCATTTGGGTTGGTTCCAGCTCTTTGCTATTGTGAAGAGAACTGCAGTAAACATAGATGTGCATGTATCTTTACAGTAGGGTGAGTCTTGTGGGTATATACCCCAGGAGTGGTATGGCTGAGTTGGTGGTAGGTTCATTTTGAGTCTTTTATGGGTTCTCCATACTGCTTTTCAAAGTGGTTTTCTTGGTCTTAGCCAGTCTTCTCAGAGTGAGATGATATCTTAGAGTGGTTTTAATTTGCATTTCCTTAATTATTAATGATATTGAACACTTTTTAAGATGTTTCTCAGCCATCTTTCCTTCCTCACTGGTGAAGTTCTGTTCAGCTCTTTACTCCATCTTTTGAGTGAGTCAGTTGTTTTCTTCTTTATTTTTGAGTAGTTTATATATTCTGGATGCTCTGTCAGATGTATCACTGGTGAAGGTTTCCTGTGTGTGAGTGCTCCCCCTGCGTGTATGTGAGTGCACCACCTGCGTGTATGTGAGTGCTCCCCCTGCGTGTATGTGAACGTTCCACCTGCGTGTATGTGAGTACTCCACCTGCATGTATGTGAGTGCTCCACCTGCGTGTATGTGAGTATTCCACCTGCATGTATCTGAGTGCTCCACCTGCGTGTATCTGAGTGCACCACTTGCGTGTATCTGAGTGCTGCACCTGCGTTTATCCGAGTTCTCCACCTGCATGTATGTGAGTGCACCACCTGCATGTTTCTGAGTGCAACCATTGTCATGCCATGCCTGCCAGGTCAGAAGAGGATACCTTCGTACTGGTAGATATTAGTCATATATGGGTGATAGGAACTGAACCTGGGTCCTTTGAAAGACCAGCCAGTGCTCTTAACTGCTGAGCCATTCTGCAGCCTCGTCTGTTCCTCTTCAGTTGTTTTTTGTTGTTTTGTTGTTGTTGTTTTGTTTGTTGTTTTTTGTTTTTTGTTTTTTGTTTTGTTTTTTTTTTTTTTGTCTTTTTGAGATAGGGTCTCCCTGTAGCCCCAGCTATCCTGGAACTTGCTCTGTAGACCAGTCTGGACTTGAACTCACAGAGATCCCCCTGCTTCTACCTCCCAAGTGCTAGGATTAAAGGTGTGCACCACCACACCTGGTGGAATATTTTTTCTTTTTTTTTTTCTCTTTTTAGAAAACATATTTTTATTCACATAAGATTCAAATAAAAAAGTATTAGTCATAATTCATCTAAAGCTGTTTCTAATTTTATATCCTCAAAAAACTAACAAATGTAAAGAATTCTTCAATAAACACCTCTGATGGTAGATTTCCTTATAGGGTAGCAAGATTTGTTGGTTTGGTTCTTTTTTTTTTTTTTTTCCCTCCAGATCACATTGACCTTGCTCAGTTTGCCATACAGTTAGGTAATTGGTGCTAGCATCCATGGATGAGAGATACCACGGAATATTTTTTTCTATCCTTTCACTTTGAGTTGGTGTCTGTCCTTGAGGGTGAGATGGGTTTCTTGTAGACAACATATAGATGGATTCTGTTTCCTAATCCATTCTCCTAGTCTATGTCTTTTGATTGGGGAGTTTAGACCATTAATATTTAAGGTTATTATTGGGAGATGTGTGTTGCTTCCCTTTCAACTTATTCTTTGTTTGCATTCTTGGTCTAGGTTTGTATTTATGCTGTTATGCTTTTACTAGTTTCTCTTTAATTGCTTGGGGATAGTTGCTCCTTTCCTCTGTTCTTTGAACAAGTATTTCCTGAATTGTTGGGTTTTTTTTTTTACATATATTCCTTCATTTTGTTCATGTCATGAAATATTTTTCTTTCTTCTTCAGCTATAATTGGCATTTTTGCCAGGTATAATAATCTGGATTGGCATATAAAGTCATTTAGTACTGGGAATACTTTGGTCCATGTTCTTCTGGCTTTCATAGTTTACACTGAGAAGTTAGCTGTAGTTCTGATGGGTTTTCCCCTTTTATGTAATTTTTTGTTCTTCTCTTGTGGCTTTCAGTATTTTGTCTTTGTTTTGAGCATCTAGCATTTTAACTATGATATGGTATGGGGAATTTCTTTTCTGGTCTTGTCTATTTGGTGTTCTATGTGCTTGTTGTATTTGTATAGGTTTGTGTTTTTTCAATTTGGGAAATTTTCTTCTATTATCCTGTTGAAGATCTGGTCAATAGTGTTGTCTTGGGATTTTTCTCCTTCCTCTATCCCTATGATATGAAGATTTGGTCTTTTCATAGTATACCACATTTCCTGGGTATTCCACTCTTGTGGGGTTTTTTTTTTTTTTTTAATTTTTCATAATATTTACTTGAGCATTTTAGTTGTTCCATATTATCCTTCAGGTCTGATAATCTTTTTTTCTGCTTCATCCATTCTGCTTGTAAGGCTTTCTCCCATCCTTTCCTGTTGATTGCATGCAATTTCCTTTTTCATTTCTTCCTGTGATTTATTTAGTATTTCCACTTCCTTTTGGAGCTTGTCTTTCTCTACTTCTAGCTCTTTGCTTAACTGGTCTGTTTCTTTTTTCATTTCAGCCTGGGATATTTTCAGTGTTTCCACCTCCTTCCAGAGTTTGTCATTCTTTCCCTCTAGTTCTTTCTAGAGTTTATCATGCTTTTCTTCTAGACCCTTCCTGAGTTTTTCATTCTTTCCTCTTATTTTTCTGATTTGTTCTTTATGTTCTTTGAATTCTTTGAATATGTCTAAGACAGTTCTTCTAAGGTCCATGTCTTGGTTCCTTCCAAGGATATCTCATTGTAGGTATCTTCTATAGAACTGGTAGAGTTCATTGTGGATTTATTATGACCTTTTCCCGTGTTGTTACTTTTTCGTTATGACTTTGGCATGTGGGTTTATTTTTTTGTTGTTTGGATTCTGATGTTAATAGCAAATGTTAATATGGAAGACTGGTTGGTCACTCACTATACTTCTTGCCAGTCAGTTCTTCTATGTTGGCTGTGGAGCCTAGAATCACTAACACTGTGCCTACTGGATTGTCTGCACCAAAACTTCACCAGATTACTGGATTGTCTGCACCACAATCTGGAAGGTTTGCTCCCTTGGCCTGCACATTGGAGCCATGAGTATGGCTGGGTGACTCTGCTCATGCTGGCCACTTGGTAGGAGGGTCGTCCTGCCTGGTCCCTGAGCACCAGGCCACTAGCACTGGTGCTGGCTCCTCATGCCTTCCTGGCCTACTTGAGCATGTGCCAGTCTCCTGGGCATCTCGCTAAGCATGGCTTTCCATCATTTAATAATATCTTGCATATAGTCTTGACTCTGTTTCTTTAAAAGTTGTAGACATTTATACAGTGTATACTGACTATATCCATCCACCACTACTTCTTTCCCACTGTCCCTAATGCCACCCAATCCATCTTGCTCTCAGTTTCATGTACTCTTTTATTTTGCATGTAGCCGTTCCTGAGCATACTGGCTTGATATTTTGCACGTATTTTTTTTTTATTTTATTTATTTCTGTATGTGTATCAAGGTACTGTCTGCATGCAGGTTTGTGCACCCGTGTCGTGCTATGCCGCGGAGGTCAGAAGAGGGTCTCAGATTCCCCTGGAACTGGAGTTCTCCTGGAATTGGAGTTTCAGACGGTTCTCGGCCACCATGTGGGTGCTGGGGATCGAACCCAGGTCCTCTCTAAGCAGCAGTCTGCGCTCTTAACCACTAGGCCATCTTTCCAGCCCTGCACTGTATTTTGTAAGTAGCACAGCTGCTGTGAGGTAATGATGAAACAGCCGTGTCATGTCCATTGGACTGCTTTTTGAGTAAATCAAATATTGCTTAATTAAGGTGGACATGAATGCACTCCCCTTTACTGCCCAACTCAGTCTTCTTTTAAATGATTTCTCTCTGAAGTGACCAGATCTTTTTTCCAGCAGCTCCCCTGTAATGCATTATCATGCATATTTCAATGTCCATGTCCCTGTTTCATCCAAATTTGGTGTTCTCCCCAAATTTCCAGTGCTTTTAGCATCTTAAGGAGTTAGTGGCTGCCCAAATTCATCTATCCAGCTTACTTTTTTCCACTATGTTGCATATGTAATAAACTTCTAGAAAAATTAAAGCCCGGGGCAGGAGAGATCGGGCTAGCGGTTAGAGCCGCCGGACCGCCTTCTTGCAGGAGGACCCAGGTATTCGATCCCCAGCACACCATCATGGCAGCGGAAGCCCGTGCGTTCCTATTCTGTTTGAAACCTCCTACTTCCAGGGGGCCTGAAGACTCCAGCTCCAGGGGAATCCAGACCACTCTTGCTGACCTCGAGCGGGCATTGCACACTGACACAGCGGGCACAAACCTACATGACAGTCCATCATACACTCATACACAGAAATCAAATTATTAAAAACTTTAAAAAAAAAAAAAAAAGAAAAATTAAAGGCCCTAGCTGTCTCCGTTGCATTCAGAGCCTTTTTACAAATTCAATTCTTCTCCTCACTTTTCTTTTTTATTATATTTCTTATTTATTTATTTTTGCTTCATTAAAAGAAAACACCCTACATGCATCTGGAGACGTTGTGATGAAAGATTTTTGAATGCTTCCAATTTTTTCATAAATGAATGTACTTTATTTTTACCTTGTTCTAATTTAAATTACTTTACGCTTTTCATACAGCAACCTACACACACATTTTCACTTTTTTTTTTTTAAAGCCGATTTTTTTTTTTATTATTAATTATTTCCTATGGATGAATGTATGTCTGCATGCAGGTCTGTGCACCCGTGTCGTGCATGCCGCGGAGGTTCAAGAGGGCTCGTATTCTCCCTAGAACGGAGTTCTTCTCTTGGAGAATTGGAGTTCAGACGGTTTTTTTTTCTATCCGATTGGAGTCAACAGTAACCGCATGTGGGTGGCTGGGGAGTCCGAAACCCGGGTCCTCGTGCAAGAGGGTCGGCGCTCTACCGCGGAGGTAGGCCATCTCTCCAGCTGTGGGGATAGCACAGTGGAGAAAGGCTGAGGATGAGAACCGCAAGGAACACATTTTCACTTTTACGAGAGCAATTCCCTTGAACACTGAAATACTACCAGCGTTGAAATATATACAACATAGAGTTTTAGGCTGGAGAGATGGGCCTCAGCGGCTTGGCAAGAGCACCGGACTGCTCTGCCTGAGGACCTGGTTTTGATCCCAGCACCTACGTGGTAGCCTGAACGAAAGTCTCGTCTCGATGAATCCTACAGAGTTGTATACGGTGATGGGAATCTGACAATGCTCTTTCTGAGACAATGAATTCTCCGCAGCATTGCAGTGACACGGGTGCACCCAAATGTTTGCCCGCTCCCCGCAACTGTTATGGCACTGACGATGCAGATGCTGTTACAACTCATCGGACACATACTAAACATATAATAGAGATTATTGATAAAACAAACCACAAAACCTAGGAATGGTTAAACGGGACGCCTATGACCATTAGTTGTTGCAGTTTGCAGTTCAATGTGGTATGCCACCGGCGTGTGGGCCCTGGAGAGCGCGTTTCCAGATGGCTGGTGCCTTAGCTGCCTGAGTGCACTCCGACGCGGTGATATAAGAGAACAAAAATAATTGTAGAAGGAAGAGATTAAACCACCCTCTCTCAATGTGGCAATAATTCATCCTGAAATGTAGTAAACATTCAGGCAGGAGGAGTCCCTGTCCCCCCTCTTGAATGAAACAACATACCTTCCATTGTGTGGAGGTGTGCGAGTGGTGAATGAGACACAGGTCGTATAACGGGAAAGGAAAAGTCATTTTGTTATTTGCATTAAAGGATCCATCATGCCTAGGTACAAAAAAGTGACTAAAATGCTTTATGTTATGGTTTAGATATTTTATTCATTTCAAGCATCCAGTACTTTTCTAGTATGAAGTAGAGTTAATGCAGTTTAGCCTGCCTTGGAGGAACGTGTTGATCATTTGTGCTTCCTAACCAATTTTTAATCCAAGGGCATGCATAATCTAGACCGCATAACATTACAGAGAGCTTCAACTTATTCTCCTGAGAAGCTGCCTTAATAAGAACTAAATGTGGCCAAGTTATTTACATTGAATTTTAAAGAAATGTTGCATAAAGTAATTACTCAAGTATCCCAAAGGCCGCTGGATTCATAAGTTGCATAACCTTGTTTATACTCTAGGGAATTTTAAGGCTCTTTTGAAGTACTATCTCATTTCTAGAAGTTTTTCAAAAAATACGTGATCTCTATTTGCCAAGAATGAAAGTTAAAGATGGTTATAAGAATTATCAACATTCTCTGTACCATTGTGTCACAAATAATTCTTGAATGCCTATTCTCTGAGACACCATATATATTTATATGCTATATATCGAGGTATAGTGATTATAGTATTATTTGACATTCAATACAGTATTTGATTTTGCAGCACTGTATAACCCCACATAGTACTATGTCAAATGCACTAGACAACGAAGCTTTGACATGTGTAAAGATTTGGAGATGCCATTGGGGAGTCAGAAGGTACGACCTAGTAAGATCATAGCTAGCTTTACATCTGAACGCTGGTTTTCTCTACTAGCACATCATAGTTGTCCGGTGCTCTGAAGTATTCTTGGTATTCCGAATCCCAGCCGATAGATCACTTCCTAGTGAAGTGATGGCACTCGTGCGCTCTGTATACCGACATTGGTATGGCTCAGTTCTCTTTCCCCTCAGCCTATGTGCTATTCTATTGCTGTTATTTCGTTAAGCTGGTTATTCTTTGCTCCAATCTTTCCCGTAGACAACAAGAGTCTAAGTAACTATCCACGATCAAGCCCACAAGCTACAGTAGTGCCATGCCTTAAGCAAAGTATGGAAATCCTAGCGTGTACTACTGTGCTCTTAAAGAGCTCTCGTTGAAAAATGGAAGCCTTAAAATCCATTTTGCGTATTAATTGCATGTAATAATGATACTTCCTGAAACAAGATGAAGTAACACTGTTGACTCACGTGGCAGACTGCTTTAACTCGGCGTATCATCCAGAGTTGTCGCGGCCAGTGCTTAGAGTAACTGTTAATGTCACACAAAACAGACTCTCCCCAAGTTAGAAGTTGGTAGAAGTCCAACCCTCAAGTGAGTTTGGATCTCCTTCAGGGTAGAGTGGACCTTCCGACGGCTACAGGGTTGCGGTGGCTCTAATTATGCTTTCCCTCATATCACTAAAAGGCGAAAAATGATGGATAGAGCTCGAGAATTATTCTGCTTTGAAATAAATACAGATCATTTATTGTCCATCATATAAAAGAGCCATTCAAAATAATTGTTATTGATTTGTCTCGTTATAACAATACTGTCGCCTACATTAGACTATATTAGTAGGTCATATTTTCTCCCTGGAGAACATTTTTTGTGGTGATTTTTGTTCTCCACGTGTTTGAAACAGGTTATTGTTTATTTTTACTTTTGCGATTAGCTTTTTGTGCTCTATATTATATCATTAGCAATTATTGTCCGTTTAGCTAACAAGGTAAATTTCAAAATTACTAGCGGTTTTAATTGTAATGTCTTTTCCAATCATATTCTCTTTCTCTATCACCTCCCCCACACGCCCCACACCCTTAGCATTCTGCATAGAATCAATGCTTTCTTGCCATACCGTGTCTCTGCTCAGTGCCTCTTCTCTACAGTATATATTTTTATTTCATGTTTTTTATGCATAACTAAGTGATAATCCATGTGAGGAGTACACATCTCAGCATCTCATCCTCGTCAAATCGCGGCTCGAAAACCTATTCTGCAGGAGACATGTGGAGTGCCCAAACACCTTACAGCCCCACCATCCAGGTGGGGGGTTGACAGAGTTGTGTTGTTCATCAACTGTTGTAATCAGGACATACAGATTGAGACTAGTTCACCCGTCGTCCCTAGGACTACATACTCTTTCTGCTTGTCTCCTGTATATCAAATAATCCGATCTCACGCGCCAATGGCGCCAGACGATACTCATAAACAGGTTCTACCACGGCAACCCCTCATTCCGCAAGTTGTTACCCTAGGCTTAGAAGAAGAATGTGCACGGTCAAGGTAGTAAGCGTCAATCGTAGATTATGTGAATAACACGTTCTACCTCCATGGTACCCGTCTTCATTGACTTACAGAATACATTCTTGGTGCGAGATTCTGCGTGCCCTGTCTCTCCTATTGTCAGTGGGGCTGATCAGTTGTCAGTGGTCCATACTAACCGTTCCGTTCCTCTACTATTACTAGATGTATTTTGGTTCAAGACATTATATACTCCATAAGTTAGCTTAGTGGATAGAAATAAGTTCTAGGCGTATTTAAGCACCATAAGCTAGCGATCTCAATAGCGCGAATATGGCGTCCGGTACTTTTGATATAAAGAACAAGCGATGTTTGGATATGTTAGAAAGTTCTATCTTAGCTTAACTCTGAGATTACAATTTTCATACCTCTCCCTAGGGGTATAAAATTATTGAGACGAGTAGTGGTCCCTATGATCGTTGGTGCTCCGGAGCATTGGCACCGCGATCTGCGTAGCGGAAGCTGAAGTGCGTCACATATATTCAGACAACATCTCCAACGGATGCAACCCTATGTAGCGAGAGCCATGTAAGCTGTGGCAGATCAGGCCATGTGGTTTATTGCTACCGAAAGGGGACCGACACGAAGCCCATATAGACGTTCTGCCGAATCTGGATTAGTGGGAGAGGACCATCTCATACAGGCGAACGAGTGTCCTGCCCTTCGCTGTCCACGAGGTGGTTATTATCCGAATGGCTAGACTGATAACCCGCGCTGTAGCTGGTTGCTACGAGGTGCGAGTCTTGCTTGACCCCCTTCACCTGGCCAGTGCACCAGCCACTCTCACATATATCTTGGCTATTGAGCCTTGGCGAGTTCTGGTTGAGTCCATCGGCACTCATTTGAAGAGTCACCACCATTCTCTGCTTTAACAATAAAGAATCGTCGTCTCGAAGCAAGAACTTTATAGAGAGGCAGCGCATCTAGGACCCAACATACTAGAAGAGACTATTCCAATAAATAAATGGTTTCTCTTGGTTGTACAGTCTAGTCACCTGAATAACCTTAGAGCCTATGTGGTGGCGTTCCTCTTCTATAGAGATTGAGTTTACACGATAGACTAAATTATCAGATATAACGCGACTGTTCCCACCCAAACGTATCATATATAGTCACCTCAAACAACATGGGTGAGATTATGGAATCGAAATACGTGGGTAGCCTACAAATGACTCCTTCTTTACTATAACACTAAGGATGGTATGAATTTCACCAACTGTGCGTGCTACGGAGCACTGCATTACGCTAAAAAAAGGTGGGGGGGTGACTAGCAGGGCACAAGAACCATTGGAAATATGTGTTCATCAAACTGCAATTCAAAGTAGAGCCTATTAAAAACTCATGAGCTATGAGCAGAGAAGAAGATCTTGTTGCGACTTACCTTGCAGTTCCAACAGCGACTTCCCAACACTTTCATTTGCGGTTCCTGTGCCGACCACAAACATTAGCACGAGGCTGAGAAAGAAGAAGATACAGATGGTTGGGCTATGGAACTCAGTAGTGGAATTGTGTACTCACAAAACCAGAGGAACTCGATACGGAACTGCACAGCAACGTCCTGACCCGTGGTTTGCCTTCGAACCCACACTCAGCCCAACATCACTCACCAGACATTAAACCTGAAACATTCAATAACTGATTGAGAAAGAAAAGCTCAAAGAATTTGACTCAATTTATCACTATTCCTCTTAGTCGGATATGACCCCTATCGTTGTGGAAGTCCTTACATGAGATGCCATTACTAGTTTAATAAATGAGTCCTAATTGATAAACTTTATTGCCTTCTAAGGTGCCATCAAAAGGTTCTGATATGAGAACTCTTCCTTCCTCATACCCCGAGTTGTTAGACAAGAGCGAGAATGAAAATATAAAAATGGACAATGCCTGTAGATACGTGGATCGACATACCGCGCCAACTGTAATTGGAGGACAAAGCTATTGTAGAGGGTAAGAGAGTCTACTTATAAACCGAGGGTAAAAGCTGAGCTCTCATTATAAATTGACTACTAGACGCTGGCAGGAAGCTGGTGGAAGGAATTCACTCTCTGTTGCGGAGAGACCAAATATATAATTAATCAGTACGTGAAAGTCCATAGGGATCTCATATTTTATGAACTGCACAGCAAAAACAAAAAGGCTATATTTCATCAAATAGTACAAGAGCTCTGCAATATGACCAATTCTCGTACAGGCAATTCCAAAACATCTTTTTTTATTGGCCAAAATTTAACTTTCCTCTTACACAAATAAATCGAACCACCTAACCTAACTTTTTCCGCAAAGCATACAAGTTATATATATACATACTTGACCAAAGACCAACACAAAAATACGATATAGTAACTACTACTCCATAAAGATCAAACAGAATTTTCCCACTTATTTACACAAAGTAATATACTACCAAGAAGAACAAACAAAGAGACTCGACAATCGTAATATGAAGATCCCACTCACCAGCGTGATTATGTAATAGAATGGGAAAAAAAGAAAAATTAGGGAAAAAAATGGACTTGAAATAAATAGATAATCTACATAATAAGATTTAAGACATATATAATTCCATCCGTCACCATTATCAAACTCTAAAGAGGGTATCTTGAGATCCCCCTTCATCATTGCCAGCTCAGTAATACTTTTGGAGTGCGCTCTTTCGCCTCAAAGATAGCTTATGTATGTTGCTTGCACATAAACCTCTAAGACAGTTAGCGTAGTTGCAGGACGATGTGTAGAACGTAGAGCATAACTTTAGGAGAGCGATCAGAAGATAGTACAACAAAATTAGAGTACTGCCCTATCTAGACAAAATATATGGCCAAGGTCACTATCACATTAGAGAGTTTCTTTATTTACGCCCAGAAAGACAATAGAAAAGACAGGAGCTATATAAGATCAACGTGAAGGTGAATTCGTTCATTACAGTGTCCCCAACAGTAGCGACTGTTGAACGATAGAGTTTGGTCTAGGGAGTTATCCTTTCTCATTTAGCCAGTACCTCTAAAGTTAGAGTTCTATCACGGCTAAGCTCTTCGTCTTAGAACGTTCTACAAGCATCTCAGTAAAGATAGCCAATCTTGCGTTTCATATTAGGTCGCATTTGTGACCATTCATAAATAATTTAACAATTTAATCCCAGTCTAATCAAATAGCACTGAGCAAGCTCTGCTCAGAAAGCACATTAAGCTACTAGTCGTAGGGCAAGACTTAAATTAAATGGAAGATCTAAACACAAATCTGAAACCTCGAATACACTGGGCATAATAGAATAAGAAGATTCTTTGGGGTAACAGTTAAGAATAGTTCTAAGGAATTAAAAGCTGGCGCATACTTTATTTCTCAGACTTTGCTTATTGTCCTGGATTTTAAATGCGGTGGTGGGTAAGCCAGTTGTGTCATTCATAATACAATTAGTACGACAATAAATATCAAAAATAAAGGGATAATCGTAGTGACCATTCACGTTAACACACATATGTTTGAATTAACATACAGTTTATTTTTCAGACGGTCATAATTTTTATCATCATTCAAGGTTATCTACTCTATCCTTTGGTCATTATTACTGTGGAACCAGCTGATTCTCAGGTGGCGCCTCTTTACCCAGCTATTTTTTATAGTTTCCACAGACTAGGCCATGCGTAGTTCTCACTATGGTGTTAATCGACACAGAGGGCCATGGGCCTTGTTACTCACAGAGATCCCCTCCTGTCTCTTTTCCTCCCGAAGGAGTGTGCTCGCTGTATTCTTCAAAACTGGCTTGCCCCCCTCACACAAAGAGGAGGTCATAAAATGTTAATGTGGATAAATGTAAATTATAAATAAATACGCAATCTATCTCCATTTGCGTTGTTCAAAGAGCAGCAGTGTAGATTAGGCAATCATATGCGCTTGGTGATCTCATCTCACAGCCCTGCTTGTGCGTCTACTTCTCTAATCTATACACCCACACCCGAAGCCAAACATACCTCATGGACTGGTACGGATTCAAAGAACTTACTAGCATATTAGCCGCACAGATGTGAAATAGCATTTTCTCATTATTCGGGGACAACAATGCCCTACAACAGCAATAATGCCTCCTTCAAAGCAGAGAGTGCTTTTTAGCACTCCACAGAACCAATAGAATAGCTATCAGAATACTGGTGTAAAACGTGAGTATGGACCCA
Organism: Rhizomys pruinosus; assembly: GCA_009823505.1. Lineage (NCBI taxonomy): Eukaryota > Metazoa > Chordata > Mammalia > Rodentia > Spalacidae > Rhizomys > Rhizomys pruinosus. The sequence continues at coordinate 484,419 of VZQC01001303.1, forward strand.
AAATGTGCCTCAGTGAGACGTGGCCAAGTGGAGCCATTAGGGGCGATAGTGGCGCTCGCCACACTGGCACACAGAGGAATATGTCTTAAATTGAGAATACTGGTAGGAAAACGCATGTGAGTGTGCTGATCAATACCATCAAAACATGCTAATATATTAATATTATTGTTATGGTGTGCGAGAAGAAACGGTGGTAATCATCAATTCGATCTCAGATAGAGTAGCTCTACCTTGCAGAAAACCATCATTTCACCATTCTATGTGACATAGTACATCAAGATCAAGTTATCCTTTCCAAATGTATCAGTTTGTGTAATTTGCTGAGTAATCTCACAACTCTCTATTTCATATGTCAGTACATAAAAGTCAGATTTCCTGCCTTCTGGTATACAAAGATTATCATATCGGAAACAGTTATACTACGACTAATAAATGCTTACTCATTTCCATGTGGTCTGGTTACATTTACCTCCCTAGGAGATTTCTCATTGTGCCATTGTGCTAACTCCTATCTCTGCAGGTGACGCTTGTAGTCAAGTTACTAAGGTGTGGCACCAGCGGCTACTGCTGCAATTGTCAGCGGGTGTTTCTCTCTTAGCTCAAGTCTCTCCTTCATGTAATGTCGTTGCAATAACCGATGTCATATCTCTCCAAGACAGAGACCTGTGACAAATGACTAAGTCAATGAGGGGGGTACAGTTTCCGTAGTTCAACCTTTCTTCGTTAGCTCATACCACTATCACTGACCATTCAACTTCATAGTAGTAATGTATATAAAATTATAAAGCTGGAGCATGGCAGTTTAAGTCTCTCTCTTGGAGAGCTTCCGAGACACAGACCCATTGGAGCCGAGTAATTTTACAGATTAGACCGCCAAAGACAGCACACGTTGCACTTAGCATGACGGTACAGGTAGTATAGATGAGAAAGTTAATGTCTTTAAAGCAATGAGTAGCTGCTAGAGTGAATATATTGCCTAAGGTAGCAGATCGATATTAACGGACCCGCATTTCAAATGGACAGATAGCTTAACTGACACATAAATCGGCATGTAGGGGATGAGAAGTGGTTACCTTCCACAAATCACTGAGGGAGGCCGAGTAATCAGTGGCTGTATATCTTCCCTTTGTAAAAAGCCCAAATACTTGTTTTCCGCCTCTCCCAGACCTTGAATGTTGTTCCATTGAAAACAACATTATACTACCGGTGGTATAGTATATATACTATATACTAGCCTCACTATTATAATTATATATATATATGATTGGTCTTTTCGAGACAGGGGTCTGCCTTGCTAGCCCCAGCTGTCCTGGAACTCACTCTGATAGACCAGGCTGGCCTTGAAACTCGATTCCAAATGATGCCGCCGTGCCTCTGTCTCCCAAGTGCTAGGATAATTTTACCTCAGTACCTTTGAATGTGGCTATCCATAGTGAACCCTAACAACAACGTTATCATCATCAAAAAAAAAAAAAAAAGAACCAAAAGGCTTAAAACAACTCCAATGAGTAACTAAGTGGGCAGTGATATTGACAATTATGACATACAGAACAATCCTCAAAGGAGTGGATGCTGCTTTGCAAAGCAAAAGAGAGACCCACATATAAAGACACTGTATAGATGATTACCTAGCAAAGTCCCAAAGAGAGCCTGATAAAAGAAATTATATCACTGGTGATCTTAGGTTACTTTCAATCTACCAAGAACCATGTATGAACTTATATTTCTCGATGCTTAAAAAGTTATTGTAATTCAAGTAAATAATGTGGTGTCTGTTAAATGCCTGTTTATCCACCTGTCTAGTAAGATAAGGAAATGCTAAATAACCTTAAGCAAATGGTTAAAATACAGTTATCTTGCCTAATCTAATAGGTACATAGTTTCTCTCATAAAACTTAGAAGACAATTATCATTTTTAGGAACACAGAAATTTTATTCTTAAAATGTAACCTATGTTTATGATAAAATTTGGTAATGTGAAATACAACAACGTTTATATAAACAGCGAAATAATGCTTATCATTTTCGGAACCCTTATTTATGCTAATAATTTTTGATCACATAGGAAATAAATAACAAAAGCACAGCTAGTAAATATTTGGCAAGCTTTACAGCGACAAAAATGTAAATGAATTGTAAAAACAAGTGCATATTCTTAAATAGAAACACTAATCTTAAAAGTCAATAGAAATAATGGATATGTTTGCACTTGGGTCCAAGATATGGATCACAGATAGAGCCCCAGGGTGTACAGTTGCGCCGAGAAACCGCGTCTATAAGTGGGCTTGACAACAAACTGGTCCCATAACTCCAGCTTCCAGCGGGAGTCTGACACCCTCTCCTGAGCTCTGCTTGGCATTGCATGCGGTTATGGGGTGTACTACACTTACACTTATGAGGGGAATACACTCATACATATAAAATATAAAAATTAATAGGAAAAATGAAAATAAGTTTAAAAGACCCTTCAATAAATAAATGTTTGATACTGAAATAATCACGCCCCAAAAATTAATATCATGAGTATGCAGAATAGTATACATGCAAATAAAAGGATATTTTGGCTGTGTCGATAGCATATACAGTGTCACATTGACCCGACACCTGGGTTTGAGGGAGCTTCAGTTGGTGAATTGGCTCCCCATTTGATATAGAGTGCCTGTGTGGTGCCACATCTGTGGGACGTATTTTCGTTTTGATTGCTCGACGGACGTGGCGGGGACGGGCCAGCCCAACAAATCTCGAGTAGGCTTCCCAACCGGCTGCCGAGCACCTGTGTTGAAATGTGTACCATAGTTAGAGAGGGCAGGCTGCGTAGGCGCCCATGACGCCAGGGGAGCAAGCAGTAAACAGCATACCTGCATAGTTTCTGCTTCAAGCTCCTGCCCTTCCAGGTTCCGGATGTGCCGCTGGCGTTCTCGGCCTTAGCGCGGCAATCCCTATGGTGCGCCATTGAACTGTTTTGGACGCCCTTCGCGAGATGAAGCTGAATTAAACCCTTTCCTCCCAAGTTCCACGTTCAGTCAGAGGTGACTGCTTTCTGTCCTCCAGCAATGGAAGGACGAAATTCCCTAATACAGGAAGTTGGTACCAGAAGTGGGGGGTAAGTTCGCTTGTGACAGACCTGACCTTGGGTGTTTTGGGGAAGGGATTGCTGAAAGGTGTTTGGTCGTCAGTGCGAACTTTGGGCTAGAAAAATCAGTCAGTGCTTAGAGTTTGCTGGCTGTTCTTAGAACTTGGAAAACAGTTTTGGCTGAAACTTGTACGGTGTGGTTGACAGCATCGAGCCCTGGCTTTTGAAGCTTCTAGTTTCAAAGGGAGATGCAGAGATCATCAGACTGTTTAATCTGTTAGTCAGGGTCGAGCATGAGGGGCATGAAACATGCATACCAAGCTGTATTCGCGAGGTAACAAAGAGACCAACATTCACTTGTGCTATGAACAAATCGTTTCTTGTGTGGAAAAAATTTTTCATTGCGTCGTCCCCGTAGGAACATAGAAGCTATGATCCAGAAGGAGCCCCAGCGATGCGCTCCATGTCAAGCCAGAAGCAGGACTACGCAAGGACCTGTTCCTATTTATCTAAGACTTCTAGTTAGGCCCATTCTTAAGTCTCCCCACCTCCCAGGAACTCCACCTTGAACTTGTGAGACATCTAAGACACAAACTGTAGACCTTCCACATTTTCACTTACAGAGTCTTCATTAGTGAAGTGAGTTTCTAGCAGGCATTGTATCATTGTATTTAGATTTATTTTTGGTTTATTTTTTTTCCATTTGACCAGTCTTTGTCTTTTAATTGGAGGGATTTAATGCTTTTCCTTATTCGTGATAAGGAAAGACACTCCTGTCTTGTGTTTCATCCTTTCTTCCTGCTCATTCTTGTGGTTGGTAATCTGTCAGGATAGAGGTGCCTCTCCTGCACTCTGTGTGTGCGTGTGTGTGTGTGTGTGTGTGTGTTACTGCTGTGTTTTTATGAAGGTCACTATCATCTGTTCTAGTGTCCTTACTATTGTTGTGATAATATGCCCTGGAAAAAATCAGCTTAGGGGAGAAAGGATTCATTTTATCTCACAATTCCAGGTTAGTCCCTGTCATCCTTGCACTGAGTCTTCCCGCAGCAGGTCACAGGAATATTCAAGACAGTCCCTGCAAACGTGCTCATAGGCCACCCTGGTGTAGACAGTCATTCATGGAGCAAGATTCTTTTCTCGGGATTCTAGACTGTGTCAGGTTGATGGTTAAAACTCCAGTATAGGACTCCCAAAAGTAAGTACCAGTCTAGTAGTAGTGAAGTCTTTTCATTTTTACTTGTCGGGCAGATTTAATGGTTCTTTATTTTATTTTATTTTAAATTTTATTTATATTTTATGTGTATGAATGTACTGTCTGTAGGTTTGTGCACCCGTGTCTTGCAATGCCGCAGAGCTCAGAAGAGGATGTTGGATTCCCCTGGAACTAGAGTTAAAGACAATTCTCAGCTGCCATGTGGGTGCTGGGGATCGAACCCAGGTCCTCTGCAAGAGCAGTCAGCACTCTTAACCACTAGGCCATCTCTCCAGCCCAGTTCTTAATTTTAAAAGGCTCTCTTGAATCTTGGCTGTCTATAATATTCTTGGTTGGCTTTTTTTTTTTTTAATTTCAGAACTCTGAACTTACTCCTTTCATTCTTTATCTGTAAGGTTTCTGCAGAAGTGTGCTTTTAGTCTCCTGCTGGTTTTATTTTTAAGGTAGAAAATAAATAACTTTATGTTACCCTTTCAGAGGCAGAGGTTTCAGTTTAGTCCTGGCAGGGTGTAGAAATCAGGCCGGGGGTGCGGGGGACATACTCCTTTCCCCTTGCCTACCACCAGGGCCCCACCCTCTGGACACTGCCTCCCAGGGTAAGGATGGGACTCCCCCACATAGTTAATATACTCTGGAGAGAACCTCACATACCCAGATACATTTCAAATCGGTTAGGTCCTTTGTCCAGTGAAGCTGATTTTCTTGCTGTTCCTTAAATCCGTTTCTTATACTTCTTATAGTTTGCTTATACTAGACCTTGCAGGTGGTTTATTTCTTGTTTGAATGCCTTTGGAGTCCTTTGAGGTTCCTAGACCAGATGTCAGCATCTCTACCAAGAAGAGAGTTTTCAGAAATCATCTCATTGCTTAGCTTGTGTGTTTCTTCCTTATTCAGGGATGCCTGAATATGTGAAATGAGTGTTTGGTAGTGCCCTAGAAATCTTAAAGTTTCTTTTCATCCTTTTTTAATTTTGTTTTGGATTATTTAAAAGATTATATATTCAAACTCAGAAATCTGCTTGATCTGTTCTGCTGTTAAGACTCTTTACTATATCATTCCATTTCTTAGTTCTTTAGCCCCAGGATTTGCATTTGGTTCTTTCTTATGATCTCTATCTCTGCTGAATTCCTTATTCACATCTTGAAACTCATAAAATTTCCTTTAAAATATGCATTTAAATTCTTTACAGAGCAGTAAATTGGCTTTCTTTTCCTTGGGATCTATTGCTAGACAGATGTTGCTGTTCAGTGGGAGCTGGTTTGGGTAGGAGCACAATCTGTGCTAGGCTCTCTTTGGGCATTGCTGAGGTAATGGTAACCCAAGAGTTCCCCACACCAACTTGGGGATACAAGGGCCCTAGGCTTCTTTAGTAACAGATGCCTCAAATGTCCAGAGTGTGACTGGGGATTGCAGTCACCCTCCTGCTTAGAACTGTCTATTGTATTAGTTAATTTTCTGTTGTTTTGATTTAAAAAACAATGACCAAGGCAGTTCATAGAAAGAAGAGTTTATTGGTCTTAGGGTTCCAGTGGACTAAGAGTCCATTATGAACTCTTAGTCCATCTATAGGTACTTGGCACCTGGTGCACATTCTTTTTTTTTTATTTTTATTTATTTCTGTATGTGTATCAATGTACTGTCTGCATGTAGGTTTGTGCACCCGTGTTGGTGCAATGCCGCGGAGGTCAGAAGAGGGTGTTGGATTCCCCTGGAACTGGAGTTCCAGACAGTTCTCGGCCGCCATGAGGGTGCTGGGGATCGAACCCGGGTCCTCTGTAAGAGAGGTTGGCGCTCTTAACCGCTAGGCCATCTCTCCAGCCCCTGGTGCACATTCTCATTCAAACCATCACAACTATTAAAACAGAGTCATTGGTTTAGGTTGATCTGGTGGTGGTGAGGGAGATGTTATGTCCTAGTTCCTTTCTTAGAACACTATCCTGTTCCCTGCTCTGCAGCCTCTTCCCACTGTGTCCCAGCACTCCACTCACTCCAGTGAGATGGCTTTTGTTTTTCTTTGGGTCCTTGGTTTAGAGGGTAGTTTGCCAGGCACCTCTGGAGAACCATTTGTTTACCGATACAGCTCCTTTGGATATTAAAGCCCCACACTCTCCTGTTTGGTTTTTGTTTTTGTTTTTTTTTCTTTCCTCTGACTCTTTCTAGTCTTTGTCACTTATGGCTATATAGCACTTGTTGCATATTTGTATAAATTAAGGATGTACTTGGCTCAAGAAAAAGCAATATCAAGCTAACAAATAGTATCTTTCATATAAGAAGTCTTGAGGTGGGCAGATTGAGGTGGCTCATCAGCCCAACAATGTTAAGTTATAGTCTATGTAATTCTTTTGTCCTCTGTCTTTGTGTGGGCCAGATGACTGACCAAATCATGCCTGTCACCTAGTGCCCAAGGCAGGAAGAAAAGCTAAGGGAGCTCTCCAGGACTCTCCATCAAGAATGGCTGGAACAGCTGGGTAGGCATGGTGGTACAGTCTGTAATCCCAGCAACTCAGGAGACTGAGGCAGAAGAATCATGAGTTTGAAGCCACCCTGGACTACAGAGTGAGACACAGGACGGGGAAAAAAAAAGCCATAGCACCTGAATACTGGTCCCCCGCCCCCGCCTGCCTCCCCTGCCATAATGGACTTAGTCCACTGGAACCCTAAGACCAATAAACTCTTCCTTCTATGAATTGCCTTGGTCATTGTTGTTTTTGTTTTTTTTAATCAAAACAACAGAAAATTAACTAATATAGTAGACAGTTCTAAGCAGGAGGCTGGCTGCAATTCCCCTGTCACACCCCTGACATTTGAGGCATCTGTTACTAAAGTAGCCCCGGGCTTGGTGTGGGGAACTCTTGGGTTACCATTACCTCAGCAATGCCCAAAGAGAGCCTAGCACAGATTGTGCTCTCACCCAACCCAACTCCCACTCAACAGCAACATCTGTCTGTCTAGCAATAGATCCCAAGGAAAAGAAAGCCAAAAAGGCTTTCTGAAGGCTCCCTTTCCCTACCACTAGGTGGCACCAGGGATCCAAATTTCCCATGGCTGTTAGCCTTTCCCAAGCTCCTCCAGGAGCAAAAATTAGCAGAACTTTAATAAACTACAGGCTTCCTGTGTGAAAGTCCCACAAACGAGAGGACACTGAAGTCGTCCTACTCAAGGTAACTTAGTAGGAAATAAAGTAACAGTCTAAAATCCCTAAGTGAGAGTAGAATGTAGCTGGTAACAAGGGGAAAAAGCAAAACCAGAAACTAAGCAGAATGTGCATTCAGGTTCTTAAAGGAAATTAGAAACTTGATTCACCAAAATGGAAGCTTTTGTCCATTTAGTAATCTAGAAACGTTGCTTATCATCACCTAAAGTTCTCACAGAATTCTTGAGGATAATATGACCTGAGTAATATTTTCAATCCTCTCTCCAATTAAGCTCTGTCCCTCCCATCTCAGTGTTTGTACCTTTGTCCCTAGTTTAAGTGACAGTGTTGGAAAGTGAACCCAGATTGTCCTGCTGCTTGATACCTCCACACTTAGTACTTAGAAAGTGAACCACAGAAACAGTGCTCGGTAGGTGTCACATCCTAGCAGGCTCCAGCAAGCATGGAGTTTGGACAGTTACTACTGTACTGTCCAAACTTTGCTTCTGTAACTGTGGCAGAAGACACTGTAGAAAGCTCAGAAAAGGACCTGTGAACCCATCTCCCTGTACACTTGAGTACAGACTGAACTTGGAGCTTGCTCCTAGTGCTGCCTGAGCGGGGTCTCTGCACCACCAGTTTGGATGATGTTTTTAAGTCATATGAAATATTTTTGTCGATCCTATTGGTAATTCTTTTTTACTGAGAATTGTCAGAACTATTAAAGTAGCCTCATGGTAGGTATTAAACCTACCATCTGGAAATATATATCTTCACTTCTAACAGGTTCTCTTGTCCAGTGATGTTTCAGAAAATAATATATGCATGGATCTGAAATCTATGGCACTGTGCTTTAGAGATGTCCTACTTTCCTGGACTTGTTCTGACCAGATCCCCATGTCTCCTCTTAACCCCCTTTCAGCTTCCTCTCCAGCTAACATGTCATGACAGACCCCTGGTCTGCTTCACCAAGTGACACACGTACACCAAGTCAACTAGAGACTGCTGATCCTGGTGCCTCTGTAGGTAGCCGGGCATGGTGGCGCACGCCTTTAATCCTAGAGGCAGGCAGATCTTTGTGAGTTAAAGGCCAGCCTGGTCTACAGAGTGAGTTCCAGGCCAGCTGGGACTACAGAGAGTCCCTGTCTTGAAAAGACCAAAAAATTAAAAAAAAAAAAAAATTAAAAACGTCTAAAAATAATAATAATAATAATCTGGTAGGTAATTACAGTCCTCTTATTTCAGGGACCCTACAGAAGGTAAATATTGTCTGCAGTGCTTTGAGACATTGAGACATAGCCCTGAGCCCTCTTTCCAAGCCTGACCTAACATTCAGCAATTTTCGATTCTAGAAAAACAACTGTGTGATGCCTGAGGATGTGAGGAACTTTTACCTGATGACCAATGGCTTTCACATGACATGGAATGTGAAGCTAGATGGTAAGTCAGCCTCCTTGCTGCTGGGGAACCTCTCCCTGGTGGAGTAGTTGGATGAGGCAAGGCTGAAGGTCCTTTGAATTTCAATATCTTTGCAGATGTGTGCTTCTGCAGGTCAAATCCAGAAGCTGTGATTTTTTTTTTTCCTCCAAAACTAACATATCCCATCATTGCTTCACCTCCTTGCACCCTGTTCCATAATCTGGCTGCTGGTACTACTCTGGAACCCCAATTTAGAGGCTTCCTGTTAGAAGACAACCCTACCAACTCAGAATCTCTGAGAACTGTCTCCACTAGCTAGCCAGCTCTTCAAAGCCTCGAGAACTGTCCCCACTAGCTGACCAGCTCTTCAAATGCCTAACTTCATTCTCACCATTGTGCAACTCCAAACTACCCTCAAACCAGAGCCTTTCCTTCTGCGTCTATATAACCTCAGTGTGAGTCACCAAACACCTCAGTTTACAGGCTGTCATCTTAGCCTTGCATGAGGCTAGGCCAGAACAGTTGCATATGTAGAAGGCCAACCTTTTACAGGTCATAAATTACAGATGGTATATAAGCTCCTGAAAGGTTCATAAGCTAGGAAACCCTGACCAGGCATCTGGAGTCCGGTGCATTCCTAGCACAGATTGGCCAGCCCTCACCTCTGGTGGCCTTTATTGCTTCTAATTCCAGCCACTTCCTCACATTGTCTTTGGCCTTGGGAAGTGCCTGTATCTCCTCATGCTCACTGCTGTTGCTAAGGAGGGGTGACTTCTGTGGCACAGGATATCTACATGCTGACTTCTCCCTTTCATGCCTCTGCCTCCTGCTTGCACATCTGAATTGCATGTGGCTGATTTCTAAAGCCTTCCTGTCTCTCTCCTCCAGCTTACTAATGAATAACTAACATGAGCTCTAAGCAAAGCCATTTCATTTATGGCCAGGAATCCATCTGTTGCCAGCCATGTATTCTCTCTTACAGCATAGCCATGGCCTTTGGAATGGGAGCACTAGACAAGGGATAGAGACCAGACTGGGAGATTCTCCCTTGCCCACATCATGGGACAGGCTGGCCCTTCACAAGCCTGCCTTAAAAGAGGTGTTTCATAAATATTTTATGAATGGGCTTCTGTCAGTAGTTGTAATTTCTTCTATTATTTAATTTCTCAGTCCTGGTCTTTTTATCCTCATGACTATAATCGTGTAACCATTCTTTTTTTTTTTTTTTTTTTGAGATAGGGTATCCCTGTAGCCCCAACTGGCCCGGAAACTCACTGTGCAGACCAGGCTGGCCTCTGTTTCACAGAGATCCTCCTACGTCTGCTTCCTGAGTGCTGGGATATGCCACCATGCCAACACCATTCTTTGCTAAATAGCTTAACTCAACAGAAAAGGCAACAGGGAGCTGGAAAAATGACACACAATTTCTTTGAAAGGCCCAAGTTCAGTTCCCAGCACCCCTGTGGGGCAGCTCATGGCTGCCTGTAACTCCAGCTCTAGGACATCCCATGTCTTCTTCTGGCCTCCATGCCCACAGAAGTAAAAGTAAAATAATTTTTTAAGGGGCATCAAATGCTGCCTTTGATGATCGGTTTTTCTGTATGCAGTTGTTTGATGCCTGCACTCATTCCGCTTGTTCAGATTATAAGTCTTTGTGTGTCATCCTGTGTCCAATATCCTGTAGGACAAGGAATGTATTAATGGGTATGGAAAACATGCAGTCTTACTATTCCTTAGTCATACCCTATTTACAAAAGACTAGACCCCACAAACAAGGTTGCCAGGCTCTTTCTACCAAGCGAGGAAGAGAGATCCTGAAAGCATACAACAAGAAGAAAGGCCTGCTACGCAGTCAGAGCTCATTCCAGTGGGCAGTGCAGTTCTTTATGAAAAATTCCAGCTAAAACAAGAGAAGAAAAGAAAAAAATTTTAACTCATTTACTCCTCAAATGGAATTACTAAGTCAAGATTTTCCAGCTTGCTTTTAGTGTCCCTTTAAAAATTTTTTTCTTGAGTGGTGACATAATAAGCATGGTGGGGACTGTGCAGCACCTCTGGCCCCTGTTTTTGTGTTTGTGTGAAATCTGATGCCTTGGGACACACACAGAATACTGTTCTGTGCATCTTCTGTGAGATTTCTCAGCCACAGGCCAGTCGATGGGCTTTTGGGTTATTGAAGCAGAAATGCTTCTGGCGACCATTGTGACCGAGCCGTTACTTTATGTCAGTCTTGTTTTCATTCCCATAGAGCACATCATTCCATTGGGAAGCATGGTAATTAATGGTATCTCCAAACTGACTCAGCTCAGCCAGACTTCCCTGTATTCCCTTCCTAACGCACCGACGCTGGCAGACCTAGAAGACGATGACCACGAAGGTACCTGCTGGAGCTTCCACTTTGGGTTAGAAATTGGCTTACTTGTCTCACTTTCGTAATTCTAAGAGCCACAGGAAGATGTTATGGGATTGTGTTCCACTGAACTAAAAAAAAAAGCCTATATAAACAAAGGAAATTTTCATGAAGGAAATGTCAGTTTAGGGTTTTAGTTTGGTTGGTTTGTTTTTGGTTTGTTTTTTTGTTCTTGTACCCAGTTTAGTGCCAGGTCCATAGTAGGACTTAATGAGTAATTGTTGTTCCTGAGTGCTGGGATGTGCCACCATGCCAACACCATTCTTTGCTAAATAGCTTAACTCGACAGAAAAGGCAACAGGGAGCTGAAAAATGACACACAATTTCTTTGGAAGGCCCAAGTTCAGTTCCCGCCACCCCTGTGGGGCAGCTCATGGCTGCCTGTAACTCCAGCTCTAGGATATCCCATGTCTTCTTCTGGCCTCCATGCCCACAGAAGTAAAAGTAAAATAATTTTTTAAGGGGCATCAAATGCTGCCTTTGATGATCGGTTTTTCTGTATGCAGTTGTTTGATGCCTGGCTTACTAAATGTTATAGATTAAGTGTTATAGATTAAACATCACTTGACAGTTCAGGGATCAGATATGTTGGCACACTGTCTTAAGTACTTGAGAGGCTATAGCATATAGATCATGCATTCAAAGTTGGGCTGGAGAAATGGCCTTACAGAGGACCCGGGTTCGATTCCCAGCATCCACATGGCGGCCGAGAACCGTCTGAAATTCCAATTCCAGGAGAACTCCAGTTCCACGGGAATCCGACACCCTCTTCTGACCTCCGCGGCATTGCAAGACACAGGTGCACAAACTTGCATGCAGAGACAGTACATTCATACACATATAGAAATAAATAAAATTAAAAAAAAAAATTCAAAGTCAGCCTGTGCTACAGAGTGAGACCCTTTCTAGAATAGAACAGAATTCAAGGAAAGGGCGGTCAAATCACCGTTGTTTTCCTCTACACACTGACCTCTAATCACGTTACCACTTGAGAGTGAAATGGTTCATTGATCACATAGCAGCTGGAGACCTGTAAGTGAAGACTTCTGTAGTTGGAGCTGTGTTTACTGCTACGACAGCCCAGATTACACTGTCCTTTGGACTAAATAAGTTTATTTTCTCATAAAAAGAATGAAAATAAGCTGGTGTAGCTGATGAAGAAAGACAGTCTCTCTCTGACTTCTTGCAGCACCAGCCTTTTGGGGTATTGCTTTTTTCTCCCCCCTCATAGCCGAGGGATAGAGGCTTTACCTCCAGGCTTCAAGTCTGTGCTCTTGAAAAAGAAAAGGACAAAAGGGGGGGGTGAGGGCGTGTTCAGCCACACCTCTCCCTTTTTATCTGAAAAATGATAATGTTCTCAAAAGTCATTGAACAGAACAGAGTCAAGAGTGACCCCTAGCTGCATGGAGTCTTACAAGGATATTTTTACTTGTACAGTATTAAATCCTAATTCTATGCAAGGTAATAAGAAAAGGAGAATGAATAGCGTAGGCAACCAGCAGGCAAGCTATGAAGATTCACTGAAGTCCTAGCAGAGGGAACCAGTGGGAGAACAGTGCCAGAGGAGCCCATGGACAAAGGCTGGCTAAACGATGGGAATGGTCACACTGGCTTAATCCATGTGTGATGGGGCTTCTCTAACACAGAGAAGTAGTTAAATAGGGAGGGTAGGTGTTCCCTGCCCTTGAGCCCAGAAGACAGAAAGCAGACTAGAGAACCTACCTTGGCAGAAGAACTGAGGGACCACATGGCCTACATACCTGTGGATAGAAAACCCTTTGGCCTTCTGGTTTCTGCTGGGTTCGTGCATTTTACAGTGATCTTAACAAGCAGGCCTCAGTCTCATTAAAACCTAAATAGAGGCTGATTGAAGTGGTGTAAGCATTATCCCAACACCCAAGAGGCTAGAAGAGAAAAATATTGAGTTCAAGGCCAACCTGGGATACAGAGTAAATACAAGATGACCCTGGGCCACATAGCAAAATCATGTATCATAACAAACAAAAAAGCCTAAGTAGAGGAATACTGCATTTCTCAGGATACTCAGCATCAGACGAAGTTGGAACAGTCATTAGAAATGTAATATACAACCAGAGAAGTGAAACTGCTGGAGGACACAAAAGGAAACAAAAGCAAGAAAAGGGTAAATATTATTGATACTTGGTTTGGCCTGAAAAATATGTGCAAGAAGTTTTGTGCAACACAGATAACTAAATTTTAAAGAGGTAATTTGGAAGAAGAAAGATAGGAAAGTATGAAAAGTAGAAAACATACAGGAGACCTTTCCATAGAATTGCAGGGTCCAGCAAGGGAAGGCCATAAGAGACCAAAAAAAAAAAAAAAAAGAAAAGTGACTGGGGCTGGGGAGATGGCTCAGTCAGTGACGACTATGCTTGCAGAGGACTCAGGGTTAGTTCCAAGCACCCATACAGGTGGCTCACAACGGCCTATAACTCCAATTTCAAACGATCTAACACCCTCTGGCCAGCATACACATAAAAAGAAAAATGATAAATTTTAAAGTTTTTTTTAGCAACCAGTTGGAAGAACTGGCGAAAGACTTAGACATCCATACATACCCTGGTATGGGAAATTATAAGACTTAGACATCTATACATACCCCGGTATTGGGGAAATGATAAGCTTTGAGGCAAAATTAAATTCTTCTGAAGGATAAATAACCCCATTCAAATCAAACTGCTTATGTTCAGTAGTGGAGACTAGAAATCATTTAGAGTTTACTCAGAAAGAGAATGAAGTCAAGAGTCCATATGTGCAGAGGAAATATACCTTTCAGGTTACAAGAAATAAGTCATAATAACTAGGAATGTTAGCATATAACTTTTTTTTTTTTTTTTGGTCGTTTTGAGACAGGATCTCCCTGTAGCCCCAGCTGGCCTGGAACTTGCTCTGTAGACCTTGAACTCACAGAGATCCACCTGCCTCTGCCTCCCAAGTGCAAGGATTAAAGGCATGCATCACCACGCCCAGTTTTTGTTTTTTGTTTTTTTTTGGTCTTTTTAGCATATAACTTTTAAACAAAATATAAAGCATACTTTAAAAACTTTTCTTCTGTTTTTATTAAACCTAGAGGTAAGAAGAAAGGCCAAATTAAGTTTGTAAGTTAAATGTACTCTGCTTCCTGAAAAAAAAAAAAAATTCAGATTGTAACTCCCACTACTGCAGAATAGGACCTTGTTCCCAGACTGCAGATTCAGTTAAGATGGGAACATGGTGGGCCAGGTGAGCTTTATAAAGAGGGATTGGGAGACAGGCACACTTGAGAAGAGTGAGGAGGAGATAAAGGCAGAGGTTAGGGGGGGAGGACTTCTGTAAGCCAAGAACACATGCACACAAAAATCTAGTAAGAAACTTAAAGCTAGGAGGGGCCTGGAACACATTCTTCCCCAGCCTTCAGCAGGAGCAGCTTGTGGGTACTTGGCCTCCAAGTCTATGAGGCAATAATGTTCTTTCCGGCCACTTAGTCATAGCAGCCCTCCAATTAAGACAGTGGCTTCAGTGGTCCTCATCCTGGAGGATGGAGAAAAGGCTAGGAAAGAAGGGCCCCTTTCACTGTAGGAAAGCAATCTTATTCCATATTGGAGGAAACAGGGTGCCTTGGTATATCAGGTTTCTCTTTCTGCACAATAGATTATCACATTATTTAATGGCTTAAAACTTCACTGTTCATTTTAAGAACTCACCTGCAGGATAGCTAGGCCCTCTCCTTAGCCAAGTCCTCTTTCTCTAAGTACCCAGCACTGTGGTTAAGCAAAGGACCTAGCTAACCCCTGGCTGAACCCTACTCACTGAAGCATTGTTGGCCAAGACTACTGATCTCATCTGGGTCATAGGAGCCTCTTCCAGCTCCCTGCAGTTGGCTATTCTCAGTTCCTTCCAGTTCCTACTCCTTCCTGGCTTTCAGCCGGGGTTCATGCTCAGCCCACAAGGGCAGTGCTAGAATACTAGCTGCCGGGCCCTTTCCAACATGGCAGCCTACTTGTAAGCTAGTAGGAAACTTCTTCTCCAGTGTGGTGGAATGAATGACTGTCCATGTTCACAGCTGCTAACCACCCTCGGGAAAGAGACAGGTGAGGTAGAATCGCTAGGGGATAGTAATCTCAGGTGCCATCACAGAATTTGTGCTAAGGAAATACTGGTAAATTTCTTTTCCTTAGTGTAGTCAAATGGAGCTAATCATGCAAACAGAAAAACAAAACACAGAGAGAAAGAGAGAGAGAAAGAGAGAGAGAGAGAGAGAGAGAGAGAGAGAGAGAGAGAGAGAGAAATCTTCCATTTAAAATAAGAACAGAGGGGCTGGAGAGATGGCTCAGTGGTTAAGAGCTCTGACTGCTCTTGCAGAGGATCCGGGTTTGATCCCCAGCGTGCACATGATGGCTGAGAACCGTCTTTAACTCCAGTTCCAGGGGAATCCGACACCCTCTTCTGACCTCCACGGCATTGCATGACAAATAAATAAATAAATAAATAATAACAGAAAGAATGGCTCTCAGGAAATTTTGTTTGGGAACACGTCACAAAAATCTACTTTGGATCATGGCTGTAGTAAAGCCAGAAGGAGTTCAGGTAAGGGGAGTCTTTTTGGGAGGGGGTGAGACAGTCTCCCTGTAACCCCAGCTTCTTTGGAACTCACAGAGATCCACCTGCCTCTGCCTCCTAAGTGCTGGGATCCCAGATGTTCTTTTTTTTTGTTGAAATTTATATATATATATATATATATATAAGAGAGAGAGAGAGAGGAGAGGACGAGGAGAGGATGAGAGAGAGAGACCCCCGTGTCCCCACCCTATCCCCCTACCCCACCAGAGAGCTCATGTATTCTGCCAAACATGCCTTTGCATCTCTTTCTCAGTCTTTCTCAAAAATTCTCCATGTGGAAGTTGACTATTTGGAGCAAAAGTTTACTGTTTCAGTCAGTTCTTTGATACACTCTTTTCTGTTGTTGTTGTTGTTGTTGTTGTTTCCAATATGCATCACTCCCAACTGCTTTGGACAAAAGCTCAAGGGGCCGTGCACAAAAAATACAACTAGGTAATTGGCACTAGCATCCACAGATGAGGGATACCATTCGTTGTTTGTTTTTTCTGGGACTGTGTTACTTCACTCAGCATGATGTCCTCTAGCTCCAGCCATTTTCCTGCAAAGCTCATGATGTCATCTTTCTTTACTGCTGCATAGAACTCCATTGTGTAGACGTACCACATTTTCTCTATCCACTCATCAGTTGAGGGGCATTTGGGTTGGTTCCAGCTCCTTGCTATTGTGAAGAGAGCTGAAATAAACATGGCCATGCATGTATCTTTGCAGTGGGGTGAGTCTTGAGGGTACATGCCTAGGAGTGGTATGGCTGTGTCAGGTGGCAAGTTCATTCAAAGTCTTCCAAGGGTTCTCCACATTGCTTTCCATAGTGGCTGTACAAGTTTACATTCCCACCAGCAGTGGATGAGTGTTCCCCTTTCCCCACAGCCTCTCCAGCACTTGGTATCATTTGTTTTCTTGATCCTAGCCAGTCTTATTGGAGTAAGATGATATCTTAGAGTGGTTTTGACTTGTATTTCCTTAATGATTAATGATGTTGAACACTTCTTAAGATGTTTCTCAGCCATCTCTAATTCCTCAATTGTGAAGTCTCTGTTCAGTTCTTTGCTCCATCTATTGAGTGGGTCATTTGTTTTCTTTCTTCTTTGTTTTTTGAGTAGTATATATATTCTAGAAATCAATGCTTTGTCAGATGTTTCTGCTGTGAAGGTTTCCTCCCACTCTGTGGGATTTCTCTTCACTTCCTTGATTGTTTCCTTTGATGTACAGAAGCTTTTGAGTTTAATGAGGTCTCATTTGTCAATTGTCTACCTTAATTCTTGCACAGCTGCTGTCTGATTTAGGAAGTCTTTTCCTATGCCTATGTCTTATAGTCTGCTGCCAACTTTTTCTTCTATCGCCTTCAGAGTTTGGGGTTTCACATTGAGGTCTTTAATCCACCTGGAGTTGACTTTTGTACAGAGCGAGAGGTAGGGGTTTAATTTCATTCTTCTACAAGTAGTAATCCAGGTTTGCCAACACCGCTTGCTGAAGATGCTGTCTTTTCTCCATTGTGTCTTCTTGGCCCCCTTGTCAAATATGAGATGGCTGAAATTGTATGTTCTCAAGTTTGGATCTTCAGTTTTGTTCCATTGGTCAACAGGTCTGTTTTTGTGCTAGTACCAGGCTGTTTTTATGACTATAGCCTTGTAGTATAGTTTGAAGTCTGGTATAGAGATCCCCCCTTTGTTGCTCTTTTTCACTTTGGCTATTCGGGGTCTTTTGTTTTTCCAAATGTATTTAAGGACTTTTTTTTTCCAAGCCTGTGAAGAAACTCTTGGGGATTTTAATTGGGATGAATTGGGATTGCGTTAAATCTGTACAAGAGTTTGGGTAGAATGAACATTTTTACAATGTTAATTTTCCCAATCCATGAGCATGGGAAGTTTTTCCATCTCCTGATGTCTTCTTCAATTTCTTTCTTTAAGGGTTTGACATTTTTGTTGTAGAGATCTTTGGTGTCTTTGGTTAGGTTCATTCCTAGGTATTTTATTGTTTTTGAGGCTATTGTGAGTGGGAAGGTCTCCTTGAATTCCTTCTCCAGTTGCTTGTTGGTGTAAAGAAAGGCCACTGATTTTTTTAGATTAATTTTGTATACTGCCACTTTGCTGAAGCTGTTAATCATTTCTAGGAGTTTTCCAGTGGAGTTTTTAGCATCCCTTAAGCAAACAATCATATCTTCAGCAAATAGGGATAGCTTGACTTCCTCTTTTCCAATTAGTACTCCTTTAAATTCCTTTTCTTGCCTTATTGCTCTAGCAAGTATTTCAAGCACTATGTTGAAGAGGAGTGGTTACGAGGTAGCCTTGCCAAGTTCCCACCTTTAAAGGGAATGTTTCTGTAGTTTCCCCATTTAACATGATATTGGCTGTGGGTTTCCTGTATATGGCTTTGAGTACATTGAGGAATGATCCCTCCAATCCAATTCCCTCTAGGGCTTTAAGCATGAAGGGATACTGGATTTTGTCAAAGGCTTTTTCCATGTCAATTGAGATGATGGTGTGGTTTTTGTCTTTCAGTCCATTTATATGCTTGATGATGTTTATTGATTTTCATATGTTGAACCATCCCTGCATCTCTGTTTTGAATCCAGCTTGGTCATGGTGGATGATCTTCTTGATGTGAGTCTGTATGCAATTTGCCAGTATCCTGTTTAGAATTTTGCATCTGTGTTCATTAGGGAGATGGGTCTATAGTTCTCCTTTTTGGTTATATCTTTGCCTGGATTTGGTAATAGAGTAATGCTGGCTTCATAGAAGGAATTTGGGAGAATTCCCTCTGTTTGTATTTGTGCTGGATAGCTTCAGTGTCAACTTGACACACCTGAGTTGAGGGAGCCTCAGGGGAAGTGGCTCCATTGGATTGGCCTGTGGCCATATCTCTGGAGTATTGTCTTGATGGTTGAGCAGTGTGGGGGAGCCCAGCCCACAATGAGTGGTGCCACCCTGGGCAGGTGGTTGTGTACGTATAAGAAGGCGGGCTGGGCATGAGCCGGGGAGCAAGCCAGTGAACAGCATTCCTCCATGGCCTGTGCTTCAGCTCCTGCCTCCAGGTTCCTGCCCTGAGTTCCTGCCTTGGGCTCCCCAAGTGATGAACTGTGAC
>VZQC01001310.1:3697-26197 GCA_009823505.1 Rhizomys pruinosus
AAACAAAGAGGGGCTGGAGAGATGGCCTAGGTTAAGCGCCAACTGCTCTTGCAGAGGACCCGGGTTCGATCCCCAGCACCCACATGGCGGCTGAGAACCGTCTTTAACTCCAGTTCCAGGGAAATCCGACACCCTCTTCTGACCTCCAAGGCTTTGCATGACACGGGTGCACAAACCTACATGCAGACAGTACATTCATACACATAAAAAATAAAAATTAAAAAAGGCAAAAGTCTACAGTAGCTAAGTAATCTTTAAAACAAATAAAATAAAATAAACAAAGAACTGGAACCCGTAAATCTCCATGGTCAGGGTCTACATGGTCTTTTTCACTAGCATTACTTACTTAACTACTGGGTCTTAGTTCACTTCTCCTGGATAAAACCAGCTCATGGACAGCAAGGATATAACACCCCACTCTTTTTTTTTTTTTTTTACCTTCCTAATCAAGTGTGAATAACACCCAACTCTTAAAAAAAACAGTTCAACTTTTTTTTTGTTGTTTTTGAGACTGAATCTTCCTGTAACCCCAGCTGGCTTATAACTCACTAAAGGCTTGTGCCATTATGCCTGGCTCAGTTCAACTCTTGGTCCCATCAAGACAACCTTTTAGGCTGGGGGTGGTGGTGCACACCTTTAAACCCAGCACAAGGGAGGCAGAGGCAGGTGCATCTCTGTGAGTTCAAGGCCAGCTTGGTCTATAGAGTGAGGACAGCTGGGGCTACAAGGAGACCCTGTCTAGCAAAGACAAAAAACAATAACAACAAACAAACAAACAAAAAGGGAACAGGGCTAGATACTAGATATTACCCCAATAAGGCCCAGAAGGATTTTCGGTAAGAAGTACTCAGAACCATAGTCAACACTGCCAAATCTCTAGAGCCTCATCCAATTCTAACTCTTATTTTATTTTTATATTTTATTTCTATTTTTGGTCTTTTTGAGGTAGGGTTTTCCTGTAGCCCCAGCTAGCTTAGAACTCACTCTATAGACCAGGCTGGCCTTGAACTCACAGAGATCCCCCTACCTCTGCCTCCTGAGTACTGGGATTAAAGGCATGGGCCACCATACCTGGCCTCAAAATGCTCTTTCTTAAATACAAGTATAATCATGTGGATAGAGTGATGGAGACAGGAGAATAGCAGGAACCAGTATAACTGAAACTATGACCCTTTGTGGGGCTGGAGAGATGGTTCAGTGGTTAAGAGTGCCAACTGCTCCTGCAGAGGACCCAGATTCGATTCCCAGCACCCACATGGCGGATAAGAACCATCTTTAACTCCAATTCCAGGGGAATCTGACACCCTCTTCTGGCCTCCGCAGCATTGCACAACATGGGTGGACCAACCTACATGCAGACAGTACACTCATACACATAAAAAAATTTAAAAAATTATTACCTTTTGTATGATCTGGAACTGTGGTCCCCTCCTGTGAGCCTGAAGCAGTGGTTTTCTCCCAAGAACTTGGAGATGTGGCCCCCTCTAATAAACCTGGAGCTATGGTTCCACATTCCTCTGGTGTTGATCTGATGGTGGAGCAGATTGGATGATGGAGGATGTGTTAGGGTTCTCTAAAGAAACAGAAGCAATAGGACGAATATATAGCTATATACAATTTATTGATTTGCTCATGTGACAGAGTTCAAGGAGTCCAACACCCATGCCCCGGTACCTGCGCTTCAGCTGGTATCAGGAGATCTCAGATCTCAAGACTCACACAACCCTACCTTTAATACTAGCTGGGAGGATAACTCTGCCCCCACAGCCACAAAAGCCAATTAAGCCAAAGACAACTGGATTAATGGATTAACTAGATTAAGTCAATCAACAATCAGCCTTGCTGAAGCACCCAGCTCCTACCTACCTTCCTGCGCTTCAGCTGGTCTCAGGAGATCTCCTCTACTAGGTTTTCTTTAAAGTCAGAAGGCTTGTTATTACTGCCTCAATCTCCTGATTTGCTATGGATCTGTTTAAATTGCCCATCTCTTCTTGGTTTAACTTTGGTAGTTCAGATGAATCTATACATTTGTCCATTTTTTATATTTCCTAACTAAATGGAGTGTAAGTTTAAAAAAAGTACTCCCTTATAACATTGGGCATGGTTGCACACACCTTTAAACCCAGCCCTGTTGCACAGAAAGGCAGAGGTAGGTGATGTCTTCAAGATCAGGGCCACCCTGGTCCACACTGTGACTTCCAGGCAGGCTGGGACTAGGGAGACCCTGTCCAACCCCCAACCCCCCCACCCCGTGCCCAATCATACTCCCTTATAGTGTTCTGAATTTCCTTAGTATCTGCTATAATATATCACTGTTTATTTCTGATTTTGTTAATTTGCGCCTCCTTTTTCTTTCTTTTGGTTAATAGGGCTAAGGGTCGGTTGATCTTGTTTTGTTTTTGCTTTTTTCAAATAACCAGCTCTTTTATTGATTGATTCTTTGTATTGTCTTTATTTCTATTTCATTCATTTTGTTTTCTTTGCTTCTATTCTTTCCACTCTGATTTTTATTATTTCTTCCATCACTGGATTTGGCTTTCTGTTCTTGTTTTCTAGACTGTTGAGCTGTATCATTAAGTAATTTATTTGTGCATGTTCTGATTCTTTAATGTAGGTGTTTACAGCTATGAATGTCCCTCTTAGGACTGCTTTTACTATGCCCCAGGGGTTTTCGTTGTGTTATGTTTTCATATTCATTTCATACCAGAACTTTAAATTTTTCTTTATTGATTTCTTCTTTGACCCATTCATCATTCAGGAGTGTGTTGTTTAATCTCTATGAGTTCATATAATTAGTAGAAATCCTTCTGCTGCTGATTTTAAACTTGTGTTGTAGGTAGATAGGACACTTGAAGCTGTTTAAATTCTTGTTGATTTTTTTTTTTGTGGGTGTCCCTCTAATGTGGTCTATTTTAAAGAAATTGTCATGGGCCACCGAGTAGAATGTATTCTTTGGTGTTTGGGTAGACTATCCTGTAAGATGTCTGTTAGGTCCATGTGATATATGATGTAATTTAATTCTGATGTTTCTCTGCTTTTTTGTCCTGGTGACCTGTCTATTGGAGAAAGTGGGGTATTGAAATCACCACTGTTACTGAGTTGGGGTTAATCTGTGTCTTGAAGTCCAGTCATATGTTTTTTTCTGAAACTGGGTGCATCAGGGTTTGGCGCATCTATGTTTAGATTATAATGTATTCTTGGTTAACTGTTCCATTGCTCAGAATGGACTGTCCTTCTGTCCTCTTGTCCTCTTTGTCTCTTTTCTACTCTTTCCTCTGCATATTTAGTGCTCTATAATCCATGGGAAATTTCCTTTCTGGTCCTGTCTACTTGGTGTTCAGAGTGCTTCGTGTATGTCTTCTGACTAATTTTAGTTTGAAGTCTATTTTGTCAGATATTAAGGTAGCAAATCCTGCTTGTTTCTTGATCACATTTGCTTCAAATTTGTTCCATCCTTCAAATACTTTGTTCCATCTAAGGTGGTCCTTGTCCTTGAAGGTAAGATGAGTTTCCTGTAGCCAACAAAATAATAGATTTTGTTTCTTAATCCACTCAACTAATCCAAGTCTTTTGACTTCATATCAAAAGTTACTATTGAAAGGTATTTGTTGATTGCTATCATTTTGTCATTTTTTACGTTTTGTATTCTTAATCCTATTACGTTTCAGTAATGACGGCTTTGTTTGTTTTCTGTCAACTCTTGGCCTTGTTTATTCCTCTCTCTAGTTCTCTGCAAGGCTGGTTTGGTGGACATGAATCCTTTCAGCTTGTTTATATCATGGAAAGTTCTTCTTTCTCCTTTATCTATGGCAGATAGTTTTGCTGGGTAAAGTAGTCTGGGTTATCATCTGTGATCTTTTAGAACTTGGAGTACATTGCTCTGGGATCTTCTGGCTTTTAAAGAGAAGTTTGAGAACTTAGCTGCTATTCTGATGAGTTTTTCTTGACATGTGACTTGGATTTTTTCTCTTTCAGCTCTTAATACCCTCTCTTTGTTCTGTATAGTTTGTGTTTTAGCTATAATATAATATAATATAATATAATATAATATAATATAATATAATATAATTAATATAATACTGGGGAGTGTCTTTCCTGGTCCCTTCTCTCTGGTGTTCTGTGTGCTTCTTGTGTATGTCTAAGTATGTCTTTCCTTGATTTGGGGATATTTTCTTCTATGATACTGCTGAAGATCCTATCTATTTTGGACTCTTATCTACTTTGGATTCTTCTATTCATAGATGTTATATTTTTATGGTGTTCCAAACTTCCTGTATATTCCTTTCATATCTTGTTAAAGGTCTGTTCTCTTGGGTGGAGGGGGATGGGTCAGGCAAGCATGACTCCTACCCACCCCAATCCAGACAAGGTCTCATACAAGCTGTACATAGAGACTGTGTAACTGAAAAGAGGGCAAGGCCACAGAGCCCATGTACCTGTGTGCAAATCCTCACTCTGCCTCTTTCAAGCTGTGTGGCCCATGCCAGGTCACTCGCTTCCTCTGGTCTTTGGTTTCAAACTCGAGCTAACGAAGATGCCTGCTTCCTAAGGGTCTCTGGGAGGACTGAACGCATTCACTGGGGTAAGCCCAGTAGACTGTGCCTGGTGGGTCACAGGTGCCCAGCACGAGCCAGCCAATTGCAAGTTGCATTTTCACACAGGATCACTTCCGGCGATCGAAAGGCAAGCATGAACAAATGGCTTATCTTTTTTTCTTATTGGCATATCTTAACTGAGCAAAATACAATTTCATTATCACATTTCTTGTGGTGAGCAACTGGAAGGAAAGTTTATTTTGTTTGGAGGGTGTGGTCAGTCGAGGCAGGGAAGGTGTAGTGTCAAGAGGGCTCTGGCTGGGATGGCAGGAGCCTGAGGTGGCTGGTCCAGGATGGCTGCCATCAGGAAGCAGAAAGAGGTGGCTGCCACTCAGCTCTCTTTCTCCCTTTTATTCAGTTGGGTCTGGATCTCAGTCCATGGAACTGATGGCATTCTGGCCCAGGGTGAGTCTTCTGTCCTCAGAGAAATCTTTCCTGAAACACTCTCACAGACACACTCAGAGGTGTGTTTCCATGGTGATTGTAAATCTAGCCAAGTTGAAGTGTAACCACCACAAGACATATCATTACTGATGATATTGATAATTTGCCCCCAGTACCCTCCCTCGTCCCTCCTCCCCTGCCGCTGGTTCCCTTTCTCTTTCAAGATGTCCCCTGAATTAGTCACTTCTCTGTTGCTGTGATAAACACTATGACCAAAGCCACTAATAGAAGGATGAGTTTAGTGGGCTTAAGGCTCCAGAGGTATAAGAGTCCATCATGGCTGGCAGGCATGGTGGGAGGCAGCCTGCGCAGAAAGCTGAGTGAGCACATCTTCAAGCAGATAGGAAGCGGAGAGAACTGGAAGTGGGACGTGGCTAAGAATCCTCAAAGTCCACCCCCAGTGACATGTTTCCTCCAGGAAGGCAGCATTTCCTAGGACTCCATGACCTCCCCAAACAGCGCCAACAACTGGGGACCGAGTGTTCAAACTTCCACAGACCCTTCCATTTTATTTCCTCCCTCCCTCCCTCCATCCCTCCCTTCCTTCCTCTCTGTCTTTTTCCTTTCTTTCTTCCTTTCCTTCTTTCTTTCCTTTCTTTCTTTCTTTCTTTCTTTCTTTCTTTCTTTCTTTCTTTCTTTCTTTCTTTCTTTCTTTCTTTCTTTCTTTCTGTAGCCCCAGTTGGCCTGGAACTCACTATGTAGACCAGGCTGGCCTCAAACTTACAGATCTGCCTGCCTCTGCCCCATGAGTGCTAGGACGAACAGGGTGGGCCACCATACCCAGCTTATTTTCTCGTCTTAAAAATCTAGATTCTGAACATGAGAGAAAATCTGTGGTGCTTGTCTGTCTGAGGATGACTGACCTTCATTACCATCATCTCCAGTCCCCCCAATTTCCTGACAATGCATCATTCTAGTCACGGCTGAATACAACTCCCATCGTATCCATGTACTGATGCTCTTCAGCCCTTGCACCTTTGATTTTCAACACTAATTTGTAATCATTGTCATGTAGGAACACAGAGGAAGGCAGGGAGGGAGGGAAAAAGGAAGAAATGGAAGGAGGGAAGGAGGGAGAGAGGGAGGGAGGGAGCACGGATGCCCGGCATCTTCAGGGCAGCCCACAACAACATGTCATGCTCACAAACTTCCACCAGGTGGCACCCATGTCCATTTGCCAGGTTCTGTGTGCAGTGGTCCTGGACTGGAATTGCTGGAGAGGTATGGAGGGCTTACACACTGGCTGGCAGTCTTCAGATATGGGTTCTCGTCCCAGCTCACCACGGGAGACTCCATTCACCTCTCTGAGCCTCAGTTTCCTCACATCTGTAAACCCAGGATGTTATGACAGGAAGTAGTAAGCCGCTTCCAGGCCTAATGGTCCACAGGGTTCTGTTTGATTCTTAGCCCTTTGAGTTGACACCAATTGCTGAGGAAGGTCTGGGGCCTTTACAGAGATCCCCACCTCAAAGATTCTGTCTCTCTGAGGGGAGATGAGATGGGAAACTCACCAGCCTGGCATCTGGGAAGGAAGGGACCAGGACTGAGAGACAAACAGAGCCGGCCAGGCTCCCACCTGGGAAGCCAGGGCAGCTGGTGGCCCCAGTGGACCTCACCTCAGATTTATCTGGGCAAATCTTGGCCTCCCCCTCTTGTTTTGTCTGTTTCTTTGTTGAGACAGGGTCTCATCAGGGTCTCATGTAGCCCAGGTTGGCCTTCAACTCACTATATAAGCGAGGATGACCTTGAGTTTCTGCCTCCGTCTCCCAGGAACAACACCACTTCTATTTATGTGGTGCCGGGCGTGGAGCCCGGACTTTGTGCCAGCTAGGCAAGCACTGTGTGGCTTGAGCTATGGCTCCATGGCTCCAGCTCAAAGATCCTTCTTTTTGTGTGTGTGTGTGTGTGTGTGTCTTTTTTGAGACAGGGTCTCCCTGTAGCCCCAGCTGTCCTGGAACTCACTCTGTAGACCAGGCTGGCCTTGAACTCACAGAGATCCGCCTGCCTCTGCCTCCTGAGTGCTGGGATTAAAGATGTGCACCACCAAGGGCTGGAGAGATAGCCTAGCGGTTAAGAGCACCAATACTCTTGCAGAGGACCCGGGTTCGATCCCCAGCACCCACATGGCGGCTAAGAACCATCTGTAACTAACTCCAATTCCAGGAGAACTCCAGTTCCAGGGGAATCCGAGACCCTCTTCTACCTCCGCGGCATTGCACGACACGGGTGCACAGACTGCATGTAGACAATACGTTCATACACATACGAAAATAAATAATAATTAAAAAAATAAAAAATAATTAAAAAAATAAAAAAATTAAAAAAAAATAAAGGTGTGCACCACCATACCCAGCAAAAAATCCTCCTCCTCCTCCTCCTCCTCCTCCTCCTCCTTCTCCTTCTCCTTCTCCTTCTCCTTCTTCTTCTTTGAGACAGAGTCTCCCTGTAGCTCTGGCTGTCCTGGAACTCACTCTGTAGGCTATGCTAGCCTTGAACTCACAGATATCCGCCTGCCTCTGCTTCCCAAGTGCTAGGATTAAAGGCGTGCGCCACCACACCCGGCTGATCCTTCTTTTAAGAGGCAGTCATATAGCACTAAAGGACTAAGGATGGGGTCATCATTCCCCTCTCACCTCCCTCCCCTGACTCTCCTTTAGCTGGGCAGCCCAGGAGAATCCCCTGCCCTCTCTGTGCTCTTCTCTATGGAAGTGGAGAGGCTGAGACCAATCTTCCCCAGGCTGATTTTTACCTGTGGACCCTGTTGTAATCCACGGCCTGTGTAGACACTGGAAATAGAAACAGATATCGCAAAGCCAGGCTGCTGGGGGAGGGGGATGAGGACCCCGTCTGGTGACCGTCCCTCCCAGCTAGGTTCCTGAGCATGTGGAACAGCTCATGATGCTTGTACTCCAGCTCCTGTCCAAGTGCGAGTCTTGCTGACTCTGGAGTCCTCCACCTCAGATCCCAGTGGTCCTTCCAACAGCCAAGACCCCCTCCCACATGGCCTAGAAACCAGCCTCCCCATGCGCACACACAATGACCTGTCTCCCTGACCTTCCCCCATATCCGCAGGCCCAATAGTGCTTGGGAGGAGGCCCACGAAGGGCTGCAGGCGTTACCCATCCCCATCCTAGAAGGGGAAATGGCCAACAGGATCCCAGGGGCTTAGCCCAGGTCCGTGGGCTGTTCCACCCATCAACACCCCACCTCCACTCTCCAACCCCCAGAGAGTGGGCCGGATGTCCGTGGAGGCCAAGCTGGTGTTCTGGCCAGCAGGACGCCAGCCCAAGGCCCAAGGTCACCGCCCTCGAACTTTCCTCCCACTAGTAATTAACTCCAGGCTAGGCTGGCTGCGGCTCCCAGGACCTTCAAGCCGAGACCTGGCCCACCAGCCCCTGACGCAAGAAGAGGGTGAACCCACCTAGTGCATGATAGCACAGCTGGCCTGCTCCGTCCGTCCGTCCCTCCCCTGGGACTCCTTCCCTGGTCTTCGAGCCTCAGAGCAGAAGCTGGATGCTCCTGAGGCCCTCCTCCTCCTGCCAACTTTCAGCTGTATGACCCAGAGAAAGTTACTTCCTCTCTGACCTCAGCCTCTTCTTCTCTGAGATTCCCTGGCTATTAGGTGAGATGGCATGTGTGAGCGCCCGGCATCTTCTGTGCTGTGGTTAGATCCTCTCACTATTATTCTAATGAAAGAAATGGAAATGTCTCTTTGGGGGACTCCAGGGCTCTTCAGTCTGACTCCTGCTTCTCCAGGTCTGGCAAAGCCCAGCTCTTTCTGGGTGTGACATCTTTGCTGTCCTCTGCCTGCTGCCTTCTCCCTCAGTCATCTGCCAGCTCCAGGTGGCCTAGAAAGCATTGCTGGGAACTTTCTGGGTCTCCAGCACTCACCTCTCTATTATAGCATTCCCACCCTTGGCTCAGGTGGGAAGCTGTTGGAGCAGGCTGGCCTCAGTCCTGTCTGTGTTCCCATATCCAGCTCTGGGCTAGGCACATAGATGACCTCCACCTCCCATGTTCTCCCGGCGCCCCCTCGTAGAACACCCCTCCCCTTGCTTGCTAATGCCCTGCTCTAAAACTGGGCGTGCCAGCTCTTTTGATATGTCCAGCAACCCTAAAAGGAGAGTGCTGTTATCCTACCCCCTGCAAATAGAAGGGGAAATTGAAGCATGAGGAGACTAGGAAGTGGGTCCACGGGTAGACCAGGGCAGGTGGTAGAGCCCAGCCTCAGTCTCAGTAATCTTTAAAAAAAAAAATTATTTTTTTTATTTATTTTTATGTGTATGGATGTACTGTCTGCATGTAAGTTTGTGCACCCGTGTCATGCAATGCCACGGAGGTCAGAAGAGGGTGTCGGATTCCCCTGGAACTGGAGTTCTCCTGGAATTGGAGTTACAGATGGTTCTCAGCCACCATGTGGGTGCTGGGGATTGAACCCGGGTCCTCTGCAAGAGCGGTTGGCGCTCTTAACCGCTAGGCCATCTCTCCAGCCCCAAAAACATTATTATTTTTATTTTACGTGTGTGAGTGTATTGCCTGCATGTATATAAGGATACCCGTGTCATGCAATGCCCACAGAAGTCAGAAGAGGATGTCAGATCCCTTGGAACCAGAGTTACAGATAGTTGTTAGCCACCATATAGGTGCTAAGAATCAAATCCGGGTCCTCTGCAAGAGCAGCCAATGTTTTCAACTGCGGACCCTTCAGCTCTGCAGCCCCTAGTCCCATTATTCTTGCTTACTTTAAATTCTGAGTTTCTTGGAGCTAGAGAGATGACTCAGCAATTAAGAGCACTGAATGCTCTTTCAGAGGACCTGGGTTTGATTCCCAGCACCCACATGGCCGCTAACAGCTCTAGTTCCAGGGGATCACAGCCCTCTTCTGACCTCCACGGCCAGTACACGACACAGTACACGACACAGTACACGACACAGTACACAACACGGGTACACTTACATCCGTGCAGGCAAGGCAGGGTTCCAACTGAAGGGACCCCATATTTTACACCTCAAGATTTATTTCCTCTCATGACTTTGAGGAGACATTTTCAAGGGGCGAGTAAACTAGTTGGATGGACTGAAGAATGGGTTATGTATTGGCTGTGTGACTTTGGTCAAGCTGCTTAACTTCTCTGAGCTTGTAGAATACAGACCACTGTATGCCTGATAAATAGTGTGCTTATTACAAATATCCATTGCTGTATTATCTTTACTAACAAATTACCCAGCTCTTACGGAGGACCTGGGATTGGATTCCCAGAACCCACATGGCAGCTAACAACCGTCTGTAATTCCAGTTCCATGCCATCAGACACCCTTTTCTGACCTCCACAGGCAATGCATGACACTGGTTCACTTACACACATTCGGGCAATACACTCAGACAAGGTCATTGTTCATGTGGGTCCTATGGCTTAGCCCCAGGGCTGATCAGCACCCCCCAGATTCCCACTTCTACAGAGCTGGGGGTAACCCTCACGAAGGATCTCTGAGAACATGGTGGATGTTTCTTAGGTCAGGGAGACCTCCGCAGAAAGCCAGTGTACTGTATCCGAGGACAGATGGAGCTGGAAATGATGTTAAGGTCCCAAAGGGACGTGGAGAACAGACTCCTCCACCCTGGTCCTCCAGAAAATGATGTTAAGGTCCCAAAGGGATGTGGGGAACAGACTCCTCCATCCTGGTCCTCCAGGCCGAGACAGCAATTCCCGGAGGCAGCTGGCCAATGATGAACTCACACGGGTGTCTCTGCCTGGATGAAGACAGAAGGTGGTTGTGCATCTTGAGCCACCATCTCTGGCTAGTGTGAAGCCTTGGGCATATCCCCCTCTCTGCCCCAGCCCACCCTGGCATCATCATCACCCCATGCCAATCCTGAGGCTCCACCTCCCTCTGGTCAAGCCAATCCTCCTCCTACCCCTGAACCTCTCCTCTTACACCCATAGCACTGTGCAGTGGGCACTCTGGTGCACAAGTTCCCCAGCTTCCTGGCTGGACCTGGATGCCACACACCTCTCCTAAAGGGGTCAAGAGGCCTCGGGAAGTAGTGCTAGAGAGGCCAGAAGCACAGGTACTAGGAAGCAGACCCACCAGGTGGGAACAAGATGGATTTGAGCCTGGGAGGTAGAGCATGTGTGTACATGAGAATAAGCAGGATGTGGCTGGGACACATAGGTTTTCCCTGGGAAGAAGAAAGGGACACTGTCCAGTCATGCCTGATACTGCTGGACACAGTTTCTCAATGGACACAGGACAGCTGTGGTGGTGGCTCCATCCTGTGCCTTCTCCCCCTCTTTGGCAAGGGTAGTCTGAGGGTTCCAACTGAAGGGACACCATAGTTTACACCTCAAGATTTATTTCCTCTCATGGCTTTGAGGAGACATTTTCAAGGGGCGAGTAAACTAGTTAAAACCAGGAGTTGGATGGGCTGAGGAATGAGTTACGTATTGGCTGTGTGACTTTGGCCAAGCTGCTTAACTTCTCTGAGCTTGTAGAATACAGACCACTGTATGCCTGATAAATAGTGTGCTTATTACAAATGTCCATTGCTGTATTATCTTTACTAACAAATTACCCAGCTTGACTTACTATAAGCATTTGCTGCTAGGATTCACAAATGAGGAGCAGGATACATCATTTGTTTTTCTGAGTCTGTATTACTTCACTTAGCATAGCATCTTCTACTTCCATCCGTTTACCTGCAAAGTTCATGTTGTCTCCCTTTACAGCTGCATAGATCTCCACTGTGTAAATGGACCACATTTTCATTATCCACTCATCAGTTAAGGGACACCTGGCTTGCTTCCAGCTCTTCGCTGTTATGAAAAGAGCAGCAATGAACATGGTTATATACATAGCTCTGCTATAGGATGAATCCTTTGGGTATACACCCAGGAGTGGTATGACTGGGTCAAGTGGTAGGTTCATTTTTTTTCTAAGAGTTCTCCACACTGCTTTCCATAGGGGTTGCACAAGTTTACAACCCCACCAGCAGTGACTGAGTGACCCCCTTTCCCCATAACCTTTCCAGAATTTGATATCATTTTTTTTTATCATAGCCAGTCTTACCAGGTAAGTTGAAATCTTAAAGTAGTTTTCATTTGCATTTCCTTAATTACTAATGATGTTGAACACTTTTAAAGATGTTTCTTAGCCATCTTTACTTCTTCTCTTGAGAAGTCTCTGTTCAGCTCTTTAGCCCATATTTTAATTGGGTCATTTGTTTTCTTCAGAAAGAATAAATTTCTTTTTTTAAAGTACATTAAAACACACAGCTGGGCATGATGGCGCATGCCTTTAATCCCAGCAGTCGGGAGGCAGAGGCAGGTGGATCTCTGTGAGTTCAAGGCCAGCCTGATCTACAGAGAGAGCTCCTGGGGCTATAAGGGAGATCTTGTCTCAAAAACACCAAAAAGAAAGAAAGAAAGAAAGAAAGAAAGAAAGAAAGAAAGAAAGAAAGAAAGAAAGAGAGCCCATACATCAACTTGCTATGTAGTTTATGAATGTAAAGTTATATTTCTTTTTACCTGCATGCAAGTTTACTGTTAAACTATGAATCCTAAATGTGTTTTGGAATGAACCTATAATTTATTTTCAGGCTTTGTAAATAGGGTATTATGTGTGGAGTATATATACGTACATTTTGGAGGAATATAAAATTAAAGGCAACAACAACAACAAAAGACTTGTTCAAAGAACAGACCAAAACAGTAAACTTATGCATTGAAAAAGTTAAAAATGAGTGAGAAAAAGATGCAAGACAGGACTTAACATGTATGGGAGAATGCAAGAGCTCTGGTAATTTGGATCAAGAAATGCTGTATGAGACGTACAAAAGCTCAATAAAAAATTAAGAAAAACGAATGGCCGTTGCTTTCCTTTGACCTATTTAAAGGAGGTTTCTGCTGCTGAGTCCCACCCAGGATCCTGAACGCTCCCTCTTCCCCACAGCCTGTCCCCCACTAGTGCTGATAGACTTTAGGAAAGTGAAGAAAAAGCCATGGTAGCTGCCAAACTATCATGTTGAGTGTTGCATGTTCCCAAGACTCAGAGAAAACTGAAGCACAGAGAAAGAAAGTCACTAGCCCAAAGTCACACAGCTATGAAGAGATCAGGGATCCTGGAGGCTCTGTCTCTACTGTTGACAAAATCCAGACTGTTCCAATCAGAGACTACCAGACAGGACAGTGAGGTGACAGTAGGGGCTCCCAGAGGAGGAAGGTGATTGGCTGGGCTGGAGGAAGGTAGGGGTTTCAGGACTGGCCAAGGGGTGATGGTGAGACCCAAGCTGGTGCAGGGGGCAGGAAGAGATGGTGCTCAAGGCTGCAGGCTATCCCAGGACAGGGAGGCTCAGTGCTCAGCTCCACCTTCCACTTCTCCACATGGACAGCTGGAGACAGGGTTCGTTGTCTGAGTCCACCCACCAAGGGACCCACAGGAAGCCTGGCGGTTTGGGCAAGGGTCCTGGATAGGCCCACCCCTCTGGCACTTACTGCCTAGCTCTCTATCCCAGGGAAGGTGGAATTCCTCTTTTCCACGTGGGGGGACAGGGCAGGGGGGGGAGCATGGGGGCTGCCAGGCAGGCTCCTGGTTGTCAGTGGAGCTTTTAGCTGAAGCCCAGAGCCTTAAAGACCGGGGCTTTTCATTCTCTCCTCTGCGAAGATCTGCCCCTGGGCCTGCCGCTTTACCCAGTGCAACCCAGACTTTTATTTCTGATTCAGGAAGTGTCTCCACAATAAAGCCATCACTGGGGTATTAAATTGCCTTTTCAAGATTTCAAGCACATTCTGAAATGAGATCTTGCACATGGAAAACCACCACAATAAAAGACGACATTTGGTCCTGACTGGCACTGTTGTTTTGCTTGGGTTCTCAGAAGGGGTTTCTGGGGGACACTGAAGAACTCCCAGACCAGCAGGCAGGGTGATCTACCCCAGCCTCTGGGAGGTGCTTCCTCTCCATCTGCTTCTCTTGGAAGCCTGGGAGAGGCAGGCAGAAGTGAAGGCAACTTGCTGGAGGCCTTGATCATGTTCTTGATCTGACGGCAACACCACGGAAAGACATTCTCATGCAGTCTCCAAGGTCCAGAGGTCCAGGCACTTGGGAAGCCTTTGTTCTACCTACAGTTGCCTGGGCTGGAGGTCGCATTCAGGACCCACACCCTTGCCTAGTCAGGTCTCACAACACCCAAAAGAGGAGGGAGGATTCCAGATTTTATAGGTGAGGAAAGTCAAGGCCCGGAGAGCAGACTTGAGTGGAACATGTCACAGAAGGGTGACATTGTAGGGGGGTTCCCAAGGTTTCTGGCCCAGAGTTCTGGGTAAACAGGGAAGGAAAGAGTTGACAGAGTAAGCTGGTCAAGGTTCCAGAGGCTTCCACCCACCACCTAGCCCCATCACCTGCAGACTTAAAGCCAGGCTGCAATTCCTCCACTCTGGAATTCAAACACTCTTTTACCTGATTCTTCATCCAACAGGTGTTTATGGAATGTTCTAGAAGCCTCTCCAAGGACAGTTGGATGGCTCACAAAAGCACTTGCCATCACACTGCAAAGCTGAGTTCAATCCCTGGGACCCTACATGGAGGAAGGAGAGAACCACCTCTTGCCAGCTGTCCTCTACCCTCCATACACGCAGTGTGACATACACACACACACACACACACACACACACACACACACACACACACAGAGTAAATAAATGTAATCGAGAAGGTTCTCCAAGCCTCGTGGCTAGTGCAGGGACAGGGTAATCAAAGCAACATGCATGGGAAGGTGGGAGGCCTGGCCAGCCTCGGTGACTTTAAGGGGTCGTCCCTTTCCTCTGTCATCCCAGGGCCCGTCTTCACAGGAGCGGGGCTAGCTTCAACCCCTCATCAGCCTTAAATTCATCTCCACCGGCCGGGAGCACCCCCCCCCCCCCGCCCAGACAGGGCTGGAACCTGCAGGTGAGCCCTTGTGGGGCTCTTCCCCTCTTCCCTCCCTGCCCCCCAGCCTTGGGCCTCTGCCCCCAACCTCCTGGCTCTAGCTCAGCAGGGACAGGCCAAGGGCAAGAGGGCCCCCAGGGAGCCTGGATCAGCTCCAGGGGGAGGGGGGGGGCTGGGGCTCAGCAGAGGTGTGTTTTGAAATCTGCTTCCTTTTGGCCACGCTTGAACTTCTAAGCTGCTGGGTTTGACTGACAGGCGGGAAGGGAGCGGAGCTCCCTGTGGAGCCCTGGGGCAGAGATGGAGGGGCTCCGCAGGGGCTGGGCTTTCGGCTGCATCCCCTGCCTTCTGGGTCTCCAGCTCTTAGGGCTGGGGGAAGGGGCCCGGGTCTTAGCTCACCCTATGGAGGTGGGGGGATGGGGAGAGTACGGGGGAGGCCCTCTGGGAATCAGAAGCAGAAAATTCTCTGATCCCATCAGATCTCAGACCCTCTGAAGGCAGAACAAGCAGCAGCACCCCAGGCGAGGGTAGGTAGCTTTGGGAAGTAGTCATTCTTTAATATTTTTTTTGAAATGAACCAACCTTTGTGAAAAGCTACCCCTTCCCTGGTTAATACCCAGTGTATTTGTAAAGTCAAGACACCATAGCTGAGCCATGATCTGCCATTTGTCTGCCAACTTCGCAAAGGGCCCCACTTTTATCTCAGGGGCCCTTCTGACTAAACACTTCCCTTGGCTCCCTGTCCTACCAGCTTCCTGCCAGCCTTGGCCAATGGGAAGAACTGGTTGGAAATTAAAGGGCGGGAAGAAGGGGGGATCCCGGGCCTTCCTCGCTCTCCCAGGGCAGTGATGGGGTCACCTCCTGGCTTCAGCTTCCCCAATCTGATGGCTCCCGGGTCCCTTTGTCTCCAGTGCCAGGATGTCATAGATACCTGTTGTGGCTGATTCCTGGTTGTCGTCCCATCCCTGTCCAGCCTCTCAGCTCTTGTAGAACTCCCTGTACTAAACTCCCTTTGTGGAAATACTTGGTGTGATCTCCGCTTTCCTTGCTGCCGTGTCCTGCCCCCTAGGATCCCCTACTATGTTCCAAGCTCTGCCTTCTAGTCCTTTACTGGGGTAGGAGGACAGTCATTGTTAGATCCGGGACCCCTTAATTGCTCCTCAGAAATCAGGCCACACCTCTCCTGCAGCTCTGCCTCCTGCACAGGTAACAGGAATTTGTAAACAGATGTTTCACCTTTCTCTCTCCCCTCCCCGGGTGCTGTCTCAGCGGCAATGAATCTCCTCTGCCCCATCTCTGATGTGAGCTGCCTTGTCCCCTAACTGCTCTCCACCTCCAGGCCTGAACATGGCCCCCATGGTTCCTACCCTCTCTTTCCTAATAAAGCTCATTTCTGAAGGGTAATTTCCTGTCAGCTCCATTCCATATCTGCAGCTCTGAGTTCTAGCAATCATCACATCTTTTTTTTGGGGGGGGGGTCTTTTTTTTTTTTAATGTGTATGAGGTGTACTGTCTACATATAGGTTTGTGTGCACCCGTGTCATGCAATGCTGCAGAAGTCAGAAGAGGGTGTCGGATTCCCCTGGAACTGGAGTTAAAGACGGTTCTCAGCCGCCATGTGGGTGCTGGGGATCGAACCTGGGTCCTCTGCAAGAGCTGTCGTTGCTCTTAACCGCTGAGCCATCTGTCCAGCTTCGTGATCATCACATCTTTTTTTTTTTTTTTTAAAGATCATCACATCTTAATAGAAGCCCAAAGAAACTCATCTCTGAGCACACCTGAGGCCACACCTGGTAGCACACCTCTGATCACAGCTGAGGGCACACCTGGGAGCACACTTGTGTGTACAGCTGGGAGCACTCCTGGGAGCACACCAGGGAGCACTCCAAGGAACGCATCTGGGAGGACACCAGGGAGTATACCTGGGAGCACTCACAGGAGCACACCTGTGAGTGACTTTCTGTGGGCTTAGAGTTACTGATACCATGCTGTACAGGAGGAAATGATGTTCAGGGAGGTGCAGCCCTCTCCTTGGACCACAGGACCCCAGCAGCCAGCCGTGCCTGGGACTCATCTATAGTGCAGCTCTCTCAAAGGCACAGCTGAGTCTAGAGAACACCCTCTGTGGTTTCCAGGTCCTGTGTCCTGGAACAAAGAGTGGGACCAGAGATCCGTGGATGTAATAGAAACAGAGACAGCTTGTTAAGGGGAGAGGGGAGAGGCAGCCTGGAGAACAGAAGCGAGCTGGTGAGCCAGCCAGGCCCAAGGCTCCGAAGCCGTAAGTGTCCTGACCCTTTATAAGTTATTTATAAGGCATGCATCCCTCTCTTTGGGTCGCCTCAGGCTTTTCTCAGGCACTCACCATTTATCATCTGTAGCCTGAGTGGGAAATGTTGCCAGTTTTCTCTGACAACTGGCTTCTTTCATGGTAATCTTGTCATCCCCAGGATTTATTTATTTATTTTTATTGTTATGTGTTTGAGTGTTTGCATGGATGACTGTATGTAGAGCACATACATGCAGTGCCTGCAGAGGTTAGAAGACAGCGTCAGATCCCCTGGAACTGCAGTTCAGAAGGCTGAGCCTTCTGAAATAGCAGCCAGTACTCTTAACCTCTGAGCCATCTCTCTCCAGCCAACATCACGGTGATTCCATGGCGTCTCCCACACTGCACTCTCCTGCCGCCAGTCCAGGCCGCCTACTCTGCAGCTGACATTTTGCAGAGGAGAGAATCACCCCAGAGAGGGACAGGGTGCCTCAGAGCCGCCAAGCCAGGAGAGGCGGGTCACCTTGTCCTGGTGTGGCTCCCAGGG
Source organism: Rhizomys pruinosus (assembly GCA_009823505.1). Lineage (NCBI taxonomy): Eukaryota > Metazoa > Chordata > Mammalia > Rodentia > Spalacidae > Rhizomys > Rhizomys pruinosus. The sequence goes on from VZQC01001310.1 coordinate 21,471, forward strand.
CAGCCTCCTCCGAGGAATCTTCCCTGCCGGCCCGGCCCAGCCGCAGACTCCTCTGTGGACCATGCACTCCCTCCTTTTCTCCCAGCTCCTCTCAACCCGGGGCTGAGGCAGCTTTTGGAAAGCACAGTTCTAGCCCACTACTACAAGTGCCTGCCCCTCAGCACCCCCTTCCCCTGGCCTTGGGTCCTGAAAACACTCTATGGGGGAGAAAGCTTTCTCAACCCTCCTCAACCAGATGTGGTGTGCTAGGTGCATCTCTAACCACTTGGGGGAGATCTTCTGGTTGGTATAGGTGATGGACAAATAGTGCCACAAGATTAGGGGTTCCCCTAACCCACACTTGAAAGATTGTCCCCTGAAATTCATTAGCCTGGTATGGGCACAACCTTCTGTATCAGAGGGCACAGATGAGTGGGGTTGGCATCCAGGGGACCTTTCAAGGTAGAACAGCCCCTGCAGTTGGCAAGCTGAGGCCCTGGGGCAGAGCCAGTGACTTACTGGCTAGGCGCCGGCCAGGCAGGGACAGAGAGCAGGCCCCAGGAGAGCAGGGAGGGCTGGACTCCAGCACATCTGGCCTGGGGGAAGGTGCAAAATACCCAAGCAGGCGGAAAGGGCCTAATGGGGAAGCTGAGGCCTCCAGAGGCTTGTGGAGGTGGTATGTGGGGGCTCTGTGGGGGGTGTCTGGGACAGGGTGGAGAACAGAAGCTGCTCGTGCCTTCCTGGGCAGGTAGGGACACAGAGCTGAGAGAGGGGTGGCTTGTTTGAGAGGAGCCTTTCAATTTTGCACCCACCATGCTCCATAGGAGCCAGCCAGAAAAGGAGTCTCCAAGGCTTAACCTGATCACACATAGAGAGCAAGCATCTCTCACCCTGGCAGCCATATTTATTAATGGCTCTCCTCATGTCAGGCTGCCCCGTCCTGTGTCCTTGCAATAACCCGAGGAGACAACCACTGTGCTCACCTCCAGTTAAAAAATTAGGCATCTGAGGGTCAGGTGGTTTGTGACCAGCTGAAGGTCACAGCAGATACAAGGGCCTAGAGGTGACCCTATGTTGGGTGCCCTCGAGGCAACTGCCCATGGCTGTCTCACATGGGAATGTGGGAATGCCAACAAGGACCTGACGGCAGTGCTGTCGCCGTGCTCTGTGCGCACGCTGCTGTTCCTCAGCCTGACGTGTTCTTCTCATCTCTTTTCCTGTGTTACTCTGCTCCCACCTCTGGGGCTCAGTCTGAACTCGATCACTGCTTTCGGGGTCTCTCTTCCAACCCCGATTGACTGGGCTTCTCTGTCCTCCCACAATACTGTATTCCCTGTGCAGTAGCGTTCACCCATTTATTCACTTTTCATTCATTCATTCATTCATTCATTTACTCATTCATTCATTTTCTCTCTCAGCCAGCACTTATCGAGTAGTCAGAGCATGCTGGGTACTATTGATTAGAAAACAGTCACAGTTTCCAGTCTCCAGAGTTATTAGTCACTTTCATGTTGCTCTGATCAAAATGCCTGACAGAGACCATAAAGGGGGGAAAGACTCATTTTGGCTCACAGTTTCAGAAGGTTTCAGTCCATCAGGCTGGGGAAGGCACTGTGCAGCAGCTGGCTCAGACAGCGACCATAGTAGGGTGAGGTCAAGGCTGTCCATGTCGTGGTGGGCCACGAAGGAAGTGATGGAGCCCAAGCTGGACACGGTTGTGTTTGAAGGCCTGCCCTTGCTGAGCTGTTTCTGTCTCCTAAAGGTTCTACAGCTTCAGAAAATAGAGCCATCGGCTGGGAACCAAGTGTTCAAAACACGAGTCTATGGGAACATTTCAGACGTAGACACTAACCAAGATAGTGCGTGGCCTGGTACTAAGCTGCTATTTAGGAAAAAGAGCAATGAGGGTAGAGACCAGCAGGTCATACTTCAGAGCTCTGGGACGGTCATTTGGAGGAGGTGACCAGAGCAGAGATGAGGACAAAGCGACTGACCACGACATGAGGTCATTATTTTCTGGCGTTGTATCTAACATCTGCCTCTCACTCTAGGCTGTTATTTATTATTATTACTGTGGCAGAGACTCCTGAATGTGGAGGTCAGAGGACAGCTTTGTAGAGTTGGTTCTCTGCTTCTGCCATGGTTTGGAAGCCTGAACTCAGGTCCCTGAATGGGAGCTGACTGATCCTTGCACAGCAAGCCCCAAGCGCTTTTACCTGCTGAATTATCATTTTCCCCCTCCCAGCCCCCAGCTTTTTAAAAAGACAGGGCTTCATGTATACTAGGCTAGCCTCAAACTCCCTATGCAGCTAAGGCTGACCTTGAACTCCTGATCCTCCTCCCTCTATTTCCCAAGTGCTAGGGATCAGACCCAGGGCTCTGTGTATACTAAGCAAGCACCCTACCAACCATGCTACATCCCCTAGCCTTCTGTCTGAGCTATTGCTCCATGAATACAAAATGTTTACCTGTCTTGAAGGTATTCCAGGCTTAGAACACTATCTGCATTAGGCGTTCAACAAACAGTGCCATGCACACAACAGGTGAAGGAGTGCCTGACAGAATGGTGGATGTAGCAAACCTTTGTGAACTATCGTCAGGCCCAAGAGAATGCCAGGCCTGTCCATCTCCTGATGACTGATCTTCACTGCCAGCTTGACTGAATTTAAAATCACCGTGGAGGGGCTGGAGAGATGGCCTAGCGGTTGGGAACGCCGACCGCTCTTGCAGAGGACTCGGGTTCGATCCCCAGCACCCACATGGCGGCTGAGAACCGTCTGAAACTCCAATTCCAGGAGAACTCCAGTTCCAGGGGAATCCGAAACCCTCTTCTGACCTCCGTGGCATTGCACGACACGGGTGCCCAAACTTGCATGCAGACAGTACATTCATACACATACAGAAATAAATAAAAATTAATTTTAAAAAAATCACCATGGAAACAGACTCCTTGTTCCTATCTAAAAGCTTTTTCTAGAAAAGTTTCATTGAAGAAGGAAAGACACACTTTAAGTGTGGGAAGAACCTTTCCATATGTTGTGGTTCAGGACTGAACAAAATGGGAGAAAGCAAGCTGAGCACCGGCCTGCATCCCTTTCCATTTCTCCTCACTGTGAATGTGAGCCCAGCCACCCCGAGTTCCTGCCAGCGCACCTTCCTCAACATAGTGGACCGTACCTCAGACCGTGGGCCAGCACGAAAGCTTCCTTCTTTCCCCTCTTCTTGTTAGGTATTTGATCACAGTGAGGAGGAATGTTTTGCAGCCTCCCTTCCTTCCCAAAGTATGGAATGAATGGGTTTGGTGACCCTTTGGGACAGATGTTCATGTGAGAATGACTTTTACCATATGGACATAATCTGGGCTAATGATTTTCACCTAACCTTGCAACCCAAAAGTTACCATGTAAACAAATTCCCAGAGCCTTGATCCCTCACGATCCCTCCTTGCCCTTCACCCAAGACAGTGAACAAATGTGTGTATGCACGATGAATTAGCAAAGCACCGGGAGCAGGTGTTTTCTTCATGGCAAACATCGAGAAGAGTTGAGAAGTCGGCCTGAAATCGTGTGTGTGATGTTCTAGGCCCAGGGATCAAAAGGCAGGGTTCTGCTCAGATACGGGCGATCCTAACTTCTACTTCTCCAGTTCATGCTGGAGATGACGTCTCAACAACAAAATGAGCGAAGCTTGGCTGGAGAGCACTGCTCCATAATGCATCTGAAGGGACCGGCTTTCAGTTAGGACCATTCTTGGCCTTACAATGAACACTAAGAGGCTGTTTATTCAGCCGTGATTATAATGTGGCTTAGACACACCACACACCGCACGTGGAATCCCAGTTTATTAAACATTTGGACTTCCAATATCCCATTAGTAAACCCAGGAGACAGTGGGACAGGAGGAGGAGGACAGTCCAGGCCTGCTTCACCCCACACGCATCTGTAGGACTGCTGACCGCACCTGTGTGAAGCGGAGCCTCGTTGGGGAGGCTGGGGTGCCTGGAGAAGGCTACTCTGACCAGCTTCGAGACTCGAGCTGCAGATCCTCAAGAGATGCTGCAGGCAGGAGGGTCATGAGGGCAAGAAAACGGGCCTGGCTCCGGAAAGCTGTGCTGGCCTTGGGTCTCATTCTGCTCAGGGGAACGTGGCAAATCAGCACAGGGAGTACCAGCAAAGGGAGCTTAGTGGATGACCCAGGAGCTCTGACTGGATGCCCCTTGCTCCCAATGCAAAGAGCCAGGCACCTGCTTGCAGTCTGGGTTTGGGCAAGGGGGCCAGAGAACAAACAGAAGCAAAATTAGGGGGCGCCACAGAGGGTACGGCCGGCAGACAACCACTTCCTGTGCCTTAGATTCTCTGAAGCCAGCCCCAAGTTAGTAGGCCTGGCCCCCCGCCATCCCTGGGTGACCCCTGTCCCCACTGGCCCACAATCCAGCCTTGCTTTCCCTGGAAGGGTTGGCCCCTCTGCGACCATCACTATGCGGGGACTCAGGGCGGAAGGCCGGCTGGGAGGCAGGCAGCCAGGCTGCCCTCGGGGCCTCCCCACGGCCTGGCCTCAGCTTCCCCAGGCCTTTAACGAAACCATAAATCCCAGGCAGGATGCGGGAGGGGTGGCAGTTCCGCACATGTCCCAGTGGCCGGACAGAGGACCGCATCCCCGGCTGGCTGGCCAGGACTACACCCGGACACCCCATTATTCATTCCCCACGCCCCACCGCCCCCTCCTGGGAAGCAGCCCATCCATCTTGG
>VZQC01001310.1:31197-130746 GCA_009823505.1 Rhizomys pruinosus
CTCCTCCTCCTCCTTCTTCCTCCTCCTGCTCCTCTTGTTTCACATTCTATTTATTTATTTTTGTGGGGGGTGGTGGCACATGCCTGCCCAAACACCCCACAGTGATCCGGCTAGAGGGAGTCAGTTCTGTCCTTCCACTTTGTGGGTCCTTGGGATCGAACTCAGAGCGTCAGTCTTCACGGGAAACACCTTTACCACATTTACCATCTCTCTGGATCTCCAGTATCTTCTCACCCCAGCTCAGTTTCCTAGATTGTCCCCGACTTCTCTTTGGATCATCCATGGTGTAAATTCTAGGCGTGTCCAACCTTTGGACATGACAACACACATCATTATGTACAAAGTTTATGTCTGAGAACCTCTCAATCGAATTACCAAATAAATTGCTAAAAGTAATCTCAAAATGCTTTAATTTTATGCTTTTGGGTTGAAGCACCTTCACAGTTAGCCTGGACTGTGTGTCTTATGGGCCATAGGTTGGACATGCCTTCAAGCTTCTAAGCACACTAGGAATATGCCCAAGGTCTTTACTGTGGCCTGCAGCATCTGCATGGCTTGCCTTCAGGCCCTGTCTTTCATCTCTACTCCTGTGCTCACCACGTGAGCTTTCCTGCGTTTGCTTGCACACTGGCTCCTACTCCAGGGCCTTTGCACTTGCTATTCTCTCTCCATGTTATCTCTTTTGTATTAAACCTGAAGTGGCACAGGGAGGAATTTTGGTCTGTTTGCTCCTTGCTATTCCCTAAGGATCTGAAAAAGTATCCCACCGCTTCATGCACTCATGCAGTCCATATTAGATGAGTGAAAATCGGTCTTGCAACTAACTGAGCTAAAGGACAGGGATGTGAAGACAAGGTGAGTTCCAAAATTCTTTCTGGCAGGGCCCAGAGGCTCCTGGGAGGGAGTCTGGGTTTGGCTCTTACATAATGGGGAGCCAACAAAGTGTTTAATACCATTAACTTTTTGGTTATAGTCTCTTCAAGTATCTGCCCTGAATAATCTCAGGTGCAAGAATGGGAGGCTTTTGTTTTGTTGTTTTTTTTTAAGCTATGGCATTGAGAGACAAAGGGGACAGCCTCATAGGATTATGGAAAAACCATTCATTCCATGCTCCATCTCTCTTCTGTCTCCTCTGACCCCCAGGCATCCCTCTCAGATCTTTTTAGTTGAAACAAGTCACCAAAAGGAGCCCATAGGCCCAGGAGATAAAGCCCAGTCTGCCATGTCCAGCCCACCACAGTGTTATATCTGTTTCCTGCGTGTTCTCCTTACTCCCAAGCTGACGAGCAGAGGGCTGGGCACTGATTTATGCTGCTGACAGAAACTCTAACAAAGCGTAACAAAGATCCCCCAGGGGTAGATGTGTTTTGGATGCAGCCTTTGAGAGGGGCACGTGGCCTCCTTGACAGCCTGGAGTCCATGACAGATGTGGACCAGGACGTCGAGCCTGGGGCACAGCGGTGTTCCTGGAGGTGCTGATGGGGAGAGTTGATGGAGACTGGAGAGCCCCTAGGAAGGAGAATCCACAGTGGAGATTGCGAACGTGGGGGCTGTGGAGGGCACAGAGAACCAGAGGCAGATGGGAGACGGAGGTCCCGAGGACTCTGCCCTGAACCTCCAGCTGGCCACCAAGTGTGATCTTGGGCACACGCTGCCAGAGGACAATCATGCCTGCCTGTGAGATAGGTTGGAACCGGCCGGGGGCTGAAAAGTCGAGAGTTTCTGAGCATCCATGTACAATACTGGGAAAATGAGGAAAGGGGTGGAGACAGAGGAAGGAAGGGAGGAAGGGAGGGAGGGAGGGAGGGATTATCCTTGTTCGTCTCAAGCTCCAAACAGCAGACTGACTGTCCCCAGAGCATAATGTGGACTTGGGGACCTGAAATGTGGTTCAGGGGGCACATTTTATTTTGTGCATTTTATGTATTGCCTGGTAGATACAAAGCCCTGGGTACCATCCCCAGCCCTGAGGAAACCTGGCGAGATGGCTCACACCTGTAATTCTAGCACTTGGGAGGTGGTGGCGGGAGGATCAGAAGGTCATCCTCAGCTACATAGTGAGTTGTAGGCCAGCCTGGGCTACATGAGACTCAGTCATAAAACAAACAAAAGAACATAGTGCGCTTGCATTCGCACAGACAAAAGACGCATGAGCATAAAACAGAAGTAAGTAAATAAGCAAAGTGCCCACAACTAGATCAAATAAAAACATTGGATGAGGCTGGGTGAACCTATTTGAGACCTCAGATGAGGCGATCCATCTCTCAAGGGCTCCACCTCACTTTAACTCTGTGCATTGCAGCCTTTTACTGAATCAAGTCAGTGGCAGGCACTGTGCTGGACTCAGGGGATGCAGGTAGGGTACACAAGACCCATCAATTCAGCAACTGTGACCTAGAGAGAACCCTGTTGATAAAGGCTCAGAGGTCAGAGGACATTGGCATGCTGGGTGCACTGTGCAGACATGGTCTAAGGGGTATGATGGCAGCCAAGGCTGTAGGCCGGTGGCCAGCCATGCAGGAGACAGCCTTTGTCTTGGGGCCACCAGGAGCTGTGCAGATGGAGGGTCAGCTTCTACATCAGGAAACACCCTCTGGCAGCTGTGTGCACAGCGGTTATGGATGTAGGGGTGGGCACAAGGAAAGGCTGCTGGTGGTCTTCCAAGAACACACCCCACCAGGTGGCCTTCCAAAAACCTGGACTGTTTCTCACTTCCCAGATGTGTGGGTTCCCTCAGAAAGGATTGGTTGGGGTGCCAAGGATGGATAGGCCACGTGCCATGTGTTCGTGTGATACCCATGTGCCCGAGGCCAGGACTCCCTGCTCTGGGAAGTTGGTGTGATGGCAGAAGATGCCATTAAACAGCTAATTAATTACTCTGACAAATGCCATGTATGAGACAGAGTGGTGTGCAGACAAGTGAGCCAGGGGAGATAGAGGACAAGCCAGCAGCAAGTCTCTCTGTAGCGGGGTTTAGATGGTGACAGGGGATACGAGAGTGGAACCTACAAAGACCCTGTGCCAGGAAGGAGTTGGGACCACTTGATGTGTTAGAATGAGAGAGAGAGAAAGGGAGAGAGACAGACCAAGAGAGAGGGACAGAGACAGATAGAGAGACAGAGACAGACAGAGAGATAGCGAAAGGAGAGACAGAGACAGGGAAAGAGAGAGAGAGAGACAGACTAAGAGAGACAGAGACAGATAGAGAGACAGAGACAGAAAGATACAGCAAAAGGAGAGACAGAGACAGAGAGGGAGAGATAAAGCAAAAGGAGAGAGAGAGAGAGAGAGGGGAGAGAGAGAGAGAGAGAGAGAGAGAGAGAGAGAGAGAGAGAGATTTCTGCTTTTATGATGTTCCCCAGAGGAAGAGGGGCATGGCCATAGCGCAAAGCCAGTTTCAAGGTAGGCATTGAATTGTTTGTCACCATCAGAAAGCAGAATTAAGGAAGAACCTCACCTAGTTTATTCCCACATGGAATTCCCACAAGGAGCTCACTGTTCCTTCTACCTGGAATGTTCATCCCCCGCATCATCCCCTGTGGTCAGCTCGAACACCCTTTCAGAGAAAACAATTTCCCAGGGCTCTCTGCCCCCATCTTCTCTCCCTGCTGCTGTAGTGGGGACCTTAGAGCGTGCCTCTGCGGCAGTTCCAAGTGTGGATTTCATATTTGTCAGCCTCTTCCTGGTGGAATGGATGCTTCACAGGAGCAGAAAGTCTGGCTTGGTTCATGCCGAATCTCTCGACTGGCCAAGCCCAGTTGCAGTACCAGCTCCTGCGTGGCCACTGACCAGAGGAGCCGGAGCAAACTCCCCATGAGGCCAGAAGGAGAAACTGACCTAAACTGACTGACCCAGGGTAACCATGAGTGTAAAGGCCAGCCCTGGAGCGAGTCCAGGCTTCCTAGCACCGGTTCAGGATCTGTCCCCTCCCCGTAGCTCAGCAGGGACAGAGGAGTCAGGAAGGAACGCAGGAGCCCTGTGACTGTCTCTTGGGGACAGGAATCCCCTCCCACCACATTCCATCCCCTGGACAGCCTGTCTGCCTCCTGCTGCCCCGGTCTTAGCTCTGAAAGGCCATAGAGACTTCCCTGCTGTCTCCTCCCTCTTCTGGCCACTTGGGGAGAGGGCAGGCCACAGAAGGCCAGATGAGAGGCCACATCTGGATGGAAGAGGAAAAACACAGCTGGCTGCTGATAGTGCTTTTTGACAGGAAAGGCAGGTCTCCAGGGCAGGGACAATCCCGGCTCCAGAGGTTTTATAAGGCAGATCCATCTCAGTTTCCTCCACGGGACCTCTCCTCCACCCACTCCGATCCCTGGCTTGGGTGTGGGGTTAGGGCATGACTAGCCTGGGAGGTGGAATTTGAGTTGCCCATCACCAGTGAATTTGAAATGCCAAACTAGTGGAAAAAGAGCCAAGAGTGTCTGCGTCACCTGCTCTGGGCTGGGTCAGAGGTGCAGGAAGGGACAGCCATTGCCTAGGGAGCCAGGGGCTGTGGTGACGGGATGGCAGGGAGCAGAGAGGAGAGACAGGGTGGGAGGGAGCAGAGAGGAGAGAGAGGGTGGGAGGGAGCAGAGAGGAGAGAGAGGGCGGGAGGGAGCAGAGAGGAGAGGATGGGAGGGAGCAGAGAGGAGAGAGAGGACGGGAGGGAGCAGAGAGGAGAGGATGGGAGGGAGCAGAGAGGAGAGAGAGGGCGGGAGGGAGCAGAGAGGAGAGAGAGGACGAGAGGGAGCAGAGAGGAGAGAGAGGGCGGGAGGGAGCAGAGAGGAGAGAGAGGCTTTGGGCCACGGGATAGTGTGGAGCAGGGAAGTTGCTGCGACAGACTCTGCCACTCTGCTCAGAACAGCAGCTTTCATCAGGGATGAACGGAATTCCAAAATGGGCTCTGAGGGGGCAAAGTCAAGGTGCGGGCAGGGCTGCCAGCAGCTGAGACACTAGGGAGAATCAATGACCTTGTACCCAGGCTGCAGAGCAGCTGTCAGGACGGGTGCCTCCCCTGCTTAGGGGTCTCCTCACCCTCCTGGGCCATGTCCACATTCACTCTTCCCGGCCCCTCCACACTGGCCTGATACCAGGCAGGGCTGCAAGCCAGAGCAGCAATCCTTGCGGCCTCCTCCACACTCGGCCTTCCCCAGCGCGTGAAGAAACTCCATTCTCAAACTGCTCCGCCTTTCACCTAAGCTGGAAGGGCTCACAGGAATGAATTCCCATCCTCTAGTCTTTGTTCTCAGTTGTGTGGACATTCTCCCCTGGGAACGATAGTGAGAGCTGCTTAAAGCCAGTGCCATGTCACCTGTCACCCCTTAGACAAGGAAGAGGGGGTCAAATGGCTGGGAAAGTGAGGGACACTGTGGCTCCCAGCCCGCCCATCCCCTAGTGACAGACAGCACTGGCTGCACGGGGCCCAGATCTGGCCAAACTCTACCTGAACCACCTACTGGCAAGTTAGTCATGCCCACGGCTGGCTTAGTTTATTAATCACCTGCAACTTGCATGAAGAAGGTTTAAAAAAGGATTATTTATGCTGGATGTGGTGGCGCATGCCTTTAATCCTAGCCCTCAGGACGCAGAGGCAGGTGGATGTCTGTGAGTTCAAGGCCAGCCTGGTCTACACAGTGAGCTCCAGGCCAGCTGAGACTAAAGGGAGACCCTGTTTCAAAAAGACCAAAAAAAAAAAAAAAAAAAAGGGTTATTTATAGTTGTGAAAACTCTGCCCCAATTGAATCATTTGGATGATATTGCTTATTAAGCTTAAGAAATTTTAACTTTGTCTAACTTCATACCTGGTCCAAAGTTGAAAACTCAGGGTCATGTTGCAACAGGATCATCTCTACATAGATGACAGATTCCTAAAGGTTTCCCCACCTGAGATTCCATCCCCACGAGCAGTGGCCGCAGAAGCACTGGTCCGTGCCACATTCAGTACATGCGCTGTGCGTTACCATGTGTGCTCATGTGACAGTGTCTGCCTGTAAGACACCATGACACACACATCCTTTCAAGAGCCTCCACAGGACCCACTCATTCTCCAGCCACAGACAGCCACCAGCCCAGCTTCTTGGAGCCACTGCAGGACAGTGGCCACAGATGTGAGTCTTGGAACTGAAGAGACTCCCATTTGCCCTCCATTTCAACTCTGCCATTTTCTATGCTGGAAGACCTTGGATCTGGGTTTCCATTTATTCAGACTTTTTCCTCCTCTGACAAAAGAGGCTAATGGAGTCTCTTCACAAGGATAGTGGTCCTTGTATTAGCTACTTCACACTGCTGTAACCAAATACTTGACAAAATGCAAAGTAGGGGAGAAATTATTGATTCCAGCTCACAGTTTGAAGGGATCCAGTCCATCGTGGGGAAGGCATGGTGCAGGAGGGTGAGGCATTTGCTCAGATTGCTTCTGCAGCCAGGAAGCAGAGAGCAGAAAGTTTCAAACTATGAAACCCCACCCCACCCCAGGGACTCACTTCCTCTGGTGAGGCTCCATCTCTGGAAGGGTCTACATCTTCCAAAACAGTGCCACCATCTAGGGATGGTGTCCAAACCAGCACGTGAGTCTGCGGTAGCCACTTCACATTCAAACCACAAGAGCATGTGCTGATCCACATTACAGATATGCAAAGTGAGACCCATGTCACCACAGCAGAACTCATCCCAGTCACATGGCCCTAGAGGAGGACGGAGGTCAGCATTCCCATCAAAACTTCAAATCTCCAGGGAACTACCCCTGCTCTTAGAGGATGTGAGCTGGGCCAGGCTCCACAACTTCCCCTCAGTGGGCTTTCCTGATCTACTTTCCTGTCCTCTTCCTATCACAATGGGCTCATGTGGTGTCCATGTCCGTGTACCAACTGGTTCAACAAAAGGTGACTGAATAAGGACTTGGAAAAGGCTGGGGCAGGCAGAGGACACCAGGCCATGGAGAGGGAAGAATAGGAAGGGCTGTGTCCTCCACGGAAGCACAGTGGTTGACGCTGTGTCCACTGTTAACTTGACACCATCTAAAATCCCCTGGGAGACGGACCTCTGGGCGTGCCTGTCGGGGGTCATCTTGATTGCTTTAATTGGTGTAGGTGGGCCCATCTTGAGCCTAAGCAGGACCATGACATAGGCAGGGCATCCTGAGTACCTAGGGGCGTTCATCACTCTGTTTCTTGATTGTGGATGCCATGTGACCAGCTGCTTGACTTCCCCGCCATGACGGACGGGACCCAGAAAAAAAATCCCTTCTCCCTAAGTTGCTTTTGTTATAGCCACAGGAAAATGAACTAATACAAGTGGGCTAAAAACAGGACCTGCATGGGAATCATTTTTAGGAAATGCTTTTACTTTATATATTTATTTTTATTTGTTTTTTTTTGTGTGTGTGTGTGTGTGTGTGTGTGTGTGTGTGTAAGTCAGAGAACAACTTATGAGAGTCTATTCTCACCTTCCACTGTGTGGGTTGTAGAGATCAACCTTTAACTGTAAGCCATCTTGAAGGCTCTCAAATATGGTTTTCTCTGAAGCATGGGTGATGGGGACAAGAGGAATCTGCCACTGGGTGTAACAAAGTACTACGAGGGTGTGTGTCTTTTTTTTAATTTTTTTAAATTTTATTTATTTTTGTATGTGTATGAATGTACTGTCTGCATGTAGGTTGGTGTGTAGGTTGGTGCACCCGTGTTGTGCAATGCCTCGGAGGTCAGAAGAGGGCGTCGGATTCCCCTGGAACTGGAGTTAAAGACTGTTCTCAGCCGCCATGTAGGTGCTGGGGATTGAACCCAGGTCCTCTGCAAGAGCAGTCGGTGCGGCTATCTCTCCAGCCCCGAGGGTGTGTGTGTGTCTTAAACAAAAAGCACTCATTGTCTCTCAGCCAAAAGCCCAAGCTGAAGGTGTAGCCTGCTTTTTCCTCCGGAGGTCAATGAGGGAGCTTCTGCGCATGCTCCTCTTGCCCAACCTCTGGTGGTTTGCCGAAGCTCTTTGGTGTCCTTGGTTCCTAGAAGCATCACCCGGCTGGAAGGATCTCTCTGCCCTCATCTTGCCATAACCACCTCTCTGTGTGTACAGGTGAATGCAACTGTCTGCTTTCCACATGTTTTCCAGGCATATAATATACTCCACTGTGACCTCACCTTAACGAAGCACATCTGCACTGTGGCTCAGTACATGGCCTGCCAAGTACGCACAAAATCCTAGGATTTCGTCCTCAGCAATCCTAGGATTGGTCATAGTGGGACACACCTGTTTTCTCAGCTCTCAGGAGGTAGAAGCAGGTGGGTAAGATGTTTATGGTCATCCTCAACTAAATAAATAAATGACAAGGCCAACCTGGGCTGCATGAGACTCAGTCTCAAAGAAAATCTAAGTGTGTCTGCAATGATCCTGTTCCCAAGCAAGAACACATCCTGTGCTACTTGGAGCTAGGATGCCCACATATGACCTTGGGGCTAGATTGTCAGTCAACACATGGATTTGGGGCCAGAACATTGAAATGAACTTGTGGCCAGGACAGCAGCATGTGAACTTGGGGGAAAGACACGGGGGAAAGTTCAACATGTAACAGAAGGTTCTTGCCACAGTCTGAGGGAGACAGAATGCAGCTTGGACTCAGGTGTCCTCCATGGGGTACGGAGAGTAGACAGACCAAAGACATATCTTGAAAGCAGAGCCAAGGGGACTTGCTGATGGATTGAATGTGGGGGAAGTGGGGAGGGGACCCCCTCACTGCAGATTCAGCTTGAAGAACCAGGGGGATGTCGGATGAGGGCTGGGTTGTGTGTTTGGGGCGAGAAGTCAAGAACAAGGTTTTCCAGGCAGCTGTGGCCGAAACATATGGTGTTTGCCCTGGCTTACCTCTTGGGTCCACCTTGTCCTGGGCGGAGGAAGCAGGCTCTAATGGAAGGCAGCTGTGGCTGGGCGGCCGGCTCCCATTTGTTCTGCTTTTCAGCATCAAAGGCCTTAGAAGGGCCTGTCCAGCCCTGAAGGCCACGGCCATCTATCTTGGAGCTATACTGCAGAGGAGCCGGATCCCATGGCTAGGTCTTTGCAGACAGTGAGGAGATCCCCACCCCCTCTGGAGCCTAACTTCCTGGCCGCAGCCTTGGAAACTTCCCCTCTACCCAGGTCCTCACCTGCCCCAGGCCTGCTTCAGTCCCCAGGAAGGAGATCAGACCCTAAGCTGGGGAGATGAAAGGGTGAGAGAGAGACTCCTGAGGCCATGGCTGACCATCTCCAGTGACCCTGAACATGTCACATGCTACTTAACAGCAAGGAAGGACAGCCATGTATTATGGTAAGATGCTGGAGCCCAGAGCAGCGTTAACCAGCTCTTATCTCAGAAGGTGACTTTGAGGCCCTAAATGACGTGTGTTCTCAGCACTGTGTACACCTATTGTGGGTTCTTGAGAAATTACTGTCACTGATACTGGTATCCTTATTATTTGGGGTGATCAGTTATATTACAGTTTTTGTATTTAAGACTCACACTAACGCACAAATAAAAACCCAAACTATCTCCACTGATCTTCATCTTAAATTAGAAATAGAATGCCAGGTATGGTAGCACATGCCTTTAATCCCAGCCGAGGTTGGTAGACCTCTGTGAGACTGAGGTCAGCCTGGTCTGCACAGTGAATTCCAAGCCACCTAAGACTACAGGAAGACCACGTCTCAAAAAACAAACAAACATTAGAAGTGTAAGCAGTGTGTGAATATGGCTCAGTTGATATAGTGCTTGCCAAGTATAGACTGGGACATATACCTATAATCCTGGTTCTTAAGAGGTAGAGGCAGGAGGATCAGTAATTCAGTCATCCTTGGCTACATAGGGAGCTGGAGGCCAGCCTGGGCTATATGAGGCCCTGTCTCAAAGGGAAATGTAAGCAGCTGTGGTGTGATATGGCCTCAAATGCTGTAGTGGGAGTTTTTGTGTACAGGAGTATCCCGTAGTATGGCGGATCAGCTGCTGTGCTCAGCGGGCATGCAACTCTACTCTCACTGTGCCTCCTCCCTGTGTGACTCTCAGCAGGTGGCTCCACCTGTCTCCAAATCCAGGACAAAGTGAAAATATAAGTATTGAAGATGATACCTCAGTTCTTTGATACCCAGTTTCACTTTCCATGGTTTCAGTCAGCTGTGGCCACACGCATTCGGAAAGTATTCAAGTTATGCTTCTGATTTAGCAGATCAATGGAGAAGGTCTGGGTTTTTTGTTGTTGATGTGTTAGTATGAATGTTTTAAGTATAGATTCTAATATGACTGATTACCCCAATAACAGTAGCAATGACCTCAAATAACAATAACAATACTGGTAATAGTAACTGATCAAGAACTTACTACATGACATTCCTAAGTTTGGAATCGACTGTGTCCTCACTAGCACACTGAGACCTTCTGGCACCCCACTCCATCCCACCAAAGACACGAATGGCCGTTTCCTGCAGTGTATCCAACCTGTAGATACTACCCACACATTAGCGACTGGAAGCCTTCTTTTTTAAAAAAAAAATTTATTTTTTTATGTGTATGAATGTACTGTCTGCATGTAGGTTTGTGCACCCGTCATGCAATGCCACGGAGGTCAGAAGAGGGTGTAGGATTCCCCTGGGACTGGAGTGAAAGATTGTTCTCAGCCACCATGTGGGTTCTGGGGATCAAACCCGGGCCCTCTGAAAGAGCAGTCGGCGCTCTTAACCGCTAGGCCATCTCTCCAGCCCCAAGCCTTCTTGATTATTAAAACAACTGTCAAAATATTTGTATTATTTTTCTTCATAAAGATCCCAAGATGAAAAAAAAAGATCCCAAGATGAAAGAGTAATGATGCTGACAGTTTTATTACAGTATGGGTATAATCACTCCATTTTTTATTAGTTGTTATTGTTAATCTCTTATGTGCCTAATATATGCATCAAAATTTATCATTGGCTATGCGCATTCATTCATTTGTTCATTGCTGTGACAGAGTACCTGATACAAGCAAGTTTATTAAAGGAGGAAAGGTTTACTTAGATTCACAGATTAGAGGGTGCAGTCCATCAGGGAAGAAAAGGCATGTCAGCTGTGGTAAGCTCTGTCCTTGGCAGTGAGAGCTTGCCACACAGCTTGTTATATCTTAGAGGATCAGAAGGTAGAGAGCTCAGGTTAGAACCAGAATATCACCTTCTGCTAGCTCAGCCACAATCTCAAAGCTTCCAAGATCAGCTAAGACAGCAGCAACTGCTGGGTACCATGCATCCCAAACATGGGCCTGTGGAGAAGGTTTTGCATGCTAACGTAATAATAGTGCATGTAGGAACAAACTTCATATACTCAAAGCTTGGCAATATTTACAGTACTGGGCATCCATGGGGGTCTTGGAACCTCATCTCCCACAGATAAGGGGATGATGGTGAGAATATGGGTTTGGCCCAGTACCTGGCTCCCAGCAAATACACAATAAATGCGAGGTGTTGCAGATTATATTTGTCAATTCTCTCTCAGCCTGTACTCTTCTCTGTTCCTTTGCTTGGCTATAAAACATTTTTATCATTTTAATGTATTATTCTAATTTTATTTTTTGAGAATGTCATACCTGGATATTGGCTTTGCATTATTTTTATCCCACCCATGCCCCCCTCGATTTCTTGTCCCCTTCTTTGATTACATATACATATATGTATATATGATGCACTGAATCCATTTAGTGGTGTTCCTGTACACTTGCTTTTAGGCCTGTCCATTTGGGATTAGATAATCTCTCAGAGAACCAGTCCCTGGAGAAAACTGATTCTCCCTTCCCCAGCATCCATTGATTGCCTGTAGCTCTTCACATTGAGGTGGGACCCCCTTGAAATTTCCCCCATCTACCTTGGCATGTCGATGGATTTTGTCATTATACAGTTCTTGACAGACTGTCATGCAGTGTAATTTTTAAATTTTATTTTTTTATTTTATGTGTATGAGTGCTATGTCTGTGTGTAATGCCTGCAGAGGTCAGAAGAGGGCATCAGATCCCCTGGAACTAAAGTTACAGCGGTCGTTTGCTGCCTTGTGGGTGCTGGGATTCAGACCAGGGTCTTCTGCAAGATCAACCAGTGCTCTTAACCACTGAGCCATTTCTCCAGCCCCCCCCCATACTATGTAACTTTTAATGTCTTTCCTCTCTAACTATGGTTCAGACATGAGACTTTGGTTGACCACAGGGCTGTCACAAAACATGATGCCAGGACCTACTTCAGAGCAGCACTTGCATGTTGTTGCCCCCCCCCGCCTCTGCACCTGCCTGTTCAGTACGCTAAGCTGTCCAACTGGGAGGTGGACTTGGGAAGCAGAACCAGAGCCACCTCATCTTGGCCCTCCCAGACCAGCAGAGAGCCAGCTGACTCAAGACCCGTGCCAGTACCTATTGGAGACTGGCAGAGCTGCCATGCAGCCCCAGCTGACTGCAGATGCCTGAAGCATGGTCATCCTAGGCCAGACCAACCCAACCCAGCCCAACCCAGCCCAGCCCAGCCCAGCCCAGATCAGCACAAATCTCGAGTCAACTGCATGCTTCCTATGGTGACCTTTCAGTCTTCTGGGCTATTATCTGCACCCCGCCCCATGAAAGTGGCAGTAGATAAAGGGCCCAGATATTAATAGATTGTTATGTGTGCCTGTTTATTGTGGTGGTTAAACGCCATTGGCCATTGGATTAACTTTAGATCACTTAGGAAACATACCTCTGAGTATGCCTGTGAGTGTTCCTAGAGAGATTTAACTAGTTGGAAGATCCATTCTGCATCATTCTCTTGGCTGGGGTCCTGGACCAAATAAAAAGGAGGAAGCTGGGCATAAGCATCCATTTCTCTCTGCTTCATGTCTGTGGATACAATGTGACCAGCTGCCTCCTGTTCTTACTACCATGTCTTTCTCATCACATGGACTATATCTATCAAGCCATTATTCAAAATAAACCCTTCCTCCCTTAAGTTACTTTGTCAGATATTTTGCTAAGGTGACAGAAAAGTAACTTATGAATTATAGACTCTTGTAGATGTTTTCAGTGGGTCTGAAACCCAAAGCCATTAACTTTTATAAACAGAGTTCCCCCTTGCCTTAATGTCATGAGATTTAACTGTTGTATTAGTTACATTTAGTTGCTGTGGTGGCACACACCTTTAATCCCAACACTTGGGAAGCAGAGGCAGGTGGATCTCTGTGACTTCAAGGCCAGCCTGGTCTACCTAGGGAGTTCCAGGCCATCTGGAGCTACAGGGAGACCCTGTCTCAAAAAAAAAGACAAATAAATAAATAAACAAATAAATAAATAAATGGTTGCTGTGATAAAATACCCAATGAAAGCAGCTTAAGGAAGCAAGTGTTTACTTTGGCTCACAGTTTGGGTACACAGTCCATCATGGTGGAGGAGGGGTGGAACAGGTGCTCGAGGCATCTGACATCAAGAAGCAGGGAGAACCAGTGTTTGTGCTCAGCTCACTTTCTCCTTTGTATTCGGTCCAGGACCTCAACCCATGAAATGGAACCACCCACATTTAGGATGAACCTTCCCATCTCAGTTAATCCTTCCTTGAAATGCCCTCACAGACTCACACACAAGCATGTCTTTCAGTTGATCTCAGATCCAGTGACGTTGACAACCAAGATTAACCCTCACAAGTCTATGCATTATCAACTTGACACCCAAACACGTCTTTCTTTTTATGTTTTTTTTTTTTCAGTCTTTTTGAAACAGGGGCTCCTTGTAGTCCCAGCTGACCTGGAACTTGCTATGTAGACCATGCTAGCCTTGAACTCACAGAGGTTCACCTGCCTTTGCCTCCCAAGTGCTGGGATTAAAGGCATGCACAACCATACTTGACTAATTATATCATTCTTTTCTAAAGATTTTTTAATTAATTAATTTTTTTATGTATATGAATGTACTGTCTGCATGTAGGTCTGTGCACCTGTGTTGTGCAATGCCACAGAGGTCAGAAGAGAGTGTTGGATTCCCCTAGAACTGGAGTCCTCCTGGAATTGGAGTTATAGATGGTTCTCAGCCACCATGTGGGTGCTGGGGATCAAACCCGGATCCTCTGCAAGAGCAGTTGGTGCTCTTAACCACTAGGCCATCCCTCCAGTCCCTAAATATATCATTCTTAAACCATAACTTACCACCTTTGTCCCCATATACTCATGGGCATCTCATAATGCAAAATACATTCAGTCAACCTCCATAAGTCTTTAGTCTTTAAATTTGAGACTCAAGGCAATCTCTTGACTATGAGCTCCTATAAAATAAAAATCAGATTACATGTATCCAATACACAATAGCGCAGAATAAACATTTCCATTCTAAAAGGGAAAAATGGGGACATATCAAAGAATAATGAGACCAAAGCAAGACTGGGACCTGGCAAGGAAAACACCAAATCCTGAAGCTCCATGTCCAGCATCTGAGCCTCATGATAGAATTGTCTAGGCTTTGGTAGTTCAGGACCCCCAGCCCTGCTACCTGAAGAACCCACAGCCTTTCTCTTGAGCTAGCTCCACTGGATGCATCCATGCAGCTTTCTTTGGTGGACAACCTGGGCACGTCTAGTATCCTGGGGTCCCCATGGCCACTTGGGCCTCACCTTAGCTTTACTCAGTGGCCCTCGGGGCCTTGTTGAAGGGACTCTGACTCTATCACACCCTCCCTGGCCTCAAGGCTCTTTGGAACTTTGATGCAAGACTTCATAAGCCCCTCAGCCCTTCTAATTCCTGCAAAATAAATATCACATGGATCATACCACAGGAGAGAGACTGACCCCTCTTAGCACAGTTCCATCAGCTTCCTAGGAAACACTTTCCTAGGCAGCTGCTTTCCAGCAGGGAACTCCTTCTGATGCATTTTCATGTTAAGTTCTCTCCTTTCATATAAATTTGTATTTTCACAAGTTGGAGTGTTTGATAGGTGGGGTCTTCCCCTCTGGGTACCTTTCTAAGGACCCAGTGCAGAGAAGGATATTTTCCTTTAACAGTTATGTCTTTTTCAGCACCTGGCTTGACTACAGTTTTAAACTCATTTGTGTTCTTTTCTTCACTAAACAGTACACTCCTATACCTTTCTGTCCCACTTGTTGCTGTTCATCAACGCAGACCTGGTTAAGAAGGGTGAGCAGTAGCCATGCCTTGGCCTGTGTGCTGCCTTTCCTCAAAACTTCCTCTGCCAAACACATTCGTCCATTACCTTCAAATTCAGCCTCACTCAGGTTCTCAAGAAACATGCTGAATGAGACCAGATTCTGCACGTATTCAGAATATAACCTGAATGAGCTCTAGTCCAGTTCCTGGTAAAGTACTTGTTCCTCTCTGTAATATCATAAATCTGCCTTTCAAGGTTTCGTCCTCCATACTCCCACCAGAGCAGCACATCAAGCTCTGCTTACTGCACTCATGGGCTTTTCAACTCAAGTTCTAAAGTCTTCCACAACCATGGCCAGTTTTATCAGTACCAATTGTCTTCATCAATTGTCTCTTTTTTTCCTTTTATTTTTATTTTTATTTTTTAATAATAGGTCATAAGTAATGAATACAGGCATCCTTCATGTAAAACCAATTTGCAAGTAGCTATGCCAAACTTATACAACCCAAGGCCCCCATTGCCCAGCTGGGGGAGCTTATATGTACTATCATGTTGATCAAATAAGAGTCCAGTCTATGTTTCTGTGGTTTTATAGTTCACCCCAATCACAGCCCTTACATTCCACCACACCCCCTTTTCTGCAGATTGTTCCCTAGGCTTTATAAAAGGGACACAAGTGGGCGAGAAGCCAAACAGTCTACTTTCTTTGGAGATGTCGTTTTGGACTCTGATCGGTTCAGGCTGTTTCCTTTCATGGGTTGGCAGCTTATCCCAAAATAATCTTTTACTCCTACTGATGAAGCACAAGCAGTTAGATATATGGGCATTTAAACAGTATTAATTATTATGGTAGGTTACATTGGTATAGATACAGATGTTTGGATGGTATGCTAATCCATGAACTATAGCTTTTCTGTAAAAGCTGACAAGGTCTTACTGTGGCTTATAACATCTCCTAACCACTAGAGGACTTAAGCTTGTGGCATCAGCTGTGGGTTATTCCTCCAAGGAGAGAGCTAATAGCCAATTAGATTTGGGATATACAGGCATATGGCTGCCACTGCTGCACAGTATTTCCAGGCAGGTGAGGTATAGCTGATGCTGACAGAGGAGTCTTGCTTGACTCAAGGAGACCAATATTTGCTTTGTTGATTTTGTGGCCTTTGGTAACACTCTCTGGCATTCCAGAGGCCATCTGTACACTTGCAGGTGTGGTCTCGATATATCTTTCCCATGCTTACACCAGGTCTTCGACAGCAGGGCCTTACCATCTCTCTTCTTGCAAGTATCCCAGTTTTCTAGCAAAAATCCTTTATCTTTCAGGGGGGAGGGCTTGGATCCCCTAGACAACATCTCCTTGGCTGAATAATCCATTTCTGATAACAGAGCTCTCCTGTATTAATGTATTTTACTCAATTACCCAGCTTATATAGACTTTAGTATTATATTTGGCTCTGAATAGAGAATTATCCTTTCACAGTTCCTATGACTATCAGTCAATTAAAGAAGGCAACTGTATCGCTTTTATAAGAGATTACCTCTATAACAGTCAGCTCTAATTTACATTTAGGGAATGACTTCATTACCATCATGTTTTTCTTTGTTCTATGAAAGGGAGGTAAGGAAGTCTCTTATTAAAACTTGCGGCACCTGAAAGGTAAAGTTCATCAGGACACCAATTGTCTTTTATTACAAAAAAAAAAAAAAAAAAAATTACCTGTCAAAGCAACTTAAGGAAGGAAAAGTTGATCTGGGGTCACAACTTGGTGTCAGGAGCCTCAGACTTGGGAGTCAAACTCAGGTTCTCATGCTTGTCATATACAGCAAGCACTTTATGGAGTGAACCCTCTCCCCAGCCCACCAAGGTTGTAGTTTTTAGGTGGTAAAGCCAAGATTTGAATCTCCTGGCTCTGAAGTCCACGGTCATGACATGACCACTACAGCAATGTAGGTTTTCTCCGTAGAGATCTATCTGTTCACTTTGTCTAATCCACAAAACAGCCCAAACTCAGAGTGTGAAAAAGGAAAATAACACCATATTGCTCTCTGTTCAGAAGCCACCAGCATAGCCTCGGATCACTCCCTTGTCTCCAGTACCGTCATCAGAGCATCTGATCCCCACTGTCCACCAGGACTGAGAGAAACTGCAAGTCCTTTGTGTTCGTGTGTGTGTGTATGTGTGTGTGTGTGTGTGTGTGTGTGTGTGTAGACAGTCTCACATAGCACATAGCCCAGGCTAATCTTGAACTCTATGTTCTCTGCTCAAAGTGCCAGAATAGTTTCGATCCCAAGTCCAGACTGACGCCTTCTTTTGTGACGCCTCCCTTGATTTGGCCACCCAGAGGTCAGGGACTCCCAGCTTTCCAGGCGACCCCAGGACATTGGGCCAGAAAAGCAGAGCGTCAGTCCTTTGTGCAGCTGCCAAGTGCAGATGCTGAGGTGAATACAGGGCAGCATCCAGATGCGGAATCTGTGTGCACAGGCCCCGCAGGATCTAGGATTTGAAAATGCAGATCTTTGCCTGGCAACTCTCATCTTTCATTACGCTGTGGTCCAAGGCTGGAATTTCCTCCCTCTTTGAAAATTGTTTCTAGCTTTGAGCGTTGACCTCTTGCTCTCTGGCCCATCCACCACGTGGCACGGGATGGAGGCTCCTTGCCCGTGCTAGCCCGTTCCTGAGCTAGGGTTTTTCAGCCACTGTGGCCACAGGGCTGGGCCATTGACTTCTCTCAGTGGCTCTGGGCCAACCTGGCCCCAACGGGCCCAGCTGGCCAGTAGAGAAAGGCCGAGAATGCCCTAGAGAATCAGGGGACATTTTCAAGTTAATGTCTATTTATTGACAGCCATGCTATTGATGCATGCATTCGACAGCCAGTCATTTATATGTATCCAGAAAACAATAAGCCAAACAGATAGCCCAGGTTGGCCTTGATGCTAAGTGTGGAGGCTACCCTTGTAATCTTAGCACTCAGGAGGTACAGGCAGGAGGAACATGGGTTCCAGGCCAGACTGACCTACTTGGAGAAATCCTGCCTCAGACAAAAACAAAGTCTTTGCCCTAGAGGAGGTTGTATTCCGAGCAACTGATGAATGAATGAGAATCCCTGCTAGTCTGGAATGTAATGAATAAGGAGCGACATGGAAGACAGTGGAGGACGAGAGGTGGAAGGACGTCTTCCTAAGGAGCTGAGATCAAAGGTTTCAAAATCTACCAGAAGGTCAGAAGAAGCCACAGTTTTGAGGGTTCAAGGGCTGGGCACTCTGGCAGACACACCATAGTCTGGGGGTCTAAGCGCCTGAAAATGGCCTGCATGGAACTGACTGAGCAAGTGGGATCATGGGAGGGCATGAAGTCAGGATTTAGGAGCCGGTGATGGAGCATGCCTGTACTCCCAGCATTTGGGAGATGCGGCAAAGGATCAGGAGTTCAAGGTCCCACTCAGCTACAGAGAGTTCAAGGTTAGCCTGGGATACGTGAGACTTTGTCTCAACACACACACACACACACACACACACACACACACACACACACATACACACACGACTTGGAGTTTCTCAGTTCTGGTGGGAATACTTTGATGGCTTTTGAGCAGAGAGCAGCATGGTATTATTTGCATTTTTCGGACACTGGGTTTGGGCTGTTCTGCAGATTGGACAGTGGGAATCAGATGCTATGGTGACTGTGTTGGGACAATGGAGTGATCTGAAGGATGATGATGGCTGACACAGACACAGAGTTGGATGGAGAGGATGTGGAGAAGCAGGAGACTGGGCAAATTAGACAGATGTAGGAGAAAGAGAGTGAGCTGGGGTGGGGCGTTGAGCTTGAACATCCTAAACACGGTGTGAGGCTGTCTGTGGAGATGAGGGGTCCAAGAATGGGACAGGTTTCGGGGAGAAGAGAAAACAAGCTTGGAAGCAATGGCGACACACACGGTGTGCCTGCTGCTGCTCCTTTGGGTGACCCCACCCATCCATCAAACCCGAGAGACGTGTGAGACAGAATTTGCATTTCCATCTTCCAAAGGAGAAGTCTGGAAAGGCAGAGGGACAAATGGCTTCTGGTGACCTAGGATTTGAACCTGAAGCTGCTTGCCGTTCACCTGTTCAGTCTCCTTGGTAGGATTTTCATGAAGCTTTTGTAAGTGAGAGGATCTTTGAAAGCCAGTATGAACACAATATCTTACTTTTTGACAATTTCTGATCACTTAGATAAATCACTCACTGTTCTTTTTTCCTATTTTTTAAATTTTTTTTTATTTATTTTCTATGTGTATGAATGTACTGTCTTCATGCAGGTTTGTGCACCCTGTCGTGCAATGCGTGGAGGTCAGAAGAGGGTGTCGGATCTCCTGGAACTGGAGTTCTCCTGGAACTGGAGTTACAGACGGTTCTCAGCTGCCATGTGGGTGCTGGGAATCGAACCCGGGTCCTCTGTAAGAGCAGTTAGCGCTCTTAGCCGCTAGGCTATCTCTCCAGCCCACTGTTCTTTTTTCAATACATTTTATTGTATTTTGTGCATCTCATACAGTACATCTTAGTCATTTTAGCCCCCACCCCTCCCCATCCACAGTTCCTTCAGTCCTCCAGCAGGATTTCGTGAATTCCATCATATATGTCAAGGCCTATTGAGTCAAATTTGTGTCCCCAGATGTTGCTTGGGTATGAGTTCATCTACTAGAGCCTGGTCATGCTATCTAGAATCACTCCCTTAAAGATGATCAACTTTCCCTCACCCAGCGGTGATCAACTGCTAATGATTCCTCAGCTACGGTTGGAACATCTTACCCATTTCCCCAGTTCTACGCTGAATTTTTGACTACTTTGAGTCAGCCTGTCTTGTGCATGCTGCCACCGTTGCCGTAGGTTCATATGGGCAAGTTCCCAGAAGCGTGGAAGACTGCTTCCTTGTGGTCATCTGCCAAACCTGGCTCTTAGAGTCTTTCTGTCCCCTCTTCCACAATGGTCCCTAAGCCATGGGTGGCAGAAGTTTAATACAGGAGTCCTATCCAGTGACACATACTCTGCGGTCTCTTATCCTCTGCATTTTGTAATACAGGAGTCCTATCCAGTGACATGTACTCTGTGGTCTCTTATCCTCTGCGTTTTGTAATACAGGAGTCCTATCCAGTGACACGTACTCTGCGGTCTCTTATCCTCTGCATTTTGTAATACAGGAGTCCTACCCAGTGACACGTACTCTGCGGTCTCTTATCCTCTGCGTTTTGTAGTACAGGAGTCCTACCCAGTGACACGTACTCTGCGGTCTCTTATCCTCTGCGTTTTGTAATACAGGAGTCCTATCCAGTGACACGTACTCTGCGGTCTCTTATCCTCTGCGTTTTGTAATACAGGAGTCCTATCCAGTGACACGTACTCTGCGGTCTCTTATCCTCTGCGTTTTGTAATACAGGAGTCCTATCCAGTGACACGTACTCTGCGGTCTCTTATCCTCTGCGTTTTGTAATACAGGAGTCCTATCCAGTGACACGTACTCTGCGGTCTCTTATCCTCTGCGTTTTGTAATACAGGAGTCCTATCCAGTGACACGTACTCTGCGGTCTCTTATCCTCTGCGTTTTGTAATACAGGAGTCCTATCCAGTGACACGTACTCTGCGGTCTCTTATCCTCTGCGTTTTGTAATACAGGAGTCCTATCCAGTGACACGTACTCTGCGGTCTCTTATCCTCTGCGTTTTGTAATACAGGAGTCCTATCCAGTGACACGTACTCTGCGGTCTCTTATCCTCTGCGTTTTGTAATACAGGAGTCCTATCCAGTGACACGTACTCTGCGGTCTCTTATCCTCTGCGTTTTGTAATACAGGAGTCCTATCCAGTGACACGTACTCTGCGGTCTCTTATCCTCTGCGTTTTGTAATACAGGAGTCCTATCCAGTGACACGTACTCTGCGGTCTCTTATCCTCTGCGTTTTGTAATACAGGAGTCCTATCCAGTGACACGTACTCTGCGGTCTCTTATCCTCTGCGTTTTGTAATACAGGAGTCCTATCCAGTGACACGTACTCTGCGGTCTCTTATCCTCTGCGTTTTGTAATACAGGAGTCCTATCCAGTGACACGTACTCTGCGGTCTCTTATCCTCTGCGTTTTGTAATACAGGAGTCCTATCCAGTGACACGTACTCTGCGGTCTCTTATCCTCTGCGTTTTGTAATACAGGAGTCCTACCCAGTGACACGTACTCTGCGGTCTCTTATCCTCTGCGTTTTGTAGTACAGGAGTCCTACCCAGTGACACGTACTCTGCGGTCTCTTATCCTCTGCGTTTTGTAATACAGGAGTCCTATCCAGTGACACATACTCTGCGGTCTCTTATCCTCTGTCTTTTGTAATACAGGAGTCCTATCCAGTGACACATGCTCTGTGGTCTCTTATCCTCTGCGTTTTGTAATACAGGAGTCCTATCCAGTGACACATACTCTGCGGTCTCTTATCCTCTGCATTTTGTACTACAGGAGTCCTATCCAGTGACAGGTACTCTGCGGTCTCTTATCCTCTGCGTTTTGTAATACAGGAGTCCGATCCAGTGACACATACACTGCGGTCACTTATCCTCTGCATTTTGTACTACAGGAGTCCTATCCAGTGACACGTACTCTGCGGTCTTTTATCCTCTGCATTTTGTAATACAGGAGTCCTATCCAGTGACACGTACTCTGCGGTCTTTTATCCTCTGCATTTTGTAATACAGGAGTCCTATCCAGTGACACATACTCTGCAGTCTCTTATCCTCTGCGTTTTGTAATACAGGAGTCATATCCAGTGACAGGTACTCTGCGCTCTCTTATCCTCTGCGTTTTGTAATACAGGAGTCCTATCCAGTGACACGTACTCTACAGTCTCTTATCCTCTGCGTTTTATAATACAGAAATCCTATCCAGTGACACGTACTCTGCAGTCTCTTATCCTCTGCGTTTTGTAATACAGGAGTCCTATCCAGTGACACGTACTCTGCAGTTTCTTATCCTCTGCGTTTTGTAATACAGGAGTCGTATCCAGTGACACGTACTCTGCAGTCTCTTATCCTCTGCATTTTGTAATACAGGAGTCCTATCCAGCGACACGTACTCTGTGGTCTCTTATCCTCTGCATTTTGTAATACAGGAGTCCTATCCAGTGACACGTACTCTGCGGTCTCTTATCCTCTGCGTTTTGTAATACAGGAGTCCTATCCAGTGACACGTACTCTGCGGTCTCTTATCCTCTGCATTTTGTAATACAGGAGTCCTATCCAGTGACACGTACTCTGTGGTCTCTTATCCTCTGCGTTTTGTAATACAGGAGTCCTATCCAGTGACACGTACTCTGCGGTCTCTTATCCTCTGCGTTTTGTAATACAGGAGTCCTATCCAGTGACACGTACTCTGCGGTCTCTTATCCTCTGCATTTTGTAATACAGGAGTCCTATCCAGTGACACGTACTCTGTGGTCTCTTATCCTCTGCGTTTTGTAATACAGGAGTCCTATCCAGTGACACGTACTCTGCGGTCTCTTATCCTCTGCATTTTGTAATACAGGAGTCCTATCCAGTGACACGTACTCTGTGGTCTCTTATCCTCTGCGTTTTGTAATACAGGAGTCCTATCCAGTGACACGTACTCTGCGGTCTCTTATCCTCTGCATTTTGTAATACAGGAGTCCTATCCAGTGACACGTACTCTGTGGTCTCTTATCCTCTGCGTTTTGTAATACAGGAGTCCTATCCAGTGACACGTACTCTGCGGTCTCTTATCCTCTGCATTTTGTAATACAGGAGTCCTATCCAGTGACACGTACTCTGTGGTCTCTTATCCTCTGCGTTTTGTAATACAGGAGTCCTATCCAGTGACACGTACTCTGCGGTCTCTTATCCTCTGCATTTTGTAATACAGGAGTCCTATCCAGTGACACGTACTCTGTGGTCTCTTATCCTCTGCGTTTTGTAATACAGGAGTCCTATCCAGTGACACGTACTCTGCGGTCTCTTATCCTCTGCATTTTGTAATACAGGAGTCCTATCCAGTGACACGTACTCTGTGGTCTCTTATCCTCTGCGTTTTGTAATACAGGAGTCCTATCCAGTGACACGTACTCTGCGGTCTCTTATCCTCTGCATTTTGTAATACAGGAGTCCTATCCAGTGACACGTACTCTGCAGTCTCTTATCCTCTGCGTTTTGTAATACAGGAGTCCTACCCAGTGACACATACTCTTCGGTCTCTTATCCTCTGCATTTTGTAATACAGGAGTTCTATCCAGTGACACGTACTCTGTGGTCTCTTATCCTCTGCGTTTTGTAATACAGGAGTCCTATCCAGTGACATGCACTCTGCGGTCTCTTATCCTCTGCGTTTTGTAATACAGGAGTCCTACCCAGTGACACGTACTCTGGGGTCTCTTATCCTCTGCATTTTGTAATACAGGAATCCTATCCAGTGACCTGTACTCTGTGGTCTCTTATCCTCTGCGTTTTGTAATACAGGAGTCCTACCCAGTGACACGTACTCTGCGGTCTCTTATCCTCTGCATCTTGGCCAGCTGTGGCTTTCTGTGTTAATCACTGTAAGTTGCATGAGGAAGCTTGACTGGTGAGAGTTTACAGATGCATTTGAGTATCTTCTCTACCCTTGTTTCTCTATGTTCTGTGAACCTTAGGTGTAAGAGATTCCATCGTAGATGTGTCACTTAGGGCTGGGCATCTCACACACAGTTACTTATTCTCTGCGTATGATCAGTTTTGGAACTCTGTAATAGTCTCCATCTGTTGTAAAAAGAAGCTTCTTTGATAATTGGTGAAAGGTATACTTGTCTGTAGATAGAAAGATACATATTTAGCATACAGTAAGAAATTATGTTTGTCTAGGGATGTGACAGACATATGTTTTTCTCTAGGATCTACGACCTTTCCATTCATGTGTATTTGGCTAAGTTTTAAGTACCACACATGAATTCCCTCACTCTCTCTCACTGAGTGGTCTTTAAGTTCAATTAGATAGCTGTTGACTATCCCCACCTATAGGAAGTTTGCTGTTCCGGGTCATTCTTGTGGCTAGTAGGGTTTACAGCTGGAGTTGGACCAGCGATTAGTTTTCTTCCTTAGCAACTCTAAAACTATGAGAGCTAGTCTTCACAGAGAATACTTCCTGGTCAGTTCCTGTACTTGAATTATGTCCTGCCTTCAGCAATAGAGTCTTACCTTCAAATTCTGGGAAGAAATCAAGGGTTGTGGCAATAGCTTGTTATTACTTTGGGAGTCTCTTGGAGTACCCCGACCAACAGCTTGAAGGGCGGTTTCTCCTGCCCGGCGGTTTCTCCTTGTTATATAGCCATCAGCTATACACTTGCACTCATATACAGACACTGTATATGCATTTTTCACTGAATGTTCTCTAAAATATCAGAAGAAGTAAAAAGTAAGTAAAATAAATAATAGGCTTATACGGAGGTCTAAGAGATCCCATTCGTCTTAGCTACTTTCTTGTTGCTATGATAAAAATACCCCAAAAAGCAAACAAAAGGAAAAGGGATTTATTTTGAGGGGCGGAGTCCGTTGTGTGTGAGGGAGGAAGGCATGGCGGAAGGAGGAGGCGGTAGTTGCCAGGCTGGCCACATTGAACCCACGCTCGGGAAGCAGAGAGTGAATAGGAAATGTAGCTGGCTGTAAACCTTCAGGTCCACTCCCAGTGACTCGCTTCCTCCTGTGAGGCTCCCCCTCTTAAAGGTTCCACAACCTTCTCAAACAGCACCACCAGCAGGGGACCAAGTGTTCAAACACAGGATCTTATGAGAGACAATTCACATTCTTGTTACATTGAACACTGGTCATCAGGCAAGCTGCCCATTGGGCACAAAGCTGTGTACCACAGTAAACCTTTCTTCTAAGTTGAATTCCTTGAGCATTTTGTTACAGTAATGGAAAGCTGGCTAATACAAAGAGCCTAATAAATTTTAGGCTCTTGTTTTCTAAAAAGCTTCTTTTAAAACAAAGGTATGTGTAAGAGGAGGAATAGAGTGTCACCGTAGACCAACAGGCTGCAGTGGTCTGAACTGAAGAAGATCTGGTTCTCTCTGACCTTCCTCTTTCATCTGTCGCTCCTCTTTCTGCCTTCAAAAGTACAGGAAGGACTTTTCTTTGCAGCTTCTCAACTGACTGACAGGTCAGAGCCTTCAGAAGATTCTCTCACAAGAAGGAAGATGGTGGCAGCCGCACAGCCGGAGCCCAGGCCGTCTTGGTTCTGGGCTGCTGTCTCTCTTCGTTTTTCTCTCTTACACATCGCCCGCTGTTCTGCCAACAGCTCTGCTCTGCTCTGTGCTGGGAAGGAGGTGTTTAAACATTCCCCTCCCCTCCTTTTTGGTGTGACTCCTGAGTGCTTTCGGGTTATAAAAGATGTGTGCCTTTCTCAAGTTCGTTGTCCACTGGGTTTACAGATTTAAACTCTGGAGCCTTCAGTGGATGGGAAGAAAGTTTCTACACCTAGACATCTGGACAAAGGCCAGTTATGGGGGTCACTGACAGTGAAGAGCATACCTGATGACCCAGCACATGGACCCGGATGACAGATGGGCTGCAGGGAACCTCAGCAGGGTACTTGTGAAATTTACCTGAAAGTCAGCCCATAGAGAGGGGATCTTGGAGTCTCTAGACACAGAAGAGATCCAGCTGTGGTTGACATGGGCCTTTCCACCCTGAACCATACAGTTTCTACAGTAGGTAGGTCAGGGCCTTCTGGGGGAAGATGGAAGAGGATGAAGCTGGTATGATGTCCTCGGGGGACCCAGACAACACCCCTCGACATCTGAGAGCCTACCTTGGGGAAAAAAAATGCTATGGATAGAGAGATGCCCAGGCCGAATACCATTCCATAGCCCTGGTCTCAGTTTCCCTATCTGTATAAAGCCCACAGTGTGGCTACTAGGATGGGCGGAGCAGAGGGCGGGGCACTGGTTCAGGCTAGGGGGGGGGATTTGTTGGGCTCAGCAACAGCTGGAGGGGTTTGTAAGCTGGGAAGAAGCTGTTAGAGAGTCCCTCTTCCTCTTTGGAGGCTCATGGAGAACAACTACTTCAAGGCCTGCCAGAGAGCAGCAGAGTGAGAACGTGCACGATTCCAAATGAACAAGGCTTTTCTTATGCTATCAAAAATGTCAGCCAGGCGTGGTGGCCCACACCTTTAATCCTAGCACTTGGGAGGCAGAGGCAGGCAGATCTTTGTGAGTTCAAGGCCAGCCTGGTCTACAGAGTGAGTTCCAGGACAGCCGAGGCTATAGGGAGACCCTGTCTCAAAAAGACCAAAAAAGAATTTATATTAATATTTTTCTCCCCAACTGCCTAATTTATTTTTTGTACATTGTCATTAAAAAGTAACCTCCAGGGTTGGCTTTGTATTTCTAGAAAACTAAAATATATTTATAGTGGAATGTTCAGGAAAACAGCACAAAGGGGGAAATAAAGAAAATTGCTCAAGCACTAATTAGGTAGGTTCTGCTCCCTACTGTTAATAACGGCCCCCAAATTTCAGTGGCTTAATACATTGGAATGTTATTTTGGCCTGTCAGAGTCCAGTGAGCGAGTTCGGTACGAGGAACTTTGTCAAGAGCAATCCGGGCCCAGGACCGGTGGAGTCCATGGGTTCCATGCCTTCATCCTCCTCAGGGTCCCCGGGCTTTGTTTCTAGCCAAGGACTGGGAGAAAGCGAGTAATGGCGAGGGATACATTTATGGGCCAGGGCTGAAAGCGGCACACCTTATTTCCGTTCATAATCCCTTGGCCAGAGTGCAAAATTTACCGTCACACCTAACTGCAAGGGGGGGCTGGGAAATTTAGTCCACTGTAGAGAAAGAGAAGGAAGAGTCTCCGTGGCCTTGGAAAAAGCCACTGTCCCATCTTGTGGGACCTCTGTTTCTTTTTCTTTCTTTAAAAAATTTTTTTAAACTAGTGTGCTATTTGACAATTTATTGCATATATATATATATATATATATATATATATATATATATATATATATATATATATATATATAGTACATTCTGATTATCATCTCCCTGACCCTCTCGTATCTCCTCACACCTATCAACCCTTTCCCCATTCCTCTCCCAGATTAATGGCTTTCAGTTTGGTTGTGTGACCTACTTAGTTGAACCAGGGCTATCCGTGTGACCATTGGATCAGAACTGTTCACTGCAGCCTGGTGAGGTCAGCAGGGGGCGCACAACTGAAGGGAAGCCACCCCCTCCTTGCCTTGAATCTTTCAGTAGTAAACACTTCAACAGTGAGAGAAAGAGCCCTGTGAGCCCCTCCTCCTTCCATGCCTGACTGCCGATGACCCCCATTCCTGCGCAAGCCCAGTGCAGACACCGCAGATGCTGTGAGTTCATCACTGCAATGGCTGTCCTGCCCTGAAGACGGCATTTTGCATCCCTTTTCTCTATCTGCTGGCTCTAACATTCTTTCCTCCTCCTCTTCCACAGTGCTCCCTGAGCCTGGAGGGGATGGTATAGGTGTCTTATTTAGGGCTGAGTACAATCCCTCACTCTCAGCACCTTGAGCAGTGATGAGTCTGCATTTACCACTGCTCACTGGAAAGAGGGGCTTCTCTGATTAAGGCTGAGGGCGGCACTCATCTGGGGGTAACTCCCAGCCCTCCATGTTTCCCCAGTGGGAGGAATGTCTCTGTTATTCACGGCGGGGCCCTCAGACCACACTCCATGCTAATGATGACTCGTGGCCATCCCTGGACTAGATTATGCTAACAGGATGACTCAGGATGGGGCATGGCCATACCATAAGCTACCTAGCACTAGTCCAACATTGGGGACGAGAAGGGCCTGGAGGGAGGTCAAGGTAAATACATGGCCAGGACTTGACCACTCATGCCTGTGTCATGAAGCTGCAGTCAAGCTCTGGGCACAGAGGCTCTGGTAAGGTCCTGTGTGGTGCTGTCTGAGCACTCTTACAGGCTTGTGTGAGAGGAATGATGCATCCATGAGGAGGGAAGTGTTGCTATGGAAACCCTCCATGTGCTCCTCTCTCCACATCTTTAACTATAATACAGCTACACCGTAGCTTTCACAGCAGTCCGAGAATATGTCTAGTGATGATTGAATTTGGTGCAGTCCACAGAGAGCTCAGGTTTGTAGCCAGCTTTCTGAATAGAGAGTGAGCCTGAGGGTCTGTCTGGGGCTGGGGTGTGGCGTGAAGGCAGTTCTGTAGGCAGACTATGCCCTGGACCTGCAGCATTTGACCCAACTCTCAACTGAGAGATTAAAGTAATGTATTTATGCCAGAGGGGTTGGACTACTAGTCTTGTTTTTTGTTATTATTCTTTTTAAGAAAGACTTTATTATTTTTATTTTATGTTTCTGGCTGTCTTCTCTGAATGAGTGTAAGTGCACCCATGTCGTGCAATGACTGTGGAGGTCAGAAGATGGTATCAGATCTCCTGGAGTAGAATTACAGATGATTGTTAGCTGCCGTGTGGATGCTGGAAGTTGAACTGGGTCCTCTGCAGGAGCAGCCAGTGCTCTTAACTGCTGAGCCACCCCTGCAGCCCCTGCTTTTATTATTATTATTTATTTTAGGGGAGGGTGGTAATCTCTCACATCTGCACATGAGGAGGCCAGAGGTCAGTGTTGAGTTTCCTTCTCTACCACTCCCCCTCCACTTTAGTTTTGAGACAGGGTCTCTCACTGGAGCTGCACGTTTCTGCAGGATGAGCTGTCCGACAAGCTGCAGGAATCTGTCTGTATCCGCCTCCCACAGTGCTGGGGTTACAGATTTCTGCTGTCACACCCTGCTTTTCCATGGGTTCTGGAGATATGAACTCGGGTCTTAATACTTGCACAGCGAGCCTTTTATCCATGGAGCTATCTTCTCAGCCCCCAAATCCTATTTTATAACCCCTCCTCCCCCCCGGAATTTGTACCCGGGTGAAGACCTGAAATACCAACCACTCAGGAAGCTGAGGCAGGAAGATCTCAAGTTCAAGGTCTGCCTGGTCTATTGAATGAGTTTAAGGTCAGTCTGGCCAACTTAGAGAGACTGTCTCAGAATAAAAAGAAAAAAGGGGCCTAGCAGTGCAGCTCGGTGGTAGAGCATGTGCCCAGCATGTGTGAGGCCCTGGTTCACTCCCCAATATTGTAAAAAAATAATAATAATAAATAATTTTTCACTAAATTATTGGTGCAGATATTTTTCCAAGAACCTTACACAAATTCTCGGTGACCCCAGTAACCCAGCCACAAGTCTAGACCTCTACTTGCCTTCTCTCCTTCAGCAGATGGCTTGGCTCAGCCCCTCACCCTTGCCTGATCATCCCCTGCCTGACATCACTCAGCAAACCTCTGAAGAGGGGCCCAGTAAGTTTACCTGGCTGAGTGGGGGTGGGGGACTCGGGTCGAGGGCAAGCATTCCTGAACCTGGGGCTAAGGGTCTGTGGCCAGAGCCGTGGCTCGGTGTAGGGGCCTGGAGCAAGCAGGTTGCAGAAATGGCTCCCACCCTCGCTTTGGCCACAGAGCCTTGGGGCCTGGCCCAGCCTGGATTTGTTCCAGGCTTCTGTAGCCCTAGCCTACTGTCTCAGGCCCCTCATCCCTGAGGCTGTGCTGTAGCTGCTGTGGCCAAATCCCCCTCACTGCTCCTTGGCACAGTCAACTTGAGCCAGAACTGAGTGGGAGGCAGAGATAATGCCCTCCAACCCGGCTGTCACATGCAGACCCATCCTCTCCACGGGGCTTCCTCATATCCTGGCACCTAGAGTCTCTTGAGAAGGCAGACTTCCTCTCCTTCCAGGGGCATGACCCATTTGGCAGCAGATGCCACACGCAGTAGTGGACTTGCTACTTTCTCATCCACCTCCTTGGTTCTTGAGGCTCAGAGGGAGGCAGGTGATTTTCCAGTGCTGCACAGCCAACGGGGGAAGAGGGGGTGGTAACACAGAGCCTAAACTCAAGACTGGTCAGTGCTTTTAGCCTCTGAGCCGTCTTGCTAGCCCAGGTTGGAAGATTCTTTATTTCCCAGCATCTTCTCTAAATATGTTATGTATCCTGGAATGAAAGTTTCCTAAATTATTGCAATATCCAGCTTCTGAAACCTTCCAGTGAGCAGGAGGACAAAAGAAAGCCCAGGACAGGTGCCTGGGGACAGGGCTCTGGACAGGGCAAAGCACCTGGGATGCAGTGGGTACAGATCAAGTCTGGCTTCCTCCATTTCTCCCCTGAAGAGATGTGAGTTCCTGAGCAGAGATGGCATCTTTGTGTCAGCCTGGCCTGGCTTGGAGTCTGGGTTCTGCCCCTCCCAGCTCAGTGATGGTCAATCTCATCCCTTCCTTGTTCTGAACCTCGCTGTCCGCACTTACCAGCCAGGAATAACACTCATACCTGTTCATTGGCTCGGTGCAAAGCTAGACGTTCTAAATTCTGTGCCCTGGCTTTTGTTGTCTGTCCAACCCTGGGGAGGCCCAGAGAGTCACAGTTACCTGAAATCATACCGCCCCCCCCCTTGGGGCCAGAGCTAGCAGTGGTTTTGTTGTCTGGCCCCAGGCATCTTGTTCGTGTCCAGGGACTTGGGGACCGCAGACATGGAAGCCTTGCCACCCCAGCGGGATGTGCATTCCTCCCCTTCCCTGGCGTCTGGAAACTTGTCCTGCTGCCCTTTCTTCTTAAGAAACAACTACAACAAAGTGGGCTCCTCTCTTGGGGACAGCAAGCCTCACCCTGCAGAAAAGGCAGGGGGCTCCCCCCTCACTAACCACAAGCACCCCCC
The DNA here is from genome assembly GCA_009823505.1 of Rhizomys pruinosus. Taxonomy (NCBI): domain Eukaryota; kingdom Metazoa; phylum Chordata; class Mammalia; order Rodentia; family Spalacidae; genus Rhizomys; species Rhizomys pruinosus. The sequence goes on from VZQC01001310.1 coordinate 62,016, forward strand.
TCCCATTCTCTCAGGCAGGGTGGAGGGCCCTGGGAACACTCCCCAGAGCCCAGCCCGGAGCCAGCAGACAGTGCCTGGGGGCCTTGGCGGAGGCCGAGGCACAGGACGCTCCCCTGGGATCCCAGGCCTGGTGGGATGCGCTGACGTGTTGTCTGGTGGTTTGGCACAAGCCTGCTGGGCTGCGCTTTCCAGGTGACATACATGTGGCTATTTCCATAGGTTTGGATTCGAGGCTGCCACAGCCCAGGGAAGAATGGCCAGAGAGCTGAGTGCCCGGGAGTGAGGACAGAGCTGGGGAATGTCGGATGGAGCATGTGCCTCCAGACTTAGTAAAGAACGGATGAGTCTTCTGTCCACCTGCCTCTGCCCGCTGAAAGTGGTGCCTGGACTCATGCCTAGCCCTTTAGAGACGGCCAAGAGTCGGGTTGGATCACTGAAGGGTGCCTTGGCTGTCTGCCCCGCTCTCACCCTACAGGAGAACCACCAAATCCACTTCCTTAGGAGATGCAGTGTGGAGTCTACCTCGGCCCTGGCTGCTCTCCCTAGGACTCTAGAAAGGTGTCCAAAATGGCAAAGTTGACATACAGATAAGAAAGAAAAGGAATGACTATCTTTCCCAGAGGCCAGAGAGAAACAACAGGCTTGCCATCATGCCGCTGTCCTCTAAGGGGCTGGAGAGACGGCTCAGTGATCAGAGTGTGCCACTCACTGCTCTGGAGAGACGGCTCAGTGATCAGAGTGTGCTGTTCACTGCTCTTGCAGAATCTGAGCTCGATTCCCAACATTCACAAGGCTCACAAGAACCTCTAACTCCAGTTCCAGGGGAATCCGGCGCCCTCTTCTGGCCTCCATGGACATTGCATGCATTTCGCATACGTCCCCCACAGACACATATCGAAAATACTAAAAATATATCCTCTTTTGACTCCGTGGCATTGCACGGCACAGTGCACAAACTTGCATGCAGACAGTACATTCATACACATACAGAAATAAATAAAATTTAAAAAGATTTAAGCCTTTTAAACTTTATTATTTTTTATTTTTATGTGTATGAGTGTATTATCTGCATGTAGATAGGTGCACCTGTGTCATGCAATAAAAACAAATTGCAAAAATTAATACATATAAGAAATAGATCAAGGTGATTCCCACTGAGGTGTTCAGTTTCAGCATGAAGACAGGAGCAAGGAAAATGAGAGAAGACAGAAATTTGCACCAATTTGAAATTGCCACTACATTTAAAAATATTTTTATTTACTCTCATTTATTTGGGAAGTATCTTCCAGAGTGCTCATGAGGAGGTCAGAGGACAACTTTCAGGAATCCGTTCTCTCCTTCTAGCATGTAGACCCCATGGATTGAACTCAGCTCATTAGGTGTGGCAGCAAGCCTTGTTAGTGGCTGAGTCATCTCACCCCTGACCACCACTACAGTTTTATTATGCACCACAAAATCACTGACTTGAGCAAACTGGAAATTGTAGAGTGGCCCTTCAACCTGGCTCCTTGAGAAGCACTAACATAGATGTATCATACTAAGAATGCAATGTGTTCTGCTCACCATGCTCTGTAACCTATAAGGTGATCTGAGTCCGGTCCTGTGTGTTCCCGGCAGCCTCTCCACAGTGGGGTGATCTCTAACACTGGAGGTTTATTTTTATTTTTATTTATTTATTTATGTGTATGAATGTACTGTCTGCATGTAGGTTTATGCGCCCATGTCATGCAATGCCATGGAGGTCAGAAGAGGGCATCGGACTCCCCTGGAACTGGAGTTCTCCTAGAATTGGAGTTATAGATGGTTCTCAGCCACCATGTGGGTGCTGGGGAGCAAACCCGGGTCCTCTGCAAGAGCAGTCGGTGCTCTTACCTGCTAGACCATCTCTCCAGCCCCCTAACACTGGAGTTTTAAGATGGCTCTCGGCATTCAGGGTTATAAGCCAAATTTGTCCTGCGTCCATGCTCATTCATCTTTCAAATAAAGTTTTAGACACTGGAAACTCTACAGTAAGGGGCTTGCCCTTTTACGATTTCAGACTTGTGTTACCATAGCAATGTGAAGGAAAGCCAGCCTAGTTCATATGAGCCAGGAGCTCAGGTGTTGAAGACAGGCCTCGTGTTAGGGGTCACTGTACAGGGAAGCTTCCTCTCATGAGGGAGACGGCAATGGAGGCCCGGCCCTTCCCCAGGCTTGGAAGCCTCAGTTCTCTGAACCACTTCCCATGTGAACCCAACACAGGAGGCTGGAAGGGGCCTTGAGGTCCTTGCCCAGGAAGAGGCAGTTCAGGTTCTGTGAACCATTGTTCTACTGGATGTTAACTAAAGGATGTATGTTAAAATTATCTGAGGAACCAGTGAGGTCGATCCAAGATGGTTTCTGTTGTAAGACTACTCAGTGTGTTTAATAAGCTGGAGTCTGTGTGTGTGTGTGTGTGTGTGTGTGTGTGTGTGGTGTGTGTAAGAGGGCATCTCACTATGTAGCAAATTCTCACCTTTCTGCCAAGGGATGTTAGCTATGGTCATTAAGTCTGTAAAGTACAGGAGAGGCTAAAGGGCCCCAAGCTCATCTGGCCATAGAATAATGAAAAAAAGACAGCTCAAAAAGACATGAAGAATGAACTCCTGACCCTGGCACGGTGCTATTCAAACTTTTCAAGAGCCACTGACCACCCATCTGCATTTTATTTCCTATAAGAAACCTCACTTTATGCAAGTCACATAAACTGGGATAGACTGACCCGTGCCCTGTGGATTCACAATCCTGAGAAGGGCTTGAGACGAAACCTTGGGACTCCTAGGTACGCACATGAAAAGCCCAGCTCCCCTTTTGTCCCCCCACCCCCTAGTGATTTGGGAGGTACCTCTGCACAGCTAGAGATGCTTACTGAGTAGCAAGGGTCAGACCCAGGTGTGTGCAGATGTTCACGCCCTGTCGCCCTGAGGTCAGGTGAGGCACAGACAGGCACGTGCCCAGAGAAGCTCAAGCAGAAAGGTTGGCCATGTGGACAGGGCATGAGTCTGCTCCCACTCGCCTTTCCCAAAGCCATCACTGTCCAGGCCCCCAGTCCCTGTTCAGTGGCCCTTGCCAGCCAGCCAGCCAGTCCCATCTCCTCCTGGTCTCAGTGGCTGGTCTGGGATGTCACATGAGCAGCAGGTGTCTCTTCATGTAGAGATCACAGAGTCAGGATGGCACGTGACTGCAGCCAACAGTGCTGGTGTCCCTTGCATTGCCCTCCCTGCAGCACAGAGGTGCACCCACTGCATGACAGGATGGGTCCAGCCATAGGAGACAGAGCTGAGAGGCGAAAAGGGAGGGTCCTTCAGGTTGGGGACCCACTCCAGGGCTGGATTCTCCAGTTATACGAAATAATTAATCCTCCTTTGGCAATGAAACTATAGACTTTCCATCTTTCCCTTCCTTCCTTCCTTCCTTCACTCCTTCCCTCCTTCCTTCCATTTAATATGTCTCACCCTGTAGCCCAGGCTAGCCTTGACTTCACTGTGTAACCCAGGTTGACCTTTAATTTACTCTGCACCCCACGCTGGCATCAAACTTATACTGCAGCCCAGGCTCCAACTCACCGTGAAGCTCAGGCTAACCTTGAACTTACCTCAGTTTCCCTTTCTCAGCCTCAAGCTCCCAAACTCAGCTCTACAATCCCCGTCACTTATTATCAGAGGTCATTGACCAATTCAAGGGAAGGAAGGGTGAAGGAGGAAGTGGTGTCTTAGAGGGCATCTCAGAGGGCATTAAAAATGACTTCACTGGGGAGGATAAGAACCCCCAGAGAGGGATGACGTGAAGAAGAGAGGGATGGGGTGGATGACAGCTTGATTAGAGGGCGGGGGAATGATGGGGGCAGGCATGGCTATCCTATGGGGAGCCACGGAAGGTATTGGAGGGGAAGGCAGAGAAGGGTGGGGCGGAGCCAGGCAGGGCCTTGGGGAAGGATACAAGACGCCCTACTGAGTGTTAGGGACACAGAGCTGCCACCAAGGGCGCAGAGAAGTGAGGAGGAACCCCTAAGGGGACCGGAGAGTGGAAAGAATTAGGCCGTTCTGAAGTTGAGGCTTGCTGTTGTACCCCTCTGAGTGTGAATGTTGAAATCCGGTCCCTTCCCACACGTGTGGCTATATTTGAAACACGGAAGTGATTCAGGTATCCTGTGTGGTTAGTGAGAACCTCTCCTAGTCTCCACCATGAGAGAGAACACAGCAACCAATGATGATTCCCCAACCAGGAAGTGCACTCCACCCCCACCCAGAACCCAGTAGAACAGCATCTTGATCTTGGGCTTCCCAATTCCAGACTGTGAAGAATGAATCTCTATGGTTTAAGCTGAGCGAACTTTGCAGAGAGGAATTCCAAGCAGGTAGGGAGAGACTCTGAGGGGAGTCTGGGCCCCTCCCCCAGGCTCTCCGGATGCAGATCTGCTGTGACCTGCTACCAGTTAGCTAGCAAATAAGGTGGCTTGTGGGAAGTCTGCCCTGGGAGGCATTTGTAGATACAGAGTCCTTGGAGCCATGCTGGTGGCCCACATAGAGCTCTGGGGGGTCCTCGCCTACAAGAGGACACAGAGGGGTGGATGTGACAAGACCAGGTGTCCCCCTACCCTACAATTCCTGTAGCTTTCCAGTGGGAGGTGACTCCCATCTTGTAGTACAGCCTGGGCAAGGAAGCCCTCCCCAGGACGCCATGGGTAAACAGCTGAACTTGAGCCACTACCCACGATAAAAAATCCAATGTTCTTGAAACCTCAGGTCTTCCAAGAGCACAGCAGACAACTCCGGGCAGATGCTTAGGCACACAGGCCTCAGTTTGCATGTCTGGGAAATGGCCAAGCAAGGCACAGGTTGGCCAGCTTAGATGGACACAGTGCTTGGAAGCAGTCTGCGGGTCTGCAGCCCACCTTCTCACTGTGCAAGGCTGTCTCCACCATACTTCAGCCTCCCTCAGTCTCCCTGGGTCCACGTGGCTCCAAACGTGCCTGAATTGGCCCTGCAGGGATCTCTAGCTTCCCTGAGGCTCCTGTCTGAAGGTGCAGTCAGGGGGCACAGAACCCCTAATTGCAGACCACCTCAAAGAACAAAGTGACCCCAGGACCTCGAGAGACACCCTCAAAGAGAAGGAGAAAGAGATGGAAGAAAGCGGTTCAGGAAGCTGGAAGCGCAGTGTGTTGTAGGTTGCCGTTCTGTCCTGAAAATGACTCAGTGGCAGGTGTAGACGGATATAGACAGACATTCGGGGCTCCATCTTCCTTCTAGAAAATGGGCATCAGCTTCCTCAGAAGGGGGCATGTGTGTATATTGTTATTTCCCCAAGTCCTCCAATAGTGCCTTGTCAAGGACAGATGAGGCCTGGGTGAAGTCCCTTCAGGCTGATTGTACATATGTTCTTGTCTGTGTGAACATGTCTGTGTGTGCGTGTGAAGGCCAGAGGCCAGATGTCTTCCTCAATGGCTCTCCACTTTAATTTTTGAGACAGAGTCTCCTGCTGAAGCTGGAGTTCACCAATTGTCTTGACTAGCTGGCCAGCCACCTCAGGGTGGGGGGATCGCAGGTGCTCCCTGCGGTGCCCTGCTTCTGTAACTGCGCCCTGGGGCCTGAGCTCAGTCCTTATGCTTGTGGGACAGTGCTGTACCCACTGAGCTATCTCTCCGGTCTGTCTTCATGTTGATTTTCCACAGCAAGGACTCAGGATCAGCCAACACTTCTTGTGCCCCCCAACCCCAGCAACATGTTCCCATGCTAAGGGCACAATTCTTCAGTCCCGATTGGGTCAGAGTCTGGCACTTTATTTCTCCTTGTCTTTGGATGTGAGACTTGTGCTCAAGCTGTGTGTGACTTATTCTAGGTCCTGGGGACCTTGCTTCTAGTCCTGGTGCTAAATTCTGCCTCCGACCAGTTCCTATGGCCACGTTTCCACTCTAGGCTGCCAGACTCTGCCCATCACACCCATCCTGTCTCTTCCTTCCTGACCTATAAGCCCATAATCTGGTCTATTTTATTATCACCCAAGCCTAGGCCACCAAGTCCGCCTGGTACCCTGAGCTTTATGATGCCTTTGGCATGACACAGAAGACTGCCAGCTTTCTTTTTTTTTCTTTTTTTTTTTTTTTTTTTTTTAATTTTATTTATTTCTATATGTGTATCAATGTACTGTCTGCATGCAGGTCTGTGCACCCATGTCGCGCAGTGCCGCGGAGGTCAGAAGAGGGCGTCAGATTCCCCTGGAACTGGAGTCCTCCCGGAAATGGAGTTTCAGACGGTTCTTGGCCGCCATGTGGGTGCTGGGGATCGAACCCGGGTCCTCTGTAAGAGCGGTCGGCGCCCTCAACCGCTAGGCCATCTCTCCAGCCCGACTGCCAGCTTTCTAAAGGCCCCTTCCTTACAGATACTGATTCAGTTAGGTGGCTAAGAAGAACAGGAGACGATAATTCTTATTCACACTAAGATGTAAGTGACTGGTAGAGTCCTAACCTCTAAGAAATATTTGCCTTTTATAAATGAGGACTTTTTACCCAAATAGGTCCCTGACTGGTGGGATTTCTGGAACTTTAACAATGGAGTAATAATTTCCAGACAGCTGGAATCTGTCCAGGTTCTTCCTCCCTAAATAGGACTAGGTTTTCTTCTTTGATTCTGTTACTTTGATTTTTTTAAAAAACCCAACTTAATGTGAAAAACGGGAAGAACCCGCACCATCTATGAACTTTTCTTGCCAAAAAATACTGATGTTGAGTCAAGTCTTTAAAGATAGCTTCGGGTTTGTAGGAAACCTAAGATTTGAGGGAAACGCTGAGTGGTTCCAGGAGGAAGGAAATGAGATGAGAGGTCCGATGAGAAGTGAGGGCTCTCACGGGACAGGTGGCCACCAGCCAGCTGCCTCTGTCTGTTCATCTGTAACAAAAATGCCACAACCTGGGTGGCTCAGGAACAGCAGAAATTCTGTTGTGGAATCTGAAGGACAAGATCAAGGCCCAGGCTGACTTAGTGATGGGCAAGGGTTTCCTCTGGTTCTTAGATGTTGTCCTGCACTATCCTGACACAGTGCTCAGTGTGGTATCTCCTGAGGGTTCCTGAGATGAGGAAACCAATCCCATTCCCAGGGGCTCCGGCCTTGTGACCCGATTCTCTTCTCTAGTGCCCCACCACTAATACCATCTATCACCAGAGGGGGCTCACAGACCTACAGAACTGGCTGACTCCCATATTTTTGTCCTGAACTCCACATGTGTGGTATGGTACACACATACAATATAAATAGATGAATAAATAAATGAAATGCTTTATAAAAGTGGCAGAGAATAGCTTGAGTTTAAAGACTCCAGAAACATCACAGCCAAATGGGCTCAGTTTATATAAGCCAACTGTCAAAGGACACTTTCGATATAAATAACTTTTTGTTTTTGTTTTTAACAGAGGGTCTCATGTAGCCCAGGCTGGCCTTGGACTCTCTATGTAGCTAAGGATGACTCTGAACTTCTGACACTCTTCCCTCTACCTACGTTATGCTGGGATAAAAGTGGGAAGATCCATCTTTTGGGGTGTGTGTGTGTGTGTGTGTGTGTGTGTGTGTATAAGTGGATTGTCTGCATGTAGGTTGGTGTATCCATGTCATGCAATGCCTCAGAGGTCAGAAGAGGGCGTTGGATTCCCCTGGAACTGGAGTTTAAGACGGTTCTCAGCCGTCATGTGGGTGCTGGGGATCAAACCTGGGTCCTCTGCAAGAGCAGTTGGCGCTTTTAACTGCTGAGCCATCTCTCCAGCCCTGGAAGATCCATCTTATAAGTGGTGGGGCCATTCCCTGGACTGGGCTCCTGGACTGTATAGAAAGAGGAAAGTGAGTTGAGGATACGCCTCTAATACCTTCTGCTTCCTGATGGTGGATGGGGTGTGACCAGCTGTCCCAATCTCTTGTTGCTGTGATTTTCCCACCATGATGGACTGTCACTTCAAACTGTGAGCCAAGAGAAATCCTCTCTCCTTTAAGTTGTTTCAGTCAGTGTCTTTTATCATGGCAATGGGAAATAAACTATGACACCAAGGCTGACAATCCCAGAGCTTGTGGTAAACATGAGATTGGGTCAGAAGCTGGTAGAGAGCACCCTGTGGTCTTCACAGCCCTTTGAGGCTGCTGGGATCGTGCTCTCACTTTCCAGTCTGGTTAGAGCTGGCCAGCAGAGAGGAAACTTCCAAGTCAGTACCAACTTAATTTCTCCATGTCCTGTAACCAAAACGTGTGTTTTCTTTAGCAATAAGGTATCATCACCAAGTTCTGGTGGGCAGTCAAGAGCACTGGTATCAGCCTATACTGTTGTGGGGGTCTCTGGGACACCCCTGACTGACAGATACACAAATCTTACTTCCTTTTTTATTGTTTTATTTATGTGTTTGCTCCCAGATTCCTGTAGCCTAGGCTGCTCTTGACCTTGATATGAAGCTGAGCCTGGCCTTGAACTTCCGACCCTGGTGTCTCCACCTCTCAAGTGCTCGGATTATAGGCATGCGCCACTATGCCAGGCTTATGTGATGCTAGTATGGAACTTAGGACCTGTGTCGACCAGAGTGAGCGCCATGGTGGAAGAACAGAAAAGAAGGCCTGGGGTCCCAGTATCTCCTTCCAAGGCCTACTCTCACTGCCTTAACTTCCTCCCCTGGGCTCCACCTCCTACAGGTCCTACGACATCCCAGAGCTACAGGCTGGCGAGGAGCCTTCGCCACGTGGCCTTTGTGGACGTTCAAGGTGCAGGCCTTAGTAGGAGCTGTTGTAGCTGTAGTCTTCCCAAGGATATCTGAGTCCCAGAACTGCCTTCCTAGACCTGACCCGTCCCCTATGTGCTCTGTGGAAACAAACTTGTCCAGCTTCCAGGTGGAGGAGGTTTGACCTCTGTTCCACACCACCGACCCTGCTCTGCCCCGTAGCAGCTAGCAGAGGTCAGCACCCTCCCACCTGCGTAAGACCCAATTCATTCTATTCAAGCATTTTGGCTTTAAGGTAATTTTACTATCTTAAATTCAGGAAATGAAAAACATCTCCCTGGCTGACATGATCACAACCACAGCAGTGGATCTGTAGCCATCTCTCTGTAGTTACAGATCTGTCTAAAAAGAACAGAGTTCCACTCACCATTAACTCCAAATGCCCAGCACACATGAACCAAATGATGCTTCTTAAACTCACATGTGTACAGTTTCCTGTACATATAGCTTGGTATTCATGTGTTAAGCTTGCATGTTTCGAAGTATCTGAGACAGCAGGGTTGTGGGTGAGGTCAGGGAGTCTGTAACTTTAAAAGAACCTCAGGCAATTGAATGGCCACAGCCCAGCTACTGTGTCTTCATGTGGAACCCATGGAGTCATCAGGAGTCTAAAAATGTTTTTTTGAGTGACACCATCTATTATTATAAGGAAATCTAACCCAGAATCTCAAACCCCAAGACAGACAAAAGCAGAGCATCTCTGAGGAAATGAGGGTGTAGTGCCTAGAGTCATTCCCTGAGACCTTTCTTCCTCCTGCTAAAGCCAGAGGTAGAAACAGTTTTGGAAATTTCCAGAAAGCCAGTGAGTGCCAGGATACTCATGCTTCATACCTGGACATCCTCCTCAGGGAATTAAAGAATCGTGAGATTCGCATATGACAAACTCACCTAATCATTCCACACGTTTCTGTGCTCTCTGCAATTGCTATTTTATTCCACATTCAGAAAATTGAAACCAGTATAACCACTATATTGTTACGTAAGATGGTGGTGAATCATGTTCATCTGCCTTTAGAATTCTTCTACTGCTTTTCTCCTGAAAGCGGCTAGCCTGTGACATTAAGGCAGAGAACACCCACCACATGGCAAGAAACAATGTGTAGTTTCATTGTTGGAACCATGACGCCTACCCTTTGATCTGAGTATTGTTTTAATTCCTTTTCTGTTGCTGTAATAAAATGCCCTGACAAGAACAACTCAAGAAGGAAGGATTTATTTTGGCTCACAGTTTGAGATTAAAGCTGATCATGTTAGGGAAGGCAGGGTGGCCGGAGCTTGGGCAGCTGACCATGTATCCATAGTCAGAAAGCAGAGAGAGAGAGATGAGTGCCCTTGTTCAGCTTGATTTCTCCTTCTTGTACAGTCCAGGATCCCAGCCCAGGGAATAGTGCCGCCCACAGTGACAAGCCTTCCAACTTCAGGGAACCTACTCAAGATACTCCCTCAGGCACATGCCCATAGGAACATCTTCCAGGGCTTCCTAGAGATCAACATATTGACAATTGAGAAGAACCATCACAGGTATCAGTCAGCCGCAGGATAGTGTATTATAAAAGCTGGAGTTCACACCTTTTCAATACTGTTAATCTGCTGAAAACAAATAAACTTAGTAAAGAATTTGTAGATATAGCCTGGCCTGTAATCCAAGCTACTGGAGAAACTGAGGAAGGTCACATGTTCTGGGTCTGCCTGAGACCTGTCTCCAAATAAAAATTAAAAAGAGGGCCAGGATACAAAAGATCAGTGGTGGGGTGCTTGCTTCTACAAAATGCACAAGGCCCTGCAATGACAGACAGACAGAGAGAGAGAGAGAGAGAGAGAGAGAGAGAGACAGAGACAGAGAGACAGAGAGAGAGAGAAAGACCTAGGAAGGAGCAGTGGGAGAGGCAGAAGTTGTAGATTTAATATAGAAACACCTTTCATCTTATGTTTCTATAGTCAGAGAGTTTGTTGTTGTTCTAAACCACTTTTTAATTTAATTTCTGCATGTGTCTTTGCACATTTACACATGTACAGGCATGCTCACGCCACCGAGCACGTGTGCAGAGGTCAAAGGACACCTTTTGGAAGTCAGTTCTCTCCATCTTGGTGAGGCATGGTCTCTGTTGTTTCTGCCATGCCATGCGGTCCAAGCTAGCTGGCCCCTGAGATTCCATCGGATTCTCCTGTCTTCACCCCATCTCACTGTAGGAGTACAGGATTACAGATGTGCACCACACATCTGGCTTTACATGGGTTCAGAGGTTGGACTCGAGTCATGAGGCTTGTAAGTGCTTTTACCCACTGAGCCATCTCCATGGCCCATTCTTAGCCATCTAAAAATGTTTTATTATATGTATTTAGAGGACAACTTAACTTATGGGAGTTGGTTCTTCCATAGTGTGGATTCTGGGATGGAACTCAGGCTGTCAGATGCTCTTACCTGCTTAGCCATCTTGCCAGCCATCTTAGCTGCTTTAAATATATACATATATAATTTTAATTTTATGTATGAGTGTTTTGCCTGCATGCAGTGAGTGCACCCTTGTTGTGCAATGCCTGCAGAGGCCAGGAGAGGGCATCAGATCCCCTGGAATGAGAGTTAAAGACAGTTGTTATCTGCAATGTGGGTCCTGGGATTTGAACCTGGGTCCTCTGCAAGGGGTGCTCTTAACTGCTGATCCATCTCTCCAGCCCTGCCTTAGACACTTTTACGTGTGTTTAGCACGTATTTGTGGGGTGCTATACAACAATCAAACACCTCTAGCTAAGCTCTGATGACTGAGCAGTGTAGCCTGCAGTTCCCTCTCCTCCAGCACCCGTTTCTTTTTACTGGGAGTCTGTAAATGCCTCTCTTCTCCAGTTTCATGCCATCTTTAATAATTTGTAATGAACCGTATGTACCTTACCATGCAGGGACCGGAACCTGTCCTTCCTCGCTAGCTCTGCCCTGGGCCTGTCCGTCCTCTCTCCTTCCTCCGCTACGCCCCAGGTTTTGTGTCCACCACTCTGCCCCACTTGTAGGACAGCCCCGTGACAGCATGCAGTGGGGTCACTCTTGCCTAAGACCCAGCTCATACCTCTCCTCTTTGTCTGTCCTCTGCTTCACCATGGCCTCCTGCTTTCATCCCCCAATCCTGCCCAGCCTTCTCTGGCTGGTAGGGAGCCAGCATCTCTTCTGGTGGAGCCTCCCCTGTCCCCGTACCCCACCGCCTCCTGCTGCTAGAAGCTGATGCCAGGTCATGCTCGCTCTGCCCTTCCTTACCACTCTCCCGTAGCTCCCATCCATTTCAAACCAAGTCTAGACATAGAAAGCTCTGGGTCCCCCCATGACCAACCGTTGCCCCCACCTGCTTCCCCTGGCGCCCCCTTCCCCTGCTCACGCTCCCCAGCCAGCCACACTGCTCTTCCTTCAAGGCTTTTGCAATTGTTTTTTCATTGTTCAAAACCCTCTCTGCTCGGATTCTTGCCATCTCTGTTTGACTGACTGCTTCTTCCTGCCGGGAGATCTGCTCAGATGTCACCTCCTCGAGGAGCCCCCCGACAGCCTGCTGGTTGAGGTGACTGCTGTCTGGACTGAGCTTGTTCACTGTCTCTCATCACTTACTGCTGCCTGAAGTGCTCAGTGTTTTTCTTTTGCTTTCTTTCTGTTTTTAAAAAAGTGTATGTGTCGGGGCTGGAGAGATAGCCTAGCGGTTAAGAGCACCGACGCTCTTGCAGAGGACCCGGGTTCGATCCCCAGCACCCACATGGCGGCTAAGAACCGTCTGTAACTCCAATTCCAGGAGAACTCCAGTTCCAGGGGAATCCGAGACCCTCTTCTGACCTCCGCGGCATTGCACGACACGGGTGCACAGACCTGCATGCAGACAGTACATTCATACACATACAAAAATAAATTAAAAAAAAAAAAAAAAGAAAAAAAAAAGTGTATGTGTGTGTGTGTGTGTGTGTGTGTGTGTGTGTGTTGCCTGCATGTACGCCCACAAAGCCATTTCTGTCCCCTTTTAAATTTTTTTTATCCACTGTTGCTCTATTTATTTATTTATTTATTTATTTATTATTTATTTATTTATTTATTTATTAGTATAGAGGTTTTCGTTATTGTTTTGGCTTGGTTTTTGAGAATGGGTTTCACTCTGTAGCCCTGGCTGGCCTGGAACATGCTATATAGACTAGGCTGCCCTCAAACTCACAGAGCTCTGCCTGCTTCTGCTTCCTGAGTTGCTGAGAATTAAAGGTGTGTATTCCCACGCCCAGTTTAGTATAGGCTTTTATTGAAGGTAGTAGAAAGGCGAAAGTCATTAAGTTGACGTTCTTAGGCAGTAGCTGCTGCTTCTTGTCGTCACTTGAGGAAGATGGAAATGGCATTTTGTAATAAGCGTCTTGTCCTGTCTGCCCTGCCACAACTGGTATCCAGAACAGGCCTGACATAAACAACTCAACGAAGGCCAAGAGGCTATTGTGACTAGGGTAAATCTGAAGTATCCTGAGGTTTGCAGTAAGATTCAGGCTCAGCCAACACTTTTTTTGTGTCCCAGGTCTCACATAAACAATAAAAGCGTGGCATCTCTTCTGACGGGTGGTTACATGGATGGTGTTTTCTTGTCACCAACATCTGCTGGCTGAATGTCCCCAACGCAGCATGAATGAGCTCCTACCCGGCCTGGCCCAGCAGAGAGCCTGAGGACTGTCCCAGGGAAATGGGGGTCTACCTGGGATCTGGCCCTGCTCCTAGCAGTTCCAGGAAACTGCAGGCCTCCCAGCATGTGGTCCCTGAAGATCCAGGGGGAGGACAGAGCTTCGGAGACAGGGAGGGCCGCCTTGTCTTGTGGTTGGGCTATTCTTGTGTCTTGGAATGTAGTCCTCCCGGTGCTGACAGCCACCACCTCTCCCGGTGGTGCCTCTTCCAGGCCTCTGGAGCCTTGCTTGGTGGGTGGTGAGGGCTTCGGAAGCCACGGCCCACCTGGGCTGCGGCAGGCATGCTGGGGGCATGGGGCCTCCTCTCTGCGTCACTGACTGAACAAAAGCTTCCTGCTAGGGTGCGATGAGCTGGCTTCTAACTGCCGGACAGCCCACACTCAGCCTTTTGTCCAAGGAGGCACAGGCCACCAGAGCCTCTGCCTGGCTGGCTGCTCCAGGCTAAGCCTGGAGGGGAGGGACGCTGTGGTAGACGTGTACCTGCTCAGAGCTGTGAGTCTGTGTCAGGCCTGAGGGTTGAGGCCTGTTTCTTTCCTCCATTCTCCCTCACTCAGTGCTATGGGACCTCCATCTTCTCTGTCTGCTGCCCTCTGACCTGCTATGCCAGTTTCTATCTCCGATATCTAGTTTATTTTGGATGGAATCTTTCAGAAACTAGCAGACCCCTTTTTCCCTAAGCACTGTTCTCTCAGTCAGGTCAAGTTGAATCAGTACTGTAGACCACCTGTATCTTCAAGGTCACCATGGCTATCATTGGTTATTTTGTCACAGAGACTACACCGGTCTGCACTGTTCCTTGTGAAGTGGGTACTTTCTTTCCCTTTATTTCACAGAGCAGAGAATTGAGTTCAGAGAGGTTGAACAGCCTTCTCAGAGTCACGCAGCTGGGGTGGTAGTACAAAACACGATGCCCAACTCAGCTCAGCCCCCAGGCCACATGGCTGCCCAAGGCAGAGAGACTGGAACAGGAATTGTGATCTTAAAGTGCTGGAGCTGCTCACGTCTTGGTCCCATCCCGCTATTTACTCTATCTGTGACTTTGGTCAAGTCGCTGACCTGAGTCTGGCTGGCTGCCTGTGATGTGAACCAGCTCCCAGGCTGCATGCAGGGAAGTCATGGAGGCCGTGTAGGCAACCTGGTGTTTGGAACAATCTAGCAAATGCTCTAAGGCGAGTACAGGATGTGTCCCAGCAGCTTCTAGTGTAAGGTCGAGATGAGCACTGCTTGAGGTGAGCAAAGGCACTCAAGGGATAGACCCCCCTAGCAGCACAGGGGCACAGGCCTCAACCCACCAGCAGCCGCTTCTGTTAGAAACTGTGTCTGAGGCAGTGTAGCATTAAGTAAAATAAACTTCTTCTTTGGGTATAATTTTTTTTGGAGACAGTCTCACTCATTTTGTCTCATAGGCTGACTTCAAATTCTCCATCCTCCTGCCTCACCTTCTCATGTGTTGGGATTATAGGAGTGCGCCAACACACCCAGGTAGAATAATTTTAACTCACAGAGAACCACAGAGATGGTGTGGGGACATTGGCACCTCATGTCATCTCACAGCATCTGTCAACTCTTATGTATTGAACATGGTACAGTTTTATTAATGAACTTACTTTGTTCAGCGATCTCAAGTTTTCCAATTCTTTGTATCCAACCCAGGATTTCATGTGCCTTTAACCAGCTCAGTTTTGGAGGATAATATAAGTCTGTATAGCAGAGGCTTTGGAGTGTCTGAAGATAACTGTTCCCTCAGGACGTGCGTGTGGGTCTGTGTCATGCAGTGCCCGAGGAGGTCAGAAGAGTGTCAGATCCCCTGGAACTGGAGTTGTGGATGGTTGTTAGCCACTGTGTAGGTGCTGGGGACTGAACATGGGTCCTCTCCAAGAGCAGCCAGTGCTCTTAACCACCGGGTCACCTCTTCAGCCTACCTGCTCTAGGTTTTGTCCTTCTACCTGCCTCATTCTCTGCCTTTCCTAGCCATGGGCAGTAAGAGGTTTGGGTGGTGGGCAGGGCAGGCCTAGGGGTGACACAGCCAGCTGTGGGTTTAGTCTCTGTGTGGGCCACTGGGCTTCCGGGGGCTTCTCCTTGGAACTGGGGACAAACCAAAACCGAGTAGTACCTCACAGCCTCTCCTCCTTGGCCAGCAGATCGGGCAGCAGAGCAGGGATCCGTGTTCCTTCATCATTTTCTTTGACACAGGCATATTAATAAGAAACTTGAGGTGGCTCCGGGCCAACAGCAGGGTGCGGACAACCTCTCCCGGAGTTCCCTGTGGAAAGATCCAGTTTGAATTACAGGCTAGTTTTCAGCTAGCACCCCTCTGGGCACTGTGTGGCCGAGGGTCTGACCCAGCCCCAAGGAGGAGCAAACAACGTGGCCTAGCTGGGTGATGCTGGGTGGGGCAACGGTGTGCAGAGGCACGGAGTTGGGGGGCCTATGATTGGTCCTGGGAACTGACGTCATTTGGTTTATAAAAACAGGCTGCAGCAAGGAGTAAATTTGAATTTCCAAGTAACATCATCACGGAATTCCCAGCCATCATTTTTATTAATTATTGAGCACATACAGGCCAACGTAGGCCTGCATTTTGTTCAGGTGGCCTATGGGTTGGAAAGAGGTCCCCGTGCGGACCAACAATCTGGGTAGCTGGTGTTGTGAGTGGACATAGGCTGAAGATAGGCCAACAGCCATCAGCCTGAAAATTCCTGTCCAGGGTTCAGCAGTCTCTGGGCAGGTGGGAAGTCATGGCCAAGAGTGGAACACGTGTCTCGTGGGTCCAGGCTAAGGGCCTGAGTTGGAAGTACCACCCAGGCCAGGCTATGGGAAGTAGGTCTCTGCACTGAGAGGCCAGCTCCCTACAGCAGCTGCTGGCAGGTGCTGTGTCCCCCTCCCCTTAGCACGGCCACGTGGTCCATGTTTGGCACAAAAAGAAAGCTTCCTACAGTTCCCTTCTCTCAGCAGCCTTCCTTCACCAGGATTACTGATGGATGGGCTTTATCCTCATAGCTCTGCATGGTCTCCTACTGCTCAAGCAACAATTACCTCAAAGGTGGGTTTCTCCTTCTGCAGCTCTGGAGGTCAGATGTTGAGACAAAGTCAAACACCAGCAGGTACCACTTCTTCCAGAGGCTTCAGAGATGAACGAATTTTTCAACCACTAAAGGCGGCCTGCTCCTGGACCCTCGGAGTCAGCCCAGAAGCATTTTCTCTCTGCCCTGACCCACCCTCACCCCATCACTCTCTCTTGCAAGGACTCCTGTGATTGTAGGAGCGTCTTCTACACCCACCAGATCCAGCTCCCCAAATCAAAAGCCTTCACTTGAGCCATTTACAAAGTCCCTTTGTCATAGGAAGTGACATGTGCACAGATTCTGGGGACTGGCACAAGTCGGCCTGCTGGAAGCTCTCTTTGTCAATGTGCTTGGGAGCACAGGCTCAGACTCCGCAGCCCTGGGACCGAGGCTAGGCACTGCCCTTTCTTGTTTGGGAACTTTCTGTTACATAATCTCTCCCTGCCTGTTTCCTCGTCTTTAAAATGAATCCAGTAAGTGAAGTCACATCAAGGATTGTTGAGAATTAAAGAAATCACAGGTCTTCTAGCTGAAGTTTTCAACATACCACACACACACACACACACACACACACACCACACACACACACACACACACACACATGCACCAGCAGCATGCCAACAAGAAGACTGGGAATATAGTGTCAGAAAATCCCAGAAAAAGCAAGAACTGGATGGCTGAATCCATCTCTAGGAAATACTCTGGAACCTGCCTGGAATATTGAGCGTCCTCCACCCCTGTGCACCCCAATACCTGTTAAAGCTACTTCCACCCCAGACCAGATCCTCCACTGGAGGCAAGCCTGGGCAGCTGCACAGGATTGGCTGGCAATGGTCACATGTGTACATGCTTACTTCCAGGTTGTAAGGCCCTCTAGGAAAAGGAGAATCACGTCCTCTGGAGGAGGGCCAGCTCTTCCTTCTTCAGGCTCTGGATGTGGGGTGGGGGTTTCCGCAGCATGAAGGGAGATCAGTGTGCACCCAGCGACTCTTGCTGGTCCAGACTCTGATGATGTTGTGCAGAGTTTCTCCCTTTCCCCTGAAGGTGCAGCCCAGGATGAGCTTCTGACCCTGGCCAGACTTCATAAGACATGGTCCTCTGTCTCTTTGTTCTCCAAAGATGCCAGGCAAACCCTGAAGATGACAGTACTTCCTGGATGGTCAATCCAGTGAGCCAGACCCTGTGAGCTGAGGAGCCTACCCAGTTGACTAACTCCATCTGCTTTTGTTGGGTGGAGGAGAGAACCAGAAAGCAATAAGCAGTGTGGTGGGGGTGGGAGAGGCATCGCAAAGATGTTTTTAATATGCATAAGACTCTAGCCAAGCCGGGGCCCCTGCCTGCCTTCCCTGTGTGTTCCCGCCCCAGACAGCCTGATGATTTGAAGGGAGCCGCGGTCAGATTGTCTACCTGTCATCTGCCTCTCCACACTAGTCCGCCTCCCTGCTCTAATGGGGCCTGACACCTTGGGAATCCAGCGGGTGCTGAGCAGTCACAGAGGGCAGAGGAGGGAGCCCAGCCTGCTTTGGCCACTCTGTCCTGCCTAGGATGTGCCAGAGTGGCAGGGAGAGCCCCAGGGGACCACCATTCCAAAGTCATCCTCTCTCTGCCTCTCAGCATCCTCAGCTACAAAATGAGTGGGATCCTGAGGCAGAAGAGCTGCCATCAGTTTGAGGGCAGCCTGGGCTGTATAGTGAGTACCAGGCCAGCTACAGCTGCATAACAAGACTCTGTCTCATAAAACCAGAAATGACTTAGTTAGAAAATGAAATCTCCCTTGGATATTCATGGGCGAGATAGAGTTCTGTGTGAAAAGTGTCTGACACACCCACATAATAAATAACAATGACGGATATTGTCATGGCCACCATCCACAGCAGCCTGACTAATGGCTGCCTGTCATGGTGCCAAGGAGTCCCCTGTGCACATGGTTCTTCACTGGGTTCTTCAGTTCCCTCCCAAGAGTTTCTGCAGAGAGAGAAGCTCCTAGAGATCGGGAGGTCATCAGCCAACTCCTCTCTAACTGTTGGAAAACTGAGGCTAAGGAAGAAAAGCTGCTTCATCTGGCATACAGGGGTTTCAGCAGCGCCCGATTGGAGGGGACACAGATAGCCCTGGGGACTTGGCGCAGAGGAGCCATGAGGAGTCCTGAGCATTGTCTGTGGTCTGTGCAGGATTGAACAAGCCGAGCCCTGGTGTCCAAGGTGCCGATCCCTGTGTGGAGTATGGACACTACTATGTTCCTCCTAGCCTTACTGGAGCAGACCAGGAGGCAGAGGGCGAATCCTTCTTGGGGGAGACGGTCTCCCAAGTGTGTGGAAGCCAGCCTTCCGGGGGCTGAAGGAACAGATTTGGGGACAGAGAATAAAATGAACCACATATGGCTAAGGGATAAATAAAGGCTTTGTAATGGAGATAGGCTGTCCTAAGCTTTGGACAGGAACAGAGGTTTGCACAGACAGAAGGGTAGGTGGGCCATCCTTGAGCTGACACAGGCTGGTGTGTCATCACTGAGGAGGGAATCACTTGGAAGAGGCCTGAACTGAATACAGACCAGCCACATGGCCACACCTATGTCCACACCTGGCTTAGAACTCTGACCAAGTGTAGACGTAGCACTGACTGGATATGAAGCCTGAGGCAGAAGCTCCTGTCCTTAGACGTGAGATCTGAAGGACAGCGCAGGCCTCCACGTTCCCATCTGAGCAGTGGAAATAGCAATGTGACCCCAGGGAGTTTGCTGTAGGAGAAAACAGATCACGGATGTCACGGAAGTTGGATGAAGTCACCGTGTGCACATTTTCCCAGCACATCCCAGCCCTTCCACGCACTCATCTGCTGTGGCCAGAGCTGTGCACCTGAGTTATAAGAACCACATGGTTGGGGCTGGAGAGATGGCCTAGCGGTTGAGAGCGCCGACTGCTCTTACAGAGGACCCGGGTTCGATCCCCAGCACCCACATGGTGGCCGAGAACCTTCTGAAACTCCAATTCCAGGAGAACTCCAGTTCCAGGGGAATCCGAGACCCTCTTCTGACCTCCGCGGCACTGCACGACATGGGTGCACAAACTTGCATGCAGACAGTACATTCATACACGTACAGAAATAAATTAAAAAAAAAAAAAAGAACCACATGGTTAAGGCAAGGTCCCAACCAGATAGGACCACTGCATCCCTCCCTCCTGATAGTCAGTGTGAGCTGTTGAGCTGTGCCCCTACTTACAACTAGCACTCGAGACAGTTCTCCATTAGAATTGCCAGGTCTCTCCACTTTCCCTAAGCCTTGGGGGCTGCTCACTGTTTCTTTCCGCTGGTGATTGGTATCGGGGTGCCTATTCCTGGTACCTGCTTCACCCCAGGCTCCCTCTCTGGTCCGATTCCTCCAGGTCCTCCCTCAGCAGCCTCCACTCGATCCTCAGAGGCCTGGGCCTGGGGCTCCGTGAGGCTGCAGCTGGACCAGCCCTGGCACACTCTCTTCCTTGTAGGGCTTTTTCTGTTTATTTCTTTGATGGCAAGCTTCCATGCCACACGGGCCCCAGCCAGGAGGGTGGCCCCTGTGGGGTCCTGCCTCAGCCGCTGCCGCCACTTCACGCCTCCCACTGCCTCGGGACACTCATGCTGCATAGTGGCAGCCTCAGGTCTCCAGGTAGCAAGGGCCAGAAACCCAGCTGCGTGCTGGGAAATCAGGATGGAATGGAATGACTATGCTATACAGTGGAGATCTGGGGTTTTGGACAAGAATAAATCCAGAGTTCCAAAATGCTAACAATCCTGTTTCTGGCTGCCACTTTGATGCCTTCTTTGTGTCCCAGTGTCCCCTCCATCACCCGTGCCTCCTGCATTCCCAGGTCTATGTCTTATCTGTCCCCTCTTCCCTCTTTGATTGTCCTGAGGGGTCAAATGTCCTCTGGTGACCCAGCTCGGTTCCCTGTACCACTCTGAGGCCCTGGCACAGGGTAGCTCCTGGTCAGAAGAACTCACAAGCAAATGTGTGTCCAATAGGAAGAAATGCTTCCATATGAGTAGCCCGGGGAAGGAAGAGTGGGCATCATGGCGTCCTCCCGACAGTGCACCTAGGAGGGTTTAGACTAGGCTCCCTGCTCTTCATCCCCAGGGTGTTGGTCAGAGCCCTGGCTGGACAGATGTGGAATCACCTTGCTGTGTATGAACTCGTGCAGCTCTGGGCTGTCACTAGCCTCAGTTTCCCTGCCTGTAAAGAGGGAGGTGAGAGCACAGATGTCTCAGACCTCTGTCTCTTGCCAAAGTCCACCCCTTTCCTCCCCTGCCCCCAGAACCCAAGAATGCGCCCCAGGCCTCGGCCTCTCCTGGCTAAGGGGAGCCCCAGGCAGAGTGGCTGGGGTCCCCGCGCCTCCTCCCCACTGTAAAGCACATGCAGATGTGGGGCTGTCGGCCACAATCAGGGCTCAGGTGAGGAATGGGGCTCGGCAGCCCTGGGCTTGTACTCGTTTGCCCGAGTGCAATTTCTCCGTAATTACACTTCCTAACTCATCGGCATCTGTGAAAGATCACCCTGGGACACAGAGGAGCCGGCTCTCTGGCATGAAGGAGGCGAGGCCTTCGCTCCGAATCACTCTCTACCAGCAGAGAAAACCCACTCGCCCTAGACTTGGTTCTGGCATGCACAGAGTCCCCCAGAGACAACCCAGAGGGCTGGGTAGATCTGGCCAGCCCTGGGCCTCAGTTAGAGCCTCTGTGCCTCTTACTACTTACTCCCTGCGACTTTACCACACCATTTCTGTCCCTAGCTGCTGCCATGTCACCCATTGCACTGTGACTCTACACGAATTCCTGGAGCCCACTGCACAGCTGCCCACAGTGACATTTATAGGTTCAGCCACACTGTCACCCACCTTGTAACCACTGCCACTCCAGTTCTGTCTCTGTGTGTTCACCTACCCACAATACCTGCATAGCAGCAGTGTCACACAGACAGAGGTGTCCCTGAACTGCTCTTGTGTTAACGCTGAGCCTCCCCAGCTCTACCTTCTGTGCATGCTTCCTGTCACACTCCATATCTTGCCCAGCAGCCGCAGCCTCTTGACTCAGCTTGGGGTCTGCAGATATTCTTCCAGCTGGGACCTCAGGCTACCTCTCCCAGGATCTCAGATGAAGATTCATTCTAATAAGCCTATCTGGGGAACAGGAGGACAGGCAAGGAGAACCCAGGACCTAAGACACCTGGGGAAGTAGGGACTTCTAGGGACCTTGGAAACTCGTCAGAAACAGGGGGAGACCCCAGGCATAGAACAGAACCCAAGGATCAGCGAGGGGCCCAGGGTGGGCAGAGTACAGTGTGGGAGGGAGTCCCACGACTCCTCTTCTCCATCAGGGCCCATGTTACCACCTCAGAAAGCAAACTGAGTTAGGGCCTGCATCCTCCTCTGATGGGAAGGACATCCCCATGGCCAGGATGCTGACCATCTCCACCATGCCGCTTGTGCACTTCTGTAGGAAACATCACTGCTTCCAAGACCATGGATCTGGGAGGAATCTGGAAGCATCTGGGAATGGCTTCAAGCAGGCTTTTGGGGTGGCCAAGAGAGGGCAGATATGAGGCATATACACCCTGTCCTGGGCCAGACATCACTAATCGGTCATAGCACCAATAGGTTAAGTCACACAGCTGGCAAATGACAGGTACCAACTTTTGAACCTGGAGAGTCTATAGTCCATCCTGATCTTAAGCTCCAGGCAGTCCTATCTGTGCCAGCTCTGACCTCTGGCCTCAGAGGTGGGCATGGACAGCCCACACAGCTCATCAGCAGAAGCTGAACATATCAGAGAAGGGGATTTGTTACACATACAGATTGAGAGCCAGGCTTTGCCCCTCACTGGCTGTGGAGTTAGTGATGGCGACAGAACTGCTCAGAGCCCCGATTTCCACATTGTAAAACAAGGACAGAACTCTTTTTACAAAAGCATTCCAAGCCTGTGGCTCAGGAGGAATGTGCAGTTTGCTCTTGTCCTGCTGACCTACAAAGACAAGTTCTTGCAGCATTACTGCAATAGTCCAAAGTGGGAAGCAAGTCAAACACCGCCGTCCGGTTCATTGTCCGGTCCACTGGGTTAGGAATCACCTAGGAGACACAGCTCCAGGAACATCTGAGGTGTTTCCAGGGAAGTTTAACACTCATGGACAGCACATCCTATAGGCTGGGATCACAGACTGGGTGAAAAGGAGAAAGGCGACCCATCCCCAGGCATGGCACATGGCCGAGGCCACCATTTATGTCTCTGCTTCTTGTCTATAAGGTATATGGCCTGCTACCATCATGTCTCCCTCACCGTGATGCACTGTGAGCTGAGACAAACCCTGCCTCCCTTTTCTTCTTTTCATGTCCGCAGTCACAGCAACGAGATAAGGAACTGATACAATAGGTGAATGGATGAACCACATATAGTAGATTCACACGATTGAACATTATTCAGCCTTGAAAGGGGAACAATTCTGCCAATTTTCTCATATGTGAGGGACATGATGCTAAACGCAATAAGCCAGCCACATAAAGATAGATACTGGCTGGGCATGATGACACATACCTTTAATTCCAGCATTTGGGAGGAAGAGGCAGGTGGATCTCTGTGTGTTCCAGGCCAGCTGGGGCTACAGGGCGACCTTGTCTCAAAAAGACCAGAAAAAGAAATTAAGAGTTCAAGGTCATGCTTGGTTTCATAAATAGTTCCAGGCCAGCCTGGGCTACTTAAGATCTTATCTTTAAAAAACAGAAAAGGTCAGCGGGGATGAGCCCTGTCAAAGGAAGGTTAGAGAAGGTGTGTGGCAGAGGTGGCAGTGCCAGAAACAAGGAGGCCACAGGGCCATGTGGTACTGAGCATCTCGGTGGAGAGGTGGAAGGGCTGTATGATGACAGCAGGACCCTGAGCCTGGGGCAGGGGCATGGTCTTCTGCTCAGGACTGAGATCACAGTGGGCCCCTATGCTGGACCTACCCCCAGAGAAACTGTGCGTGTGTGTACGTGTGTGTGCGTGTGCGTGTGTGTGTGTGTGTGTGTGTGTGTGTGTGTGTCTGTCTGTCTGTCTGTCTGTCTGTCCATCCAACCCATCCCAGGGAATAGAGTGTGGAGAATGCATGTAGTTGTTCTGAGCCAGGCAGACTGTTACCAGGATGCGGAGTGGACCCAGAGATCTAAGATCCACTGTAGCCCCTAGCATGGCGACAACCACAGCCACAGCCAGTCGATGGGCTCTGAGAACCCCAGGTCTGCACAGACCTGCTCATATAACAGCCGCCTGCGAGCTCTTATACCTCCACTTCCTTATCCAGTACGGGCATGGGGGGGGGCTAAGTCCACCCCTGCCCCACTCCACCCTACCCACCCAATTTTGTTACTAACATGTGCTCCTTCACACAGCTGTCCCCCATGGCCACATCCCCACACACACACCCTCCCCCCCCGCAGCAAAAAAGATGCTACTTCTAACCACTCCCACTACAGAAACTTGAGTGAACGGTTTCTTGAAGAGCTGGGGGACCCCAGGTCTCTTGACCCCCAGCCTGCCCTCTTTCCTGCCCATGTGCAGAGCCAGCTGTAGCAACTCAGCTGAGGAGATGAGGTGGGCTTCTGTCTGCCCCTTTCTCTCTTTGCTCGGCTCTGTCCCCCGAGGATGGGAACAGTACTCAGGGAGAAGGGAACAGGCATGGGGGCCTCGTGGAGGGTGCACTGACAAAGTGAGGAGCCACACTCCTGCATCTCTGCCCTCCTGGCTGGCTCTGAGCTGGCTGAGCAGAAGTACTCCATTTACTGGGGTCACTGGGAGGTTTGGGGAACAGGCACCCTCTCAGCTAACAGCATTGCAGAGGGATGATTTAGTCTGGGCTCCAGAAGGACTTCAGCAACAACAACTGTGGAAACAGACTGCCAGGACAATCTCTGCACCCCTCCCTCTCCTTCCTGGGGGGTCTCAACCTTGCCGTGGTGCATGCTAGAATGCTGACACCTCAGTCACTGCAGGCATGGGAACCTGGGCAAGGGGGCCTGGGCTTGGGATTCTAACACAGTTCCCACAGGAGTTTGACAAATGGGTTCATCTGGGAACGTCCCATTGCCTGACAAGGCGGAGACAGAATCCGTCAGTCAATGGCCCAAACTAAAGCTGCCACAGTTGTAGGGGTCCACTCTAGTCATGAAATATCCCCATGGGTCCGAACACTAACTCCCCAGCAGGTGGTGCTGTGTGGGAAGGTTATGAAATTTTGGGGAAGTGGAGTCTCAAGGGAGGAAGTGGGCCACTGGGAACAAGCCTTGAGGTTTGATCGGCAGACTCAACTTCCTTTCTGCTCTCTGAGCCCTGACTGCAGACATAAGGTGACCAGCCACCTCACACTCCTGCAGCCACGCTCTCCATACCATGATGGACTGAATGCCTTTAATAGCTTTTTAAACTTTTTTAAATTTATTTATGTGTATGAATGTACTGTCTGCATGTAGGTTTGTGCACCCGTGCCGTGCAATGCCTCAGAGGTCAGAAGAGGGTGTTGGATTCCCCTGGAACTGCAGTTCTCCTGGAATTGGAGTTAAGACGGTTCTCAGCCGCCATGTGGGTGCTGGGGATAGAACCCAGGTCCTGTACAAGAGCAGTTGGCACTCTTAACCACTAGGCCGTCTCTCCAGCCCTGGACCGTATGCCTTTAAACCGTAAGCCAACTTCTTACGTTGCTGCTTGTTGGGTATTTGGTTATAACAACAACAACAATAACAAAAAGTAACAAATATGGATCCCGACTCTGGGACAGGCCCCACTTCGCCATATCTCTCCTGAGTTCCCTCAGCTAGTTCTGGTCTGTTCTGTTCTGTTCTCTCTGGGCCTCAGTTTGCACATCTGTAAAATGGGAGATTTGGGTTTAAGTCTCTTCAAGGCAACTTCTCACAGGCCTTCCCTCTCCTTGTTTCAAGGGGACAAAGGGAACCCCATTCAGAAACAGACATGGGGTTCCAGCACCTTTTCAGTGTGTATGCCTACTAGGCCACAAGGGAAGACAGAGGCCTGACAAGGAGTGATGGGCAAATATCAGACTATGAAACGCAGTAAGAAGAAACAAAGCAGAGAGAGACTTGGAATTTGGGATTGAGTGTCTGGAGCTTCTTG
This sequence comes from Rhizomys pruinosus, assembly GCA_009823505.1. Lineage (NCBI taxonomy): Eukaryota > Metazoa > Chordata > Mammalia > Rodentia > Spalacidae > Rhizomys > Rhizomys pruinosus. The sequence continues at coordinate 87,649 of VZQC01001310.1, forward strand.
TGTTTGCTGGTCTGGCCAAGCACAAATGACACGGTCCCTGTGCGTGCCCTCTGCCCTCCTGCCCCGACTGTACTGGCCTTTCCCAGAACTTCCTCAAGCTCTGACCACTGGGCCTGTGTACATCCCTACCCAGTAGCCGCCCTTGCAGCATCCTCTGGCTTTGAGTTACTGGAGTTAGGCTCAGTACTCAGAGTACTTGGACAGGGACTCCAGAGACTTCGGTCTGTGGAGGAAGGGTGTTCCCATTTTGGTCCGTGGACTCCTGATCTTAAAAGCTGGGGGCAGGCAGAGGTGACAGGACAGGGCCCTGTGGTACAGACCCAAGAGTTCCTGGTTCTTTAGGAGGCCCCAGGGATCCCCAGGGGAGGAACTCTGGGGTACCCTGGAGCTGAAGTGGGAGAGAGAAGCTGGTAACCTTGGACTCTGGAAGGGTCAGCTTGTCCAGCTGCCTAGGCTCCTGCCCAGCTTGCAGCCCCACCTCTGGCCCCAGCCAGCCTGGGAGGTACCCAGAGAACCCACCTGGAAGCAATCTCCCCAGCCAGCTCCCTGGGAGAGAAAGTCAGGCCTGGCTACGGTCCCCAATTTGCACTTCCTCCTCTCTTCCTTCCAGGGATGGCTGGAAGATGAATGTGGAGGAAAGACCAACTGTGGTTCTTGGGTCTGCTGTGGAGGAGCATTCCTTCATCAGGAGAAGCCAGGGCCTGCTGAGTGTTAGAGTACAGAAGTGACACTGTCCGACTTCACACAGATGGTCTCCCAGTCCTGTGCCCTCGAACCCCTGCCCTGCATGATGTTCTGCCACAACCAGGCTGCCTTGGTCTGTGGGAAGATGCTGGACCAGTTCAATAAGGAGCAATGCTCCCCGACTAGGTCCTGCACAGCTTCACAGGGCATCAGCACTGCAGTGTCCGCCACCAGCCGCAACTGCATAGAGAGACCCTAAGCCAGAAATATCCTGCAAAGCTCTACCTGGACTCTTGACCCACTAAGACCAGAATATACAGAACTGACTGAAGGTTTTTTGAGCTGTAGGTGTCTACAGGCTTTCTACATTGTAATAACCCAACGAGGGTGTTCCACGGTCCCCTGTACCACCTGTGCCTGTTTTCTCTGTGCACCCCTCAGGATCCTGCCTGAACCCTGTGAGGCTGGCTCCCCAAGTTCCTCCAGCTCCTGTGTGAAAGATCACCAGGCCCCCTGTGCTCTGGTTTCCGGCTGAGTTCAGCCAATAGGGGATGCTGTGAGGAAAGTAGAGGGTGAAGGACAGGGAGTGTGACAGTCGCTCCTCTGCCAGGCTGCTGTCTCAGCTGAGCCCCTCTACCAAGGGCTACAGGTCCTGACATAGTTCCCATTGTGTGTTTGGGTCCCAGGAACCGCTTCAGCCTGCTGCCCTTCAGGCCTAGGTGGGTAACCTTGTCTGACCACCTCTGGACAACTACCGCCTTTTCCAGCTCCTTTGACAGTTGACCATGCCTTTGTGGTTAGCGCTTTATTAAAGCCTTTTCTGGCTGGAGAGATGCACAGTAAGGATCCCTTGCTGCTCTCGCACAGAATTAGAGTTCAGTTCCCAGCAAACAGCTTTCACCGAAGGGATGAAGTTCTCTTCTAACGTGGACGAGCTGTCCTCAGATACCCTGTGCATAATTGGAGGCATACAACCGGCCTTCAAACCACTTACAAATGCGTCTGCTGAAGGAACAGAGCAGGGAAGCAAACCCTCAGTTGTCTCCAGGAGCAAACTTCGTAAGTTTCCAGAGGGAATCCACGAGACGGCTGACCTGAGGGCCGACATGAAACAAAATGGCTGAAGCGTCCGGAACGTTCCATGTAGAAGCCACATCTTACCACCATCCTCCCCGCCCCCATGTTTCCTGCACAGCTTGGAGTTGGGGCTCTGTTAGACTTGAGAAGATAACGGAAAAGCACCAAGAAACGGCACAGAAGAGCGGTTCCATCACGGAAGCCCACTGCGCCCAGATCTGGCTTCTGCTCCGAGGGGCCGTTCCCAGGACTCCAGGCTCTGGCCCACACCCCTTTGGGGCACACACAATACAGCCATTTGTTTGAGACCCCAGCGGGACCAAGGGCCTTCCTTGCCCTGGGATGGACCGGAATGCACAAAGGAGCCGGGTCACTTTCCGTGGCTTTTCCCAACAAGGCTAGCCCGGACTCTTTTGCTGGAACCCTCCACACCCTCCCTACTCAGAACTCCCGCTCCTTCGGCTCCGGGCTTCAATGTCTAGAACATTACAGGTGCCAGGTCACCACCCTCACTCGATAGCGCTGGATGGCGAGGCCCTGGAAGGAGCTGGGTTCCCATTCTCACAAGGCTGGTGTTAAGAGCCCAGGTGGAACCCGCCTCCCTGGGGCTACTGCCCTCTTCACACCATCAGTGTCTCCTTTGTTTCACGGGCTGGTCAAGCTGACAGCTCCAAGCCATCTGCTCTAATATCTCATCTCCGAGCCTTGGCTGTGCTCCATTCAGGGTTATATTATATTCAGCAAATATAATTTATTTTCTAGCTTTTGTTTAATTTTTAAATGAAGTCTTGCTTTATTACTTATTGTTAAATAATCAAATAAAAAATATTGAGATTAAAAAATAATAATAAATGAAGTCTTGCCATGTAGCCCAGGCTGGCCTGGAGCTTGCTATTACAAACACACCTGTCCTCCCATATGCAGAGGCCAGAGGTGGATGCTGGAGATTCTGTGCTATCACTCTGCCTTATTCCTTAGAGACAGGGTCTTCCAGCCGGCACTGATGGAGGCTAGCTACAGCAAGCCCAGAGATCTTCCTGTCTCCACGCTCATAGCCATGCCTGGCTTTTTTCATGGGTGCTGGGGGTTAGAACTCAGGTCCCCGTGCTTGCACTGAGTCTTCTCTCAGTCATCAGCTGCTTTTCACAGGCTGTTGCTTGCAACCTTCCCGCTTCTTACTTCTTCTTTGGTTTCTTCTGGGCTCCGTTTGTCCCACGAGCACCTCCTCCTTGATCTTGACTCCTCTCCCCGCTCCCCTGAGTGACCCAGAATCCAGCTGGCCACTGCCCAGGGGTGGGAGACAAAGGGCTCTCTTAGCTCCAGCCATGACCTGCCCTCCCCTCAGCCCTTTACCATCTCTGCAATTCCTGCCTTTATCAGATTAGCATTGATTAGACAGTTGAAAAATCACACAGAGCAGTGGGGGAGGTGGCCTTGGGATTTCAGGAGCATCTTTCAACAAGAGATGGGGGCAGGGTGGCCACTGGGAATAGTGTGGGTGGGGTAGGGGAGACTGGGGATGTGGCTCAGTTGGCAGAGGGCTTGCCCAGCATGCACGAAGCCCTGGGGTTGAACCCTAGCACTACATAAACCAGGCACAGTAGTGTTGCTTGTAATCCCAGCACTCAAGAGGTGAAGCCAAGAAAATCAGCAGTTCTGGAGCATTCTCAGTTACATAGCAAGTTCAAGGTCAGCCTAGGCTATGTGAGACCATATCTTATAAAATAAGATAAAAAAATTTTTTTTAAGACAGTGGCAGGGACAGTAGGAGAGGAGTCTACACATAGAAGTGGGAACCCATAAGCAGCTTTCATAAAGAAATGCCCAGACACCCCCCCCCGGACCCCACTGCTCATTTGGTAAGGATCTGGAGGGCCAACTTATCAAGAAGAACTGCACCTTTTTTTGGGGGGGGGTGCACCATCCAACAGAAACAATATGAGCCACAAAGTAGATGTCATTAAAAATTTTCGATGTGGCCCCATTAATTTTTTTAATAAGTTTAATAGTGACGTTAACAACTAACAACGTTTTGTTAACTCGGGTTTTCCTGAGTGCTGTCATTGCAACACGATCAATACAGAAATGTCGGGAGCCGAGGAGATGGCTCAGTTGGTAAAGCACCTGCCCCACAAGCACAAGGGCCGAAGTTCAAATCCCCAGGCCCCACATAGAAAGCTGGACATGGTGGTGCATGTCTGTAACTCCAGAACTGGGGTGTAGGGAAGAAACGGGGTGTCCCTGCAGCTAATTGCCAGGCAGTGGACAAACGGAAGCTTCAGTGAGAGACCCTGTTGCAAAAGATAAGGCCGAGAGACACCTGACCTCTACATACGCAGGCACCAGTGCATTCGCTCACACAAACATACACAGTTCTCTTCATATCTCTGTCTCTCTGTCTCTGTCTGTCTGTCTCTCTCTCTCTCTCTTCTCTCTCTCTCTCTCTCTCTCTCTCTCTCTCTCTCTCTCTCTCTCTTACACACACACACACACACAGACACACACACACAGTTTTTGAATCTGCTGTCACAGTCTCAGGCCAGCTCCGTGGGACCATCAACATTTCAAGCACTCTTTGGACACATGTAGTCACCGGCTGCCTTGGTTAGTGACCAGCTGGCCTAGTCGCCCAAAACTAACAGTCTCATGTCCCAGGGAAACTCGGGGGAAGCCAAGTGAGGACTCAGCCCCAGGCAGACAGCATCGGGCTTACAGGAGGATTGGTGCCTTTCCTGGTTCTTAACTGAAGAACACCCCGATCCAATTTTATGGGCTCCACTTTGGCAAAGGAGAAAGTGTGTGAGAAGGACTTTCCCAGGGCTGTGTGGGGATTGTGCAATGACAACTGTCAGCAGAGCCTGCGCATCTGGATTTTAGGATGTGTGTGCCAGTCCCCAGAGATACCCAGCAGAGCGTGGTGCACATTACAGGCTCTCAGCCAGCTGCGATGGCTAGGATAAGGGTCTGCTCCCTACCACGCAGCAAGGCCATGCACTGTCTCCGGAAGCAGCAGAGCCATCAAGGACACTGTTGGTCACAGGATACCACTACTCACCAACATCAGCTGGTGCTTCATGTCTTTGACTCCCATGGGAGGACGTGTTCTTTCCAGAGTTCTCTTCCTACTCTCTGGTCAGTCAAGGAGGAAGTTCCAGTCCAGGGTTAGGATGTCTGATATGCACACCTTCCTGGAGCACCTTTTCAACACAGAGCAACTCCACATCTGGCCTGGGGAAATCAATATTAGGATTTCATTTTACTTAAAAAAAATCATCATGCCAGGTGCGGTGGCGCACGCCTTTAATCCTAGCACTTGGGAGGCAGAGGCAGGCAGATCTTTGTGAGTTCAAGGCCAGCCTGGTCTACAGAGTGAGTTCTAGGACAGCTGGGGCTACAGGGAGACCGTGTCTTGAAAACACACACACACACACACACACACACACACACACACACAAAATTATGGGCTGGAGAGATGGCTTAGTTAAGAGTACTGGCTTCCCTTGCTAAGGACCCAGGTTTGATTCCCAGCACCCACATGACTCCAGTTCTAGGGAACCCAACGCCCTCTTCTGACCTCAGTGGGTATTGCACAAAACAGGTCCACTTACATACATGCAGGCAATGCCCTTAAACACATAAAATAATAAATAAAATATTTTTTTAAATCATTACAGTTTCATTAGACATTGCAAAGAGTCTCCACCAAGGATAACTTCCAGAACCACAGCTTGTGTGAAGGCAGGGAGCTGACACTGGTCCAATGTGTGCAGACTGTTCCAGGTCCCTTTACCAGGTGCAGGTTTTTGTCACCCTTGGGGCAATCACATCTGCCCAAGTGTCAGGGACATGCTTTCATCCTTCTTGTGCTCGTCTGGATGCTAGGTACTCATGTTGACCATGAAGCTGCTTTTCTGCCTACAGTGATGTGACATGTCCCTTTTAAATACAGTTCCTTAAGTCAAAAAGGAGCCGGGTCAATGGATTCTAGCAACTTTGTGACGTAAAGATCTAGACAACAGTCCCACGAAAATAAGTTTGTGTATGGGAAACCAATGAAGTCCCCATGTGGTTCACTGAATCCTCCCAACAGGGATTTGAGGCAAAGCCTCCTGTTATCCTCGCTTTACATCCAGGGACAGGAGACACACTTAAAAGTTTAGGAACATCAAGCTGGGCGTGGTGGCACACGCCTTTAATCCTAGCACTTGGGAGGCAGAGGCAGGCGGATCTTTGTGTGTTCAAGGCCAGCCTGGTCTACAGAGTGAGTTCCAGGACAGCTGGGGCTACAGGGAGACCCTGTCTCGAAAATACCAAAAATAAATAAATAAATAAAAATTTCTAAAAGTTTAGGAACATCTATCTCCAGGTCGTGGGTCTCCCCAGAATGTTCTCCATCCTAATAGCTAACAGCAGTAGCTGATACCTTCCTGCTAGTTATCTCAAAACAGATGAAATCCTGCAGTGTTGGTGCTGGTAGGGACAGAGGAGGAGGCCAGAGAGGCGGGAAAGTCTAGGGTTATTCTGCGTGGGACTGCAGAGACACACAGGCAGCCGGAAGCCTATGGCTGCCTCACCTGTCTCCTCGAGTGTCAGTTCTGCACATTTGTCAAGCAGAAGAGCAATCAGAGCCTCTGCCCTGCCTCTCCCTTTCCCACCAGGACTCTTCACTTCTTCTGAAAGTAGCGGGTGTGATTACTGACTTGCACCAAAGGGTTCTTCACAGATGCCCATCCTTTGGGCCACCTAGAGAACGTATGACTTTGAATTTTAAGCAACACTTCTCCTGCAAGCACCAGCCACACTCCTAGATGCACCCAAAGAAGGTGCCTTTGTGGGGATCCAAGATGGGCTTTTGACCAGTGGCTTCAGCTATAGTTTCTTCCCCGACACTGACTGCACAGCACCCTGTGGCAGGGAGCCTTGGCATTGCTCAGGCTGATTCTTCCTTGAGGCAACTCACCTGGGGGTGGACAGGGTCAATGGGGCGCCTGGCTGCCCACAGCTGCCCAGTTCCAGCATCCACTGGGCTTAGCCTGGGAGAATGGATGAGTGTCCATTACCACAACAGGCCCCATAAAAAGTCTTATGGGGTGTTGCTGAGTTTACAAGCCCATTCTTGTAAAGCTGCCAGACTTGGGGTGGCCACAGACCCTTCGGAAAAAGGATAGAAAGGAATTTTCCCTCTGCCCCATGCCACACACCCATCAATTGCATGGGAGCCGTCATGGTGTGGTTAGATGACAATGGGCTCTCAATCATAAAGTGTGGATCAGTGGGCAGACAGCATTCACTGCTGAGCCCCCTATGCCAAGGCTTCGTGCCTCCCTGAGCCTCTGTCTTCTTGCCTGTGAAGGGGGCCTTCCACTCACCTCCTGCATGTAACCCAAGCTTAGTTTTCCAGATTGCAAACCTTACAGTGAGCAGGACTTTGAAAAGGAAGGGGTCTCTGCCTACAGGAAGATAAGCACCCAGGCTAAGTCCAGGAAGGGTGGTCTTCTTGTCCCCTCAAGTATGTAGTCTCACAGGAAGCAGGCTACAATAGGGAAGGGCAGAGTTCCTGGGCTGTCCCATGAGACCGCTGGGCCAGTTTGGCACCTGGCCAGGGTGGGTTTCTGCAAACCCTCACCCGTTCGGGGCTGGCTTGTGTCTGGTAAGAAGGCCTGGCCTTGCATAGGCAGCTGGGTCTGCTCCCTGCACCAGGCCCCGAGAATGACCCGCCTGATACTTGATCTTCAGGGGTCTTTGCACTGTCGGCTTCCAAACGGGGATGGTCTGTGTCAGGCCTTTCCAAAGTGATCAAACACAGCCCCAGAGTCCCGGAGAGTCTGGAAAATGTGGAGCTTGCTTGGGAATGTCTCCATCCAAAAAGGGGGAGCAGGCTTTGCTTCCCCATGTTTGATGAACTGTCCTGTAAACCTTGTTGGCAAAGGATCAGAGAAACAGTCAGCTTTGTGGTGTCCGAGAGGTAGTGGCAGGACAGAAGGCCTCGGGACAGAGGTGCGGCTGGGGCTGCAAGGTCTGAGGTCCCAGTCAGTGTGGCTCCCAGAATGAATGAGAACCATCTAGTCACTCATGGGCCCAGACTATATCCATGCTGACTACTTGGCTCTGGTGCCCAGCACCCCTACCACAGAAGTTATCTCATGTTCCCTTCATAGAGGAAGAAACGGGCTCAGCAGACTGGCTGGTCGGCTCAAAATAAATAGCTGGTGGGAAGGGAGGCAAGACTCAAACCCAGCCCTGAGGACTTTTTGGAAAACACTGCCTCTTTCTTGGCGATACGGAGTAGGGGGTAGAAGGAAGCTGAAGTCCTTTAGTTGTCGTTTTTCTCCACATGTATGTTTCCATTGTTCACATGTGTGACCCCCATCTACCCAGCCCAAAGCTTCTCCAAACCCTCCCCCTTAAGGTGCCCATATACATACAGCCTGGGTAAAAAAGACTATGTGAAAACTGAAAGAAAAAAAAAAAGGAACAAATCAGTTAATCAGTTGTCATCAGAAATACAAACAAAGGTACTTTCAAGAACAGCCTTTGGGGTTTTTTTTGCATCTTTATTATTCTTTTATTATATTTTAAGGGATTCACAATATAAGAGCACAGTTGTTTCCAGATCACATTGACGTTGCTCAGTTTGCCATACAATTGGGTAATTGGTGTTAGCACCCACAGATGAGGGATAGCATTTGTCATTTGTTTTTCTGGGACTGTGTTACTTCACTCAGCATGATATCTTCTAGTTTCAGCCATTTACCTTCAAAGCTCATGATGTCATCTTTCTTTACTGCTGTATAGAACTCCATTGTGTAGATGTACCACATTTTCTCTATCCACTTGTCAGTTGAGGGGCATTTGGGTTGGTTCCAGATCTTTGCTATTGTGAAGAGAGCTGCAATAAACATGGCTGTGCATGTATCTCTGCGGTAGGATGAGTCTTGTGGGTACATGCCCAGGAGTGGTACGGCTGGGTCAGGTGGTAGGCTCATTCCAAGTCTTCTAAGGATTCTCCACAGTGCTTTCCATAGTGGCTGTAGGAGTTTACATTCCCACCAGCAGTGGAAAGAACAGCCTTTGATCAGGCACAGTGCTGCAGGCTTATAGTTCCAGCTACTCAGGAGGGTGAGGCAGGATGATCACAGTTTGAGTCCAGCCTGACCTGAGTTCAAGGCCAACCTACGCAACTTTTTTCTTTAAAAAAAATGAGGGGGGGAGTGGGGTGGAGGTATAGGTGTGCTGAGTTTGGACAAGGCATGAGTTTGTACCCCTAGTCCTGCAAAAGAAGGAAGGAAAAGAGGAAGAGAGAAGGGAAAGGAAAGAGAGAGAGGGGAGAGGTGGGAGGGAGAGAAGAAAAAGGAGAGAGAAGAAGGAGAAGAGAAAGGAGAACCGAGAGAGAGGAGCAGTGCTGTGTGCCACTGGTTAGAAGACGACACACTTCTGAGAGCTTCGTGTTGTCCCTTGCTTAGTATGAATCCTGCCTGCTCCCACCTTGTAGGCTCCCCTCCTGCCAGTCCAGTGCTTGGCACTAGTAAGTGCTTGGTGATGGTAACTTTTGGAAATTTTTTTATGTGTATGTTTTGCCTGCATGTATGTAACTTCATGCACATTGTGCAATGCCTACAGAGGCCAGAAGAGGGCGCTGGGTCCCCTGGAACTGGAGTTGATGGTTATTAGCTGCCTTGTGGGTCCTTGAAACGGAACCTGGATCCTCTGCAAGAGTAGCCAGTGCTCTTAACCCCTGAGCTAGCTCTCTAGTTCCCAGTAACAGTAAGTTCTTGTTGCCTGTAGCAAGGATGCAGAGAGAAGGGAGAGTGAACCCCCAGAGGCACCCATGGGACAGCATGAGGAGCGCTCTACGGCTTTCTATAAGAACTTTCTGAAGTCCTCTGCTGGTAGGGGATGGGGGGTGACAAGGACCCTAAGGAAGGGAAGCATGAGAAAAGCCAGTTCCTGGGGAAGGGGTGTCAGGCCCAGGGAGGAGGAGTTAGACCTCAGGGAGGAGGAGTCAGGCCCCAGGGAGGAGGAGTTAGACCTCAGGGAGGAGGAGTCAGACCTCAGGGAGGAGGAGTCAGGCAGGCCCCAGGGAGGAGGAGTTAGACCTCAGGGAGGAGGAGTCAGGCCCCAGGGAGGAGGAGTTAGACCAAAGGGAGGAGGAGTCAGGCCCCAGGGAGGAGGAGTTAGACCAAAGGGAGGAGGAGTCAGGCCCCAGGGAGGAGGAGTCAGGCCCCAGGGAGGAGGAGTTAGACCTCAGGGAGGAGGAGTCAGGCCCAGGGAGGAGGAGTTAGACCTCAGGGAGGAGGAGTCAGGCCCCAGGGAGGAGGAGTCAGGCCCCAGGGAGGAGGAGTCAGGCCCCAGGGAGGAGGAGTCAGGCCCCAGGAAGGAGGAGCCAGACTTCAAGGAGGAGGAGTCAGGCCTCACAGAGGAGGATCCAGACCCCAAGGAGGAGGAGTCAGGCCCCAGGGAGGAGGAGCCAGACCCCAAGGAGGTGAGACCAGACTCAGGGAGGAGGATCCAGAACCCAGGGTGGAGGAGCCATGCCTTGGGGAGGAGGAGCCATAGCTCAGGGAGGAGGAGCCAGGTATTAGGAAGAACCTGAATTCAGGAAGGGCCCAGATTGGTAGGAATCTGGAGAGCACACATGCAGCTGAAGGGCTGTCAGGACTGGAGCCCCTTCCTGTTTTCAGGTCCCTCCTCTCATGTCCAGATATCATTAAGAAACAATTCAGGAGGCCTCTCAACCCAGGCACCACCAACTGATGGTGCTCCCAGAAAGCCATGTACTGCCCAAGGAGGAGGCTGTTGGATCCTCGCCCAGGTCCTGTCCTCAGCATTGTCTGAAAGCCAACTCATCCTGACTCCTGACACCTGACTGTTGTATTTTCAGGAATTTCAGGAGCCAGTTGTTAAACACAGTCACGGTTAAAAATTAAATTATATGCACATACAATTATGTAAATTACATTACAAATGAAGGCAACAGTCACAGCTCATTATTCCTTAAGTGTTTCTCCCCCTTAGGCCATTTTGTCTGCCAATGAGACTGTTTGTCCGTGTTACCTGTCAAGTGGTAGTCCCAGAAGACAGTGTCTGTCTGCACATGGCCACATCTCCCAACCCAGGGTCTGAGATGTCACCCCCAGAGCTTGTGCATCCAGAGGCAATATCTCCACCATGGAAATCAGCAAAGTAGGCCTGCTTGCTTCTGGAGCTGGTTGACACATTCCCAAGTATGCCCCAGGCCAGGGATGGGGACTCGGGAGCTCTGAGCCCCTGATGGAAGGGGTCCAGATTGTCCCTCCCTGGTGTGATTTTCTTCTACCCCTTCAGGATCTATTCTAGACAAGCCAAGGAGCCCCATGAATGGACGTGACCCACTGTTGCCCTGACTGTCCCCGGGGGCTCCTCCCTCCATTGTCTATCCCCAACCCCAGCTTCTCAGAGGCTGCTCCAAGCTGGAGTGCCCAGGAGGGACATTGAGGTCAGAGTCTTGGAGGGCCTCCTGTGTGCTGGTGGCATCTGTTCTGAGTGCCTAAGGATCTCGGGGCTTCCTTGTGCTCGGGCCTCAGAACCCACTAGGGAGCAGCTTGTTTATGGTAAATGATGTCTGCTCGCTTTGATCCCTGCTTCGGACCCTGGGGCCACCACTGTGTCCCCATAAATTAAAAGCCTGCTTGTGTTCAGGGGAGATTAAGCAATAGTGTGAAGGCCTGGGAACGCAGGGACCTCCAGTAAGAATGGCCAACTGGGCCTCCCAGATCCCGCCATGGGCGTGTCTGTGTCCACACCAAAAATGGCCCCCTGGATAGTGTCACATGACTCTGGGCACCAGGTGGCACCGAGCATATCTTCCCCAGAGCCACACACTGTTTAGAAAGGGAAAAAATATACACGCTTCCAGTAGGCTTTTTCCTTTCTCACACCTAGCTTTTTGCTGTCCATCCTTCCTGCCGGGGACAGACCTCATATACCAGTCAGACAGACCCAGAGCTGAGGGTGCCCCAAACTTTGTCTACAAAGATCCAGCTCAGACGTCAGTGGTGCAGGAGTAAAGTTAACAGTGTGGCCTCATCTCAGAGTTCCCGGAACACAACAGTCTCCCATCACATCACACAAGTAAACTCAACAAATCCCTTTGAAGCCCTGCTCTTTGCTGTGTCCAAGGCCCTGGGGATCTGACAGAAGTCACTCAAAGCTTTTGCTGTGCTAGGGCATGCCCCCAGGAGAGAGATGAGAGATGACAGTCAAAGTAGCGGCACCTCACTTTACAGATCAGTAAACTGAGCCCTAGAGAAGTTAAGACCTGTCAGTCAAGTCACTTACTCAGCTGTTGAGATATCACACACATGAAGTAAGATCACAGGCTTATGTGTGCAACTCAGTGAATTCTGTGACTGCTGATAAATACACCCTTCAGTCGAGAAAAACATTCAGTAATGTACCTTGGAAGGTCCCCTCCTTCGCCCTCCCATCATTTTTATTTTTTATTTATTTGTTTTTTGTCTTTTTGAGACAGGGTCTCCCTACAGCCCCAGCTGGCCTGGAACTCACTCTGTAGACCAGGCTGGCCTTGAACTTACAGAAATCCGCCTGCCTCTGCCTCTGCCTCCCAAGTGCTGGGATTAAAGGCGTGAGTCACCATGCCCGACACTAAAGATGGTTCTTAGCCACCATGTTGGTGCTGGGAATTGAACCCGGGTCCTCTGCAAAAGCAGTCAATGTTCTTAACCACTGAGCCATTTCTCCAGCCCCCCATCACTTTTAAGTAGCTATATAATTCAATGTGTAAAATGTCTGGCTTATCCATTGTAAGTACATTCATTAATGAATGGTAACTTCATTCATTCCCATTTTGTAGATTGAGAAACTGAGGCCGTCTGGAAATGAGGACCGTGAAGGTACCAGGAGGTCCCTGAAAATGGCTGCTCATCCGCAGGTGTTTGTAGAGAGCCACCAGCTTCTTCTGTCTGGCTCAGCATGTTCTAGGTACCTCCTCTGGACAAGGACAGTGACCTAAGTGGGCAGAGCTGCGCTGGCCTCAGGCTGGTCTTCCTAGACAACCTCAGACATGCTGGGCCTCTCTGTCCTTGGCTTGGAAGGATCTAACCTTGCCTGTTCCCCATTCACCCTTCAACATCCATAAATATTGGGAAAGTGGGCTGAGAATTAGTCAATGACTGCACGGTTTCTTCTGACGGCAAGAACAGGAAGGAGGAAATGGACATTTGTGATTTTGCCCAGGCCTGACAACTCTAATTAAGCACCCCTCCTTTCCTGGGGAACAGGGGCTCGTGACGGCTGGGCCACACTCAGCCGGAGACTGCTATTCCCTGTGTGGATAAGGCAGGCAGCATGGGGGATCACGTAGCCTCCACTCACTGAGCTTCTCCATGCTCCGTCTCTAGCTGAAGCTGGCCTTGGGGTTTCCCTGCAGCCTCCCCAGGGAAGCAGAGGAAGCCAGGGAGACTCAACCCAAGGCTCAGAGAGGAACCCCAAGGCCTGAGGAGATTAAACCAATGGGATCCAGCACTGCCATCTCCAGCCCCAGAGATGGCCTCTATGCCACCCAGCAAGAGTGGCCATGACCTCCGAGCAAAGCTCAGTGGACCCTCAAAAGAGGGCCACAAGATTTGGAAGATTCCAGACTGAATCTCCAAGGTCCCACCTGCAGGCTTTGGCTCAGAGAACTCCAGATGTCCCAGGTTCTGCCAGGCTCTGACAAGGAGAGGATTCATTGGCCAGAACCGTTAACCCTCTGCCTCTGATAGTAATGCTGAACCCATCTCTCAACCCCTGTGACGCAGCTTCACCAGTAAGAAGTAGACAACTATAGCCGGGCCTCTCCACAGAGGACACTCGAAAGATCAGAATCTTTACTTCCCCAGTTTGGGAGTGGGACTAGCAAAGCAGTCCACCAGCAGTTCTGGGTGGGGCCACACCTCACTGACTCCCATACCAGCCCTGGGCACCACCCTTTGCTGCATGCATTTGAGTTAGTGGAAGGCTCTGGAACAACTGCATCGAGTATGAAAGAGTCCCACAGACTGAGCCCTGTGGGGTGGCATGGCCACATTTGGGTCCCTCCACCTCTGTGAGAGGCATGTGAGCACCCCTTTGCTTTTAAAAAGTGTTTTTACATTTATTCGTTTAATGTATGTGTACACATGCCAAAGTGGGCATTTGGAGGTCAGAGAACTACTGTCTGGAGTCAGTGTCCTCCTTCCATCATGTAGGTTTCAAGGATTGAATTAGAACATCAGGTTTGCAAGCAAATGCCTTTAACCGAATAATACGCCATCTCAATGGCCCGCATACCCCTTTTCTTGATCAGTCGCTGCTGGTGAATAGCAGAACTGGAATTCAAAGCCAGTTCTATCAGTGTTCTTGGCTGACCATTTTGCATTAGCTCTAGGTTGGTACCCTGGCTTCCTGGCCAGCCCAGTCACCTGGCTTCCCTGTCCCCTATACATGAGCCTGGATTCTGTCAGGCACCAAGCTGCATGGAGAGTGGGCACACAATCCCCACTCTAACTCCAGATGCTGGCCAGCAGGAGCCTGTAGACCTGGGGGCAATTAGGAAGCGCTCCCCCCTCCCCCGTGTGCTCATCCTCCTACAAGAAGCCCTGGGCACAGCCTCCTGTGCATTCACTCAATCATCAAGCAGTATCCTTCAAAGTTTCTTACAGTCCTCGGGTTCAGGACAGTCCTAGGAAAGGGAAAGAAACTAGCTACTACACTATCAATGGCGTGAGCTGCCCAACCCCTCCCCTCACTGGGCACCTGTACTGATCCAATGAGCTCAATGCCCCCTCGTGAGATGGGGACACTTGAATCCGACCCATAGGGATGCCTAACAGCTCTAACAACAGGCCATGAAGACGTGTCATGTGCTCCAGGCAGTCACGATCCCACTAACCACATGTGAACAGTCTTCCTTTCATATTGGTAGGTGCAGAGGTTTCTTGCAGCCCAAAGCACACAGGCCTTGCAGGCCAGCACCCCTGGCTTACGTCCTATTGTGGCCCTGGCTCTCTCCATATGCATTGGGTTCCAGCCTCAATTTCTTCATGTACAAAATGGGCTTAATAATCTCTTTATTATACCATTGTTCTGATTCAGTAAAGTGATAACTTCTGTGATTGTTTTCTTTTTTAAATTACAAAAAAAAATTTATTTTCATTTTATGCGTATGAACGTTTGCCTGCATGTATTTAAATGTACCTGTGTCATCCAATGCCTGCGGAGGCCAGAAGAGGGCATTGAATGCCCGGGGATTGGAGTTACAGATGGTTGTTAGCCCTTATGTGGGTGCTGGGAACCCAACCCAGGTCCTCCGCAAAAGCAGCTAGTGATGTTAATCACTGAGGCATCTCTCCAGCCCTGCAATCTTTTTTAATACAAAATATATTTTAATGAACTAGCATCTCCATAAGATGCCTGGAGCATTTAAGCCCCATCTTTTCACCTCTGGGTTATTTTTGGCTATCTCCTTGTTTTTCAGATGATGCAAGGGCACTCAGGAAGTTTACCAGCTTCTTCAGGTCACTTAGCTGACCAGAGCTAGGATTAGAACCCAGAGCCCAGCCAACCGAGAACCAGGCCAGGAGACTGGAAGCAGTTAGATGGAGTGCAGCCTTCCTCCAGGGAGGCGGGAAACAGAGGACTCAGCTTTTCCCTCCAAGGGTCTCCTCCTATGCAACATTCTGCCTCTCTGCCCAGGCGTCCTGTGAAGGGGGCCAGCGTCAGCTCTCGGCCACATGAAAGACACCGCACTGCTCTGGGAGTTGGCTTCACACTCAGGGATCCCTTCCCACAGAAACGTGTCAAAAAGTCGGTGTGATCCTGTCAGCTCTGCGTGTTCCCACAGCCCATTCCTGTCTGCGGCCTCCCAGTGGCTCGGGAGGCGGGACAGCACTCCAAGATTTTTCCATGGGTTCATTTCCAGCAAACCAAGGCCAGCCTCCCACCTCACAGGGCTGCCTCCCACCTCACAGGGCTGCCTTGGAGACATCCCCACACTGGCCTGGGAGCTTGGGGGGTGGGGGTGGGAGTGGGGGTGTTCTGCCACCTTTCCCATCAGTCCTTGCGGGAGTCTGCCACCTTTCCCATCAGTTCTTGCGGGGGGAATCTGCCACCTTTCCCATCACTTTTCAGCGAAGTCCAAGAGAGCAGCCCCTGAGGGGTCAGGCTCCAGCCCTGGCACTGTCCTGGGCTCCTGACTTCGTGGTCCACCCTGGGTCAGTTCACAGGGAATGCGCACTGAAAGGTTTGCTTGGAATTGGGACTGGAAAGCTTATTGTTGGGAAGACACAAAGGAGGTGGTGGGGCTTGTGAGCAGGCCAGATGGTCAGGGATGGCAGGGAGAAAAGGGAGGAGGGAGACGGGAAGAGGGAGGAGGGAGGAAGGGAGAAGGAGGGGAGGAAGAGGAGGAGGAGGGAGGGTGGAGGGAGGAGGAGGGTGGAGGGAGGAGGCAGGAGGGAGGAGGGAGGGAGGAGGAGGAGATCATTGTTGGTTGAGCATTTCTCTGTTCTTTGCAACCTATGTTCTGTTTCCTCGCTCCACAGCATTTTGGAAATGGAAGTTCAGTAGCTCAGGTCAAGACATGAAACACTTCTGAGTTTGTATACATGGAACTTACCATGGCTGGCCCCTCCTGGACTGGACGGCTAAATGGTGGTTAGGTTTACACCCGGACATCTAGCCAAGACCCAAAGAACTGATAATAGTGTGTGTGTGTTCATCAGCAGCAGGTTAGCCTGCTCTCTGTCCTAACCATGGCCGAGTAACTGTCTGCACATCTTGATTATGTGAGCCCGCCTCCTCCAGCATCCAGGCCTGGGAGCATTAAGCTCAGCTTGGAGGCATCCGGCCTCCCTTGGGAGTTGAGGAGGCCCTGTCCCGTTCTCATAGCTGCTGGTAGCTAAAGTCGTTTCCCCTCCAGTTGGGTTTCAGAACGGTCAGTTCCTGGTGGCTGAGCACCAAGAGACAGAACCAGGCCCTTGACCCCCGGTTCTTTGCCCTCTGTCTCATCTCCCCCTTGGCTAGAGGTGGCTGGAGTTCAAGCCACCTCCTTGGAGCCATAGTTGAGACTCACAGCTGGACCAGTGTCCCCAAGCTGTTACGTAAGAGGAATGAACTCTGGGTAGCCAAGTCACTACATTTTAGTGCTGGACTCTGTCCTTAGTTATTCATGGCTCAAAAGGTTTCATGGCTTGCTCCGGCCCCAACGTGATCAGTCGTTCAATCAACAAACACCCATTGAACAACTGTGGGCCTTTCCAGCCACTGAGGACCTGGGCAAGGATGGGGTTAGATAGGTCCTTGTGTTTGTTTGCCACCTGACAGTCCAGACAGGAAGGTGTGAATGGAAGGACATGGGTGCCAACCAAGTGGCCATCATCCACATCATGACTTCCAGGTGGGCAGTGGCTAGACAGACCGTGTCAAAACCAACAACAACAATAACAACAACAACAACAACAACAAAAAAGCCAAGCAGGTGAGCGGGGGAGAGGGCTCCAGGCCGTGGGGACAGCAAATGATAAGGGGATTTTGAGGGGCACAGAGAAGGCAGAGGGACTGCAGCAGGGATTGACGGGTGCAGTCTGCAGACGGGAGGACATCTCAGAGAAGCAGGGGCTGGGTTTACCTGGTGAGGAGTTTAGGGTGTATCCAAGTGTGTGGACGTGGAGTAGAAGGTCCCGGGGAGCACGGGGACACCAAACCTCCATCTTAAAGTTCTTGCTCTGCTGCTATGTGGAGAACTGATCCGGAGGTAGGAAGGAGGAAGGAGAAAGAGAAAGAAGGAAAGAGAGGGAGGAAGGGAGGGAGGGAGGACGAGAGTGAGTGAGGGAGAGGGAGCAGAAAGAGGAGGTTGTGGCAGGAGGGCGAAAGCAGTGGAGGAGGCCAGGCCACGCACCCACAGACCGTGTCTTTTGGAGGTGGAACCTACTGTCCTACTTTTTAGCCTTCAACATGCTTTGAAAGCCAATACTCAAAAAATGTGTTTCACACAGAGTTAGAATTCAAACTCACATCCGTCTGCTTGTCGGTTTAAGCCGTCTGCTTCCCCAATACCAGAAAAACCCCCATCAGAGATTCGTTTTCCCCTCGCATTGATGGCTTTCTGCAGAGATGGGAGGTCAAAACCCCTCGGTGTGCACCATTGTCACCAGAAGTGTTCCTCGCAGAGCCCCTCGCTTCCTCATCCCACCTGCTCATCCAGAAGAGTATTCCCAGTTCCCTGCACTTGAGGATGTGGACAGTGACAGCCTTTGCAGGTTGGGACAGTGAGGGGCCTGTGGGAGTCCTGTCCCCAACTAGGGACATCCGTAGGACCAAGGGAAGGGCTTTGTAGAGCAGATTCATGTCTGCGGCCTTGACCTCCACATTTCAGATATGAAGACAGCCAGCGTGACGAGAAGGGGCCTGAATGGTCTGGTACCTCCATGTGGGACACTTGCCAGGCGCTGGGTAAAATACCACACAGGTCACTTCTTACTTAATGTTCTCAGTGCCTCTTGTTTGGGTACTCTGATTATCCCCACCTGACTGACCAGCAGGCCCTGGTCCTCGAGTCCTCAGGAGACACTGGCCTGTTGGTGCCAACAGTCACCTGCTTTTGAGACACCAGATTCACAGGTGGGACCCACCTGATATTTCCTAAGTAACTCAGTAGGGTCATTCACAACCAGCGACTTAACAAGGGAAGCCAGTGTGTATGCTGATGTCTTCCTGCCTGCGTGTGTACATTCAAAGACCAGTTATTCCCGAGGGCCTCCCTAATTTTGAATACTGTACTAGATTCTGAGGGGGTCAGTGATGATATCAAAGACACTGGCCCTATCTTTGGAAGCTTGTGGTGTTAGGGAAGAGTCAGAAGTTACTCATGCAATCACACAGAAGTACAGAAGGACTTGCATGATAACAGCTTCAAAGGCGAGATGCTTGGTACCTGGAGAGCAGAGGAAGCACATATTTGCTTAGCCCTGGAGGATTTTCCTGAGGGAACCATACCCAGCCTGAGCTGAATGATGAAGTAGATGCCAACTAGGCCCAGAAGATAGGCTGTGAGCTGCTTCCCAGACCAACGGCTCAGCCTATGTGGAGGTGAAGTGGCTGGAGTGTGGACTACGGAGATGATACAGATGTTGCATAGAGGAGTGGATATGGTGCTTGCAGCAGCTGGAGAAGGGGTGGAGGCCAAGCATGTAGGGACTCCCAAGCCGTGGCCATTTCAGGCTGTACCCTCAGACCCACAAGGAGTCACTGGCGGGGGTGTGGGGGTGGGGGTGGCATCCAGACACAGCAGGTGGGATGACCCCATTTGCATTCCTGGAGGTCACTCCTGAAGCCACACAGTGAACAGTGAACTGATCTGGGGCACAAGATTCTACTGAGGGAGCTGGAGAGACAGCTCAGTTTGTAAAGTGCTTGCTGTGCAAGGACGAGGACCTGAGATTGATTTCCAACATCCACCAGAAAAGCTGGGGACCATGGCCCATGGTTGCAGACCCAGCACTGGGGAGGGTAGAGACTTGAGGAGCCCTGGGGATTTCTGGCCAGGAAGTCTGGCTAAATCAGTGAACTCTAGTCCCAGGGAGAGACTCTGTCTCAAAAATAAAGTGGAGGCATGGTGGCGCACGCCTTTAATCCTAGCACTTTGGGAGGCAAAGGCAGGCGGATCTTTGTGAGTTCAAGGCCAGCCTGGTCTACAGAGTGAGTTCCAGGACAGCTGGGGCTACAGGGAGACCCTGTCTCAAAAAGACAAAAAAAAAAAAAACAAAAAACAGTGGACGGCAATTGAGAAAGACGAATGACATGGATATCTGGCCTCTGCATGTGCACACACACACAGGACTGTACAGAGGAGATCGCAGCGAAAGGAGATTGACATTTACTGCCATCTTCCTGTGGATGAACCCCTTTAAAAGGCCTTAAACATTATGTAGAGCTCACGAGCATCAGAAAGCTCAGGGAAGATAGAAGTGGGGTGCAGGGTTAGAATCAAGGTCTCCTGCACCCTGTGCAGACCTCTGTCCTGCTGTATGATGCTCTCCTCTCCTCCCACACACAGCGTGGCCCTCACAACAGGACGGAGTTTTGTCAGCATTTCAAGGATACCTGTGGTTGGTCTGGAAGGAAGCAACCGAGTAAGAGATGGAGAGCACGCCAAGTGACCAGACTTGGTTACGTGTCATGATCCCTCCCTGAGCTGAAACCAACTTGGTTTTTTCCCCTTGTTTTCCAAATTAATTCAGCATTCCAAATAAATCCAGAGAGACTTAATTGGAGGCCCTTTCATGTGGATTGAGACTCATAAATTGCAATTTGCTGAGTTGCAGGAAGGTGGAGAATTGGGCCCCACCTCCTCCCACTTGGCACCACCCTGGAGGGTCTGAAAGAGAAAGGGGGAAAAGGAACTCTTGGGGCTGTGCCCGAGTGGGCTTTGTGCTTCATACATCAGACTCAGTGAAGAGCATGGAGAAGAACCATGGAATTTGGAAGCAGGAAAAATGGCCCGAGGTGGCTGTGGCTCAGGTCATTGAGAAGAAAATCAAAGGTCCCAGAGAGCAGGGTTGAGGTACCAAGGAACCCTGTAGACCGAGGAGCAGGAGTGTAAGGCAGACCCTCCCGGGCAAGCTCCCTGGATGAGCTGAGGATGGAGCATGGAGAGGGAAGTCTTTCTAGCCAATGGAGGGCAAGACATTCATGGCCGGCTCTGAGGAGCTTGCTCGGCAGCAGTCAGCCTACTGTTGACAAGAAGTTGAAGACAAGGCACTCAGATAACCAGCCTGAATGACTGGTTCCTATAGGTTCAGTATTGTAGTTATTGATTGGTCCTACTGGGCTATCTGTGCAGGGTGGCATGGGCCATGTGTGGCACAGACCCCAGATGAATTGGTTGCTTCCTCGAGACACCTTGTGCTTGAATCTAGAATGGCATTGAAGAAACTTTGGGTGAACAACATTAAGAGATAGGAAAGGATTGCCCAATCCGAGTTGCTAATGAGTCAGAAACACCACCTGGAGAATGGGATGGGGCGTTCTGCCCTGCTATGGACTAGTGAATTCATGGTGGGCATAGTAAGTGGGGTGGAAGGCCCTGGCAGGAACTCGTGTGTCTTTAGTCATTCCTTGGTTTTCTTGATTTCTTTCCCTATTGAAATGATATAGACTGAACAGTGTTCTCCAAATTCACACAGTGATGGTATAGACTGAGCAATGAATTCTCCAAATTCACACACTTATGCCCTAGCTCCCAGTGTCATGACCCTTGGAAATAAAGTCTTTTAAAGAGATTGCTGGGCGTGGTGGCGCATACCTTTAATCCTAGCACTTGGAAGGCAGAGGCAATCTTTGTGAGTTCAAGGCCAGCCTGGGTGAGTTCCAGGACAGCTGGGGCTACAGGGAGACCCTGTCTCGAAAAGACCGAGAGAGAGAGAGAGAGAGAGAGAGAGAAGTTTAAATGAAGGTAGCCCTGATACAGTAGGATGGATGCTCTTATGAGAGAAAGGGCATTGTCTATGCACGGGGGATGGTACACCACACAGAGAGAGGGCATGGCCTATGCATGGGGGGTGGTACACCACACAGAGGGTATGGTCTATGCATGGGGGATGGTACACCACCCAGAGAGAGGGATGGTCTATGCAGGGGGATGGTACACCACACAGAGAGAGGGCATGGTCTATGCAGGGGGATGGTACACCACACAGAGGGAATAAACCCTTTCCTCCCCAAGTTGGTGTCGGTCAGAGTGTTTTGTCACAGCAATGGAAGACAGACTAGAACACCAGTCAAGAAGACAGGAAAGAAATCAACTCTGGCGACCTTGGGCTTTAGCCTCTGGAAGGATGAGGGCATAGGGGTCTGTAGTTAAAGCACCCAGTCCATGGTTTGTGATGGCCATAGACAGACTGACAGGCAGGCTCCCAGTACGATCCTCTCCTCCCTGTCTTGTATATATGGAGAAGCAAACCTGGATCATCCCAAATACTGGAACAACTCCACACTTTGCAGCCCCCATCCACTCTTGGGTCAAGGACCCTCAGCTCAGTCTAGTGAGCTCAGTGGGTCTTCCAGGACAGAAGTACCACCTCCCACGGTTCTGTATAGGAACTCTCAAGCAAGGTGGATTTTTTGTAATTATAAAGATTTATTGTTTTATTTTTATTTTTAGTTGAGTGTTTGTGTTCAGAAGTATATGCACATGATGCACATCAACTCACAAACACATACACATTAAATAAATAATAAATAAATAAACAAGTTAATTCATTAATCAATAAAAATAAGGTGGTTAAAAAAATATGGTGGTGAACCTGGGAGATGGCTCAGTGGGTAAAGGCCCTTGCCACTAAGCCTGATGACTTGAATTCCATCCATGGGATCTACATGGTAAGAATTGACTCCTCAGAGTTGTCCTCTGACCTGCACACATATGCCTTGGCACACACATACCCATTTGCTCACACATATATGCACAGAAGGAAAATAAGATGTAGTAAAACATTTTGTAAATAAATAAATAATAAGGTGGAGGGTTGGTAGGATGGCTCAGCAGGTAGAGCACTTGCAATGCGAAGCTGATAACCTGAGGTCAATCATTGGAACACGTAAAGACGGAAGGAGAGACGAACTCCACAGACTTGTCCTCTGGCCTCTACATGGGTGTCACGGCACGTCCCCCCCTCAATCCCCAACATACATAATAATAATAAATAGAAAAATCAGATGGAGAACAACTGAGGAAGACACTCAACACTGACCTTTGTCACACATTTGCACACACATGCATATACCATGCGTATATTTAAAAACCTAAATAAATTAAGCAACATTCTACAGGCAAGTAGCGTACTTTGGGGAAATACTAATGAAAGGCTTAGATTAAAACAGGCTAATCAGACATCATAATTGCAATTATGAGTCTTAATTGAAATTTGAATCAGGGCTGCAGACATGGTTTAGCAGGTGATGGAACTTGCCGCCAAGCCAGTTGACCTGAGTTCCACCCCTGGAATCCACATAGATAGTGGAGTGAGAGATCCAACTGCCTCCAATTGTCCTCTGACCCCCCCCACACACTCCCGAAAGCCTGAAAGTTCACGCACAAACCCAAAATAAATAAATATAAACAAAACAGGAAAACAAGGCAGAAGGTGAAGACTGACAGCAGAGGTTGTCTTCTGACTTCCATGTTGTGCTGTGGTATGTGTGTGCCCATGTTCACACACATAAAATTCATACACACACACACACAAGAAAAAACATTTTTGATTAAAAAAAGAAATTTGAGAGCTGGAGAGATGGCTCAGTGGTTAAGAGCACTGGCTGCTCTTGCAGCGGACCTGGGTTCCATTCCAAGCACTCACATGGTGGCTAACAACTGTCCGTAACTCCAGTTCCAGGGGATTAAACGTCCTCTTCTGGCTTCTGTGGGCATTGTACTACATGGGTGCACTTACATACATGCAGGCAAAACACTCATATGCACAAAATAAGATTTTAAAATTAAAAAATAATAGTAAATGTTAAAAATAGCCACATGTGGCTGACACTGGGGAAAGGATGAGATGCTCGTGTGAACGAGGCATCTGAAGGGAGGGCAGCAGGTTCTCTGTTCTTGGAACTCGTCTCTATCTTTGAGTCTGTTTCAGGTCTTGCACACCCATGTTCCTTATGGAACAATCCACTGTACAGCTTTCTGCTCAGGAAGTCTGGATTTTTCATACATTAATGTTCCACAGACGATGGCATGTGGAACCTTCTGGATCTTTCATCCACAAATGTTCCACAGACGATGGCATGTGGAACCTTCTGCTTTCCATTATTGCTTTGACTGTTAAGAAGCCTTTCTCGGGCACAAAGAAATATCGACTTGGACAAATCCTTTCACCGCTGTAAACTCCAGTTTCCTTGATTTTTGAAGTGGGTACGATAATCCTGCCTACCACGGAGGATGGCAGGAGCCACGCAAAGGGAGCAATCGGCACCCCGTTGTTATTATAATCCTTACACAGTAACCTGTGGCTCACTCCACTGGTCTCTGCAGTGAACCTGGGCAGCCCCACCAGAGATCGAGCAAACTTAGAGCTTACAAGGGGACTCTTTTCTCATGTCTCGGATTTCCCCATAGGGCTTTCCATGTGTCTTCAAAACACAACCACAGGACTGAGGCCCAGCTTGGGGCAGAGCACCTGCCCAGCATGCACAGGGTCCTCTGGGCTTCCTCCCCAGCACCACATAAAAAGAAACCAACCCCCCACCCCACAAGACCCAGGGCCGCATTGTCACAGGTGCTGTGGGAACAGGAGACAGGAATAGCTACAGAGGGGACAGAAGCAGAGTGAGATTCCGGCTGTGCTGCCAGACATCCCCGCCATCGCCAAACCATGTTTGCAACTTTCAGCATGTATATTATTATTTAATTAGTATTAATAAAAAGTATTTGGGGGGTATTTTTGAGACAGGGTCTCCCTTTAGTCCTAGCTGGCCTGAAGCTCGCTATGTAGACCAAGATGGCCTTGAACTCACAGAGATCTGCCTGCCTCTGCCTCCCGAGTGCTGGGATTAAAGGCATGCGCCACCACACCCAGCACTAAAGACAGTTCTTAGTCACCATGTGGGTGCTGGGAATTGAACCCAGGTTCTTTGCAAGAGCAGTCAATGCTCTTAACTTCTGAGCCATCTCTCCAGCCCCATAAAAAGTATTTTTAAACTACTTTTCCTCTGAATGGAAAAAAACAAAACAAAATTTCAATACCCTTTGGCTTTGGGTTATGCAGTATAGCATTGATAAAATGACAAGGTTACTAGATTGATCATATTTTTTTCTACTACATGTTAAATTTATAAGGATTACAGCTTTCTAAAATCATTCCTGGTGGTTGGAGAGATAGCTTGGTGGTTCAGAGCACTGGCTGCTCTTGCAGAGGACCTGGGATCAATTCCCAGTGCTCTCACAGTGGCTAACAACCATAACGGTGCTTAACTGCAGTTCCAAGGGATCTAATGCCCTCTTCTGGCCTTCACGAGCATTGCATGCATGGGTTCACTTACATACACACAGACAAAACACCCATACATATAAAATAAAATTAAAATAATTCCCAGTGGGCTGTAGCTCAGTGGTGGAGTGCCTGCTTGCATCCCCATCCCAGTAGGATCATCAGCAGTTATTCTCAAACTACTGTTTAGCCAAGTGTGAAAGATGGCTGGGAGGCAAATGGCAGCTAGAGCTCTGAGGCGTTGGAGCGTCTCAGCCCAGGAGTGTTTACGACCCGTCTGGCTTCAGGGTCCTCTCTGTGTGATGATCAGAGTCTGCACCTTTTCTGGTTGTATGAGGCTGAAAGGAGATGGTCCCCTTGAATCTCCCATATAGGAACCTGGCTGTCATCGACTCAGCCTTGTAGTCCACAAACAGTTGGTTATGCCTTGTGCCCATGGCTACGGGTGGCTTACAAATTACAAATTAATAAGACACTTGCGATTCCTATCCACAGGTGCCTAGAGCACAGAGCAGGGCCGGACCTCACCTCACGTCTCAGGAGCAGTTGGCAAAATGCACCAGGGCTTGAAGAAGGGAAAAGTAGCTGCTAGCCAGGAGACTGAGGAAGGCTTCAGGGAGGAGGGGCCCGGTGAGCTGGGCAGAGCTGCAGGGGGGTTGAGAGGACAGAGGAGAGCAGAGAGGAGGGTACAGGGGAGGGAGGGAGGGAGGGGGGGGAGGGTAGGCGCTTGAGCATAGTACAGAGGCTGGGGGAGCTGGGCTCTCCATGTCCTCCAGACCTGCCTCCCCTCTGGACAGAAAGTTACATTCCCTTAGGGCCCGCCACACTGAGGAGGGGCTTCCGGTGAGTCTTCCGCTCTAGGGCACCAGCATTCTCCTACCCCTGGCTCCCTTTCTGCTCACCCACATCCCTGTAGTTTCCTTTGCCGGCTTCCTCTTCTCAGCGTCCCCAAGGGGATCGGATCCTGAGTGCAGGGCTGGGGACACCAGAAGTCTAGGTGGGGAAAAGAAAAGTTGAAGACGTGGTCACCATGTCCCCCTGGTGGGCATGGACACAGGGATGAGGTTCTGTGCCTTGAAGGGCAGAAGCAGTTTGGTGAGGGGGTCCCCGGGAGACCCAGCAACGTCCTGTGCTCTGTGCTGCCTCCTGGGCGCAGCACTCCCTCCCAGGCCACATATGCACTGCGAGGGACGGTTGGGAGTCGGGGTGGGGTTGGACTGGAGGGATCATCAATCAAGTGCCTGCCGCAAAAGCAGAAGGATCTGAGCTCAGATCCCTAGCACCCACAGAAAAAGCCAGGTGTGGCAAGGGGTGTCTGCAATCAGAGCTGGGAAGGCAGAGAGAGGAGGGTGCCAGAGGCTTGCAGTAGGAGGTCCAAGTTCACCGAGCGCTCCTGTCTCAAAAACAAGGTGGAAAGCAATGGACAAAGACACCTGACATCTGCCGTTAGCCTACCTACCTACACATGCACGCGTGCGCGCACAGACACACACACACACACACACACACACACAGACACACACACACACACTGCATTTGGCCTCAGGCGATTTCAGGGACTTCTTGTGGTGGAGAGAAATTGGGGGAGTTTCAAGTGTCTTCTGTTGGCTTCCTGTGAGCTTTTTTGAATGGGCTTGGGTACTTTTTGTTGTCTTTTTGAGCCAGGGTCTCCCTGTAGCCCCAGCTGGCCTGTACTCTCTACGTAGACCAGGTCAGCCTTGAACTCACAGAGATCCTTCTGCCTCTGCCTCCTGAGTGCTGGGGTTAAAGGTGTGGGCCACCTCAGCCAGCTTCTTCTTTTTAAGCTGCACTGGCTGCTCTTTCACTGAAAGGTCCTCCAAGATTTGCTTCTGCAATCTCCTGAAGAGCCAGAGCGTACTTGTAGCCCTTTCCATCCACAAGCCTAGCATGGGGGCCAGGCACCTTTGGACACTCAGCCCACTCCTGAATCCAAAACTGTAGTTGCTAAGCAAAGCCAGACCTGGAAAGGGGTGATGACCTACCACTGTCACACAGCACTGATAGCACCCAGGCCCCAGGCCCCCAAACAGTGCCCCAACCCCTGACTGGCCTCTTTGGAGTATCAGCTAAGAATGGATGTCAGGTATAGAATCAGCAAGACCTCCTCAGAGACAGACTCCATTCCCAGATCCAGCCGGAAGCCACAGAGGCTGGGCTGGACAGATAGCAGGGATAGCCACTGTGCCTCAGGCAGGAAACGTATACGGGTCCCCAGGATCTGATGCAAGGTACAAAGAGTGCACATCAAATACTGCACACACGTGTTCCGGGGAAGAAAATTTTTGTATTTCATTAGCCAGGACTGGAGCCAAGAAGAGAACTTTCAGTCGCAGCGTCTTCTGAGGGTCACGGTGTCTGTCTTCTCTTTTTTGATCTAAAAAAGAAAGGGAAAAAGGAAGGGAGAGGAAGAGGGGGAGAAAAAGGAGAAAGCCCCCTCACCATAATTGAATTAAAGAGCCGGCCTCCGGCTGCATCTGGAATCCAATAGGCCTTTGTGCAGTGTGCAGAGGAGCCTGGGACAGTGGCTGCGATTTCACAAGGGATGAGGAGTTACAGCAGCCAGGAAGGGGGTCAGGATGGAGCAGGGTGAGGAAGAGAAGGGGGAGCTGTGAAATTGAAAGCTGAAGGCCTATCTTGCTCCCGGCCCTGCCCTGACCTAGGGTGGCTGGCCTTGCACCAGAAACCAGGCAGAAGGCGGGTATGAGGCCGGCTGCATAAACAGAAAGGCCCTGACAAGGGCCAGGGGGTCCCCTGAGGGGCCGTGGCTGAGCTGGACAAAGGTGGAAAGAATTAACAAGCCCCCCTCACCTCCGCAGCACCTACGGTGTCCTGTGCCCCAGCTAGGACCTGGCACCCTAAGAGAGCTCCCATTGACAACAAGTAGCAACCAATGGCACATGCACTGTCCTTGTGCCAGGGGCTTTTTCTGATGTGTTGTGTCAGGAACAATGCCCTGGTAGCCTGTGACTTAACGAAGGAAGAAGCACAGCAAGATAATGCTTTGTCTGCAATCAGAGCAAATTCGGCCCATGGTCAGCATCCTCACAACTGCTCTCTTTATTGTCTTGCTTACAATACTCTTACCAAGTAGGCATGTGTCTAAAGGGGAAACTGAGCCGCAGAAGACCTCGACTGCTTGCCAAAGCCCTCACAGGCAGTGACAGGCTGAGCTGGGCTTTATCCCTATGTGGTCTGGCTTCAGAGTCCAAGAGCTTTCATCTCACTTGCTAGGCTGACTGAAGCGCCCCCCAGGGTGTGTGTGAGGGTTAGTTATCAACCTGACACAAGGCTGCCCTTGTGAGGTCCGGCTGCCCCGTGGCCTCTGAAAGTGACAGTTTTTCAGAACACTGCCCTGCATGCTGCCAACCTACTGTGACTTCAGGTAGGGGCTGTGAGCCGCAGCCCTACTGCCCAGCAGCTCGATATGGCTGGCTTATTGGCCTGTCCTGGGCCCTGCGGGATGCTCACAACCTCTCTTGCCTCCACCTGTTGGATGATTAGGCTCTCATCGTTGCCCCTCTTCAGATGTGAACATCAAAACTTCTCCAGATGTTGCCTCATGTCCCCAGGAGTGCGGTGGAGAGGAGGAAATCGCCCCAGATTGGGAACTGCAGTCCTGAGAGTCAGAAGGGGAACACACAGGGCAGAAGCGTGAGCTGTGAGGGAGAATGATCCAGGACTGAGGGCCGAGCTCTGGGATCCTCAGCTGTCACTGGGAACCAACACGAGCTTGTGCCACCCTTTCTATGCCACCTGCTTCTGCCCTTGGTCAGCTCACAGTTGCTGCTGTCCCAGAGAGGAGACAGCTATGTGTCTGTGGCAAGACCCACTGTGATCCTTTTAGAAACAAGACAGAACAGCCTCAGATGCATCAATACAGCTCACCACCAGTGGCCTTTTTAAGCTCCATGACCACTCGAAGTAACAAGCATCCATTAAGGTTTTATGAGAGACTACAACGCTCTTTGTGGGCCTTCCACAGGGGCTTCGAAGCTCTCCACACTCACCCTCTGAAACCCTCAGTCTGGAACCAAGCACCTCCGACACAGTGTGATTTATATTTCCATTGGGCCTCAACCCTGGCAGGACTCTTGTCTAAGTCCAGTCTGCTGATGTTACCATGGAGACAAGCCCATCCTCGGGAGCTGACTGCTGAGGCTTTGCTTCAAGCTGGAATAGCTGTGGCCTTCTCGGCTCTCAGGAAAGAGGGTCAATTGGGTCTCTGGGTGAGCACACCTGTCCAGGTGCCCCAGAATGTCCCAGCACACACACTCATCAATGCCTCCCCCTTTTCATGCACCACCTGTCCTATGCACAAGCTCGCCAGTCTCCCCTGAAGATGGACTGCCATGTCTACCATGTGTCATGCCCTACACTAAGGACTAAAGATACAGCACAGAGTCAAGCTCAGTGGGTCACGGGTAGGAGTCCCACCATTCATGTTTCAAGGGAAATGGGTACAGTGGTGTGGTGGTTTGAATGAGTGTCCCCCATAGGCTCTAGGTATTCAGACGTTTGTCTCCAGTTGGTGGCGCTGTTTTTGGAGGTCTTGGGGTGTGTGGCCGTGCTGGAGGAAGTGTGTCACTGGGGGCAGGGCTCAGAGAGTTTAACAAGCCTCGTGGTCTACAGTCGCCCTCTCTCTGCTTCCTGTGCTCTTTGCGAGATGTGACCCTCAGTTTGCTGCTCCAGATCCAGCCGCCACGCCTCCTGCCACAATGGACTCTAATTCCCTGGAACCGCCAATCGTAAGCTCAAGTAAACTCTTCCTTTTATAAGTTCCTTGGTCATGGTGCTTTATCACAGCAACAGAAAAGTGACTAATACAAGTGGTAAAGCTCGAACCACATGCTTTGGAGTATGGAATGCGTGACTATGCTCTGAGGAGGCTTGGAGACCAAGGGTGACAGGTAACACTTGCTGAGCACTTACTGTTTGCCAGTCCCTGCAGTATGGCCTCTGCTGACATCCACAAAGCTTCCCTGGGAAGAAAGAATATTCTTTGCCCACAATAGGGAAGGGAAGACTGAGGCTGGGAGAGCTTTCCACACTGTGAAGGTATCAGGTGGGGGAATGCGCAGCAGATCGGCTCAGGTGGGAAAATGAGGGACTAGACCCCAAACCAGTCCACTGCATCTCTTCCCAGCCCCTTTCTGCCATGTTGGTGATATGAAATGGATGACTACGGGTATAGGGATTCACACCAGGGAAATTGGTGATGGCTTTTTAATGTTGACTTTTTCCAGACATCTAGTTTACCAGCACATTACATACATCAGACATGAGAGAAGGCATGGGAGCCTGTAAGGGGCTGGAGCAACGGGCTGCAGCACAGGCTTCTGGAAAGAATATAGTGGAAGCTGAGATTGCAGAGACCCAGGGCAAAGCAAAGAAGCTTGGAAACTTTCTTTCTTTCTTTCTTTCTTTCTTTCTTTCTTTCTTTCTTTCTTTCTTTCTTTCTTTCTTTCCTTCCTTCCTTCCTTCCTTCCTTCCTTCCTTCCTTCCTTCTTTCTTTCTTTCTTTCTTTCTTTCTTTCTTTCTTTCTTTCTTTCTTTTTGGTATTTTCAAGACAGGGTCTCCCTTTAAGTCCCAGCTGGCCTGGAGCTCACTCTGTAGACCAGGATGGCCTTGAACTCACAGAGATCTGCCTACGTCTGCCTCCTGAATGCTAGGATTAAAGGTGCACACCACCACCACGTCCACATTTTCTTTTTTCTTTTTTTTTCTTTTTAGTTTTATCCTTTTTTTTTTGGTATTTTTTGAGACAGGGTCTCCCTTTTAGTACCAGCTGTCCAGGAGCTCGCTCTGTAGACAGAGCTGTCCTTGAACCACAGAGAGTCCACTACACTCTCCTCCCGAGTGTGGAGGATTAAAGGCTCGCCACCACTCCAGTCGGCTGGATAATTTTTTTTTATACTATCAGGGACTAGACAGGTGTGAACACACAGGGTGCATGATCAGATCTGTGCTGCAGAAAGACCACTCTGAGGATATTTTGGAAAGATGTTCAGAAAGAAGGCTGGTTATGAGACATAACCAAAGCCTACCCCTATGTTTTCTAAGGCATTGGAGCACCGATGAATCCAAGTCCTTCCCAGGAAAAGCAAGGCCAGGAGAGAAGTCCATGACATCACATCAAATACATCAGAGGATTACCTGTAGGG
This sequence comes from Rhizomys pruinosus, assembly GCA_009823505.1. Classification (NCBI taxonomy): domain Eukaryota; kingdom Metazoa; phylum Chordata; class Mammalia; order Rodentia; family Spalacidae; genus Rhizomys; species Rhizomys pruinosus. The sequence goes on from VZQC01001310.1 coordinate 118,598, forward strand.
GTCGTTATGTCTCATCCTATAGTGTTTTCTAGAGAAGATCCTGCCTACCTAAGTTTTCGAGCTTGCACTCCTGGGTAAGGATTACATGCCAAAAGTACAGTGTCCTGAGCCTCTTCTCACACCATCCTCACTTTGTCTTACATGCAAGACCCTTCCTCAAATGCTTTAATTTTCCATACTTCTATCTTAGCATTTGACATGTGATCAGTTTCAAGGTCTTCAAGGGCAAGGCCATCACCCTCACATCCTCATAATCTACACTAAATGATGGTGGAATGGATGATGATGGGTGAGGTAATGGTTGATGGATGTGGGTGGCGTGGTGGATGTCTGGGTGATTGGATGGAATGGCTGGATGATGGATGGATGGATGAGATGGGTGGTATGGATGGATGGATGGATGGATGTGGTGGGATGGGTGGCTGGGCATCGGGTGATGGATGGATGGCTGGATGGGTGGAGTGGGTGGATGAGATGGTGGGTGGATTGGGGTGGGATGGATGGTAGGTGATGGAGTGGGTGGTGGGTGGGATGGATAGGGTGGATGGATAGGATGGATTGGGATGGATGGTTGGATGGATGGATGGATGGATGGATTGGATGGATGGGATGGGTGGTAAGAATGGTGGTAATGGATTGGTTGAGATTGGATGGATCGGGTAGATGCGGTGGTGTGGCATGGTGGACTGGGTGGCGTGGGATGTGTGTGGATTGGGTGGAGATGGGCTGGGATGGCTGGATACTGTGTGATGGGTATGTGTGTGGATGGATTGGATGGTGTGTGTGGATGGATGGATGGATGGATGGTATGTATGGATTGTGATGAATGATGAGGGGATGTCGTGGATGGGTGGGTGGATGGATGGATGGATGGGTGGATGGGTGGGTGGATGGACGGATGGGTGGATGGATGGATGGATGGGTGGATGGGTGGGTGGATGGATGGATGGGTGGATGGGTGGGTGGATGGATGGATGGGTGGATGGATGGGTGGATGGATGGGTGGATGGATGGATGGGTGGATAGATAGATGATGATTGAATGGGTGGGTAGATGGGTAGATTAATGTTTGGGTAAATATACAGATGGTGGATGGATAGATGGATGGATAATGGGCAAATGGGTAGTGAGTGAGTGGATGAATGAAAATTGTGGGTATGTATGTGTACATAGAAAGGAAGCAATTCATGAGTCAGTGAGCTTCCCATACCACCAGAGTCCATGGGAAGGAGGTGGGGGCTACTGAGAATTAATAGCAAGTCACAGAGGAGCCTGAGGAGCTGGAAAACTCCAGTAGATTTGAGGCCAGGAGATGAGTGAGGACAAAAGTGCAGACACTGATTAATCCAGCCTTGCCGGCACTGACAGAAGCGGGTTTATGACCCCATCTCGGTGTCGGCTCATAAACTTTCCTGGTTTCCTCTGTCCTGAGGCTGATGTAACCCACGAAGAAGACTGTCCTTGCCCTTCGGCCGGGCTTGTGGCTTCTTTTTCAGGTGGGCAAGTGGGTTGGCACTGAGATCTTCTCAGCATGACTTGGTTAAGCCCTAGGTTGAGGCATTTCTTGGGCAGGAGGGCAACCTCCAACCTTGGGGTTCTTAGCAAGCTCCTCGTCTTCTTCGGGACACCGGTTACAGCTGTGTGGAGAGAGGAAGAGAGAGGAACGAGACCTGTCCTCCCCTGGAGGCCATGTGAGCTTCCAGTGCTTGAAGAGATGCAAAAGCACTCTGTAAATCAGAATGCTGCTCCCTGGAGGGGTGTCCCTGCCATCATTTGTTCTATCCCTGCCAAGTTTCTGAATGCCCCAGAAGACTGAGGCAGGACAGAAAGGTGATCAGGAAACATCCAGCCACTGGGCACAGGAATCACCACCGTCTCCCTGAGGCATGCCTCTCCCCACAGCAAGGGCAGCGAGTGTCAGAATGAGCAGAGCTGCTGACCCTCAGGCTGAAGCTCAGTTTCCTCCACCGAGTAGGAAGGTGTGTGGTGACAAGATGCCATTGACCCAGGGTTCTCCATACCCAGTGTCCAGTCCAAAACAGCCCTGCCCTCCACTGAACAACACTGCCTATGTGCCTGGCACCATGGCCTAAAACCAGTCTCACAAGAATTTCTCACTTCTTCAAGCCTCCATGTGTGAAGGTTGGGTGTCTAAGGCTTGGTTGTGTGAAGCCTGAGTATGTAAAGGCTGGGTGTGAGAGGCTTGGATGTGAACCCTAGATGTGTGAAGCCTGGGTTGTGTGAGACCTGGGGGTATGAGGCCTGAGTGTGTGAGACCTGGTATATGAGGCCTGGGTGTGTGAGACCTGGTGTATGAGGCCTGGGTGTGTAAGACCTGGTGTATGAGGCCTGAGTGTGTGAGACCTGGTATATGAGGCCTGGGTGTGTGAGACCTGGTGTATGAGGCCTGAGTGTGTGAGACCTGGTGTATGAGGCCTGGGTGTGTGAGACCTGGTGTATGAGCCCTGAGTGTGTGAGACCTGGTGTATGAGGACTGGGTGTGTGAGACCTGGTGTATGAGGCCTGAGTGTGTGAGACCTGGCGTATGAGGCCCGGGTGTGTGAGACCTGGCGTATGAGGCCTGGGTGTGTGAGACCTGGCGTATGAGGCCTGGGTGTGTGTGACCTGGCATATGAGGCCTGGGTATGGTGAGACTTGGATGCAGGAGGCCTGGGCATGCAATGGGTAAGTGAGGCTTGGAGATTATTTGTTTCTTTGTTGTTGTTTTGGTTTGATTTGGTTTGCTTTTTTGTTTGTTTTTGACAGGGTCTCTCTAGTACCAACTGGATAGAGCTAGCCTCTATCTCACAGAGATCTGCCTGCCTCTAAAGGACTGGGATTAAAGGTGTGTGCCACCATACCTGGCTGGGATGTGAAGCCTGGGTGTGAGGCCTTGGCAGAATGTGGAAGACTTCCTGTACTCCCAGGCTTGCCCTCTGGACCATAGTAGCCATGACTGGCCATGTCTTTAGCCAGCAAAGCCCTCTATTTACTCAGTAGGACTATTTCATAGTGTCGCCAACTTCCTCATCCACCTTGGAATATTGAAGGTGAAAATTAAGAGGCTCATTTTCCCAGTGTCCCTTGCAGGTGAGGATGGCTGTGTGATTCTGTTCTCAACAGTAAGATATGACAGGGGTCTGCTGGTAACTTCTGGAAGGGTTTTCTAGCCCTAACTAGAGCCAGGATAGTCAGAGAAGGTGTTGCTAAAATTACTTCTGGGAGGTATCGGCATACACGGAGTCCAGCCTCCCCCTCCTGAGGTCCCAAAGGCAAAGCAAAAAAGACTCCTTAACCACAGTTTGGAAAATTCTAGCAAGTCTATTTGGGCTTGCTTACAGAGCAAGTGGGCGAGGGAGTTACTTACAGGACTGTCAGTGCTCCCCCTTCCTTCCCAGCATGGACCCTGCAACCAAGATGGCATAGAGCAGGAGAAAGGGCCCCAGGGCTTCCTCTGCTTGCATACCTCAAGCCCCTCCCCCTCATACAGCCAATGCTGACAGGCTGGTTGGTTGGGATAGCTGTCTCTCTAGCTCCTCTTTTCCCTTGGAAGGCCAACAGTCAAGTTTATAGTCCTGGGCAAGCAGGTGCGCCTAAGCATGCATCCTTCTTTCAGAGGACTGTCCATGCTAAAGAAAGAGTGTCACATCTTTGCATCTGAACATTTTTCAGTAGACTAGACACCGGGCCTTTGATAGAACTATTTGCTGTTACACAGAGTTTAGAGATTTCCCCTTCTAGATTTTATCTGTTATATTTCCTGTTAAGCTCTTCAGGAAGTAGAGTCCCTTCTTTCCTTCTTTCTTCCCTTCTTTCCTTCCTTCCTCCCTCCCTCCCTTCATTCCTCTCTTCCTCCCTCCCTCCCTTCCTTCCTTCCTTCCTTCCTTCCTTCCTTCCTTCCTTCCTTCCTTCCTTCCTTCCTTCCAGGGCTGGGGATGAAACCCCAGGTATTGCACATCTCAGCTTGTGCTGCACCCAGAGCCCTAGGCCAGGTGAAAGTTTCCTAACAGAGTCACAGTGGCATGTATTAGCCACAATAAAGGAATAAGAAATGTTCTAGAATGCATATCTTTGCCAAAATCACATGCAGTAAAAGGAGAGACGCTGCCCCCAGAAGGAAAGGGAAATGCTCCACGGGTTGATGGACAGGCAGAGATGATGCTGTAAGCAGTCAGGGGCCAGGCCATTCCCTCCATCAGCTCCAGCCTCTGAGTGACACCTGACTGTCCCATCTCACTTCCCACAAAGGTACTTCTTGGGAGTACAGGGCCCCTGCAGTGAACAAGACAGCCTGGAGAGAAGGACTATGGGCCACTGTGACCATGGCCTGCGCCTTCCCCTGTAGGAAGCACCTGCTGTATACTGTCAGGCCACCTGGACAACACTGGCCAAGCAAGTAAGAAACTTGGAATTAGGGTCTGATTTTACTACTTCCTACATTTTCTAGCAAATTGGAAGGACTCGGTTTTCCCATCCGTGGAATGGAGCTGTCTCTGATGAATAGAAGGAAGGCTCAATGGTAATAAATAAGTGGGTTAAATATCAGGACCTCCCTAACTGAGTCATTTTAGGGAGGAAAAGAAAGCATTTGTGAGGAACTGGCTGGGGCTGGCTTCTAGTCTATTAAAAGATAATTGCTTTTAGCATTCATCATCAAGAGTTGAACTTGGTCTGAAGGTCAATGACCTTGAGATTTGAACTGGAGACTTGAGCTTCCTGGCCAACCAGAGCTCCCTTGGGCATCTCGGGTTAGGGGTCCAGCTCATGGCTAGGTGATGGCTCACTCAGGATTCATTTTTCCAGCTGTGAGAGCTGCTCTGTTTAATAACTCTCATCCAGTCCCCACCCCTATGATTGAACTTGAAAGAGTGTGTTTGCTTAACACCCACAGCGTTCCAGCTCCCATAAAATGCAGGAAGCGGGAGGCCTGCGCCACGGAGATCCTGCTCCTGCTCGCTACTGAAATTGAGCTGGACATTCATAATTTTGGTTTAACCAAAAGAACCACAGGTTTCTCACTCCATCCAGCTGACACCTCAGAGGCCTCACAGCCTGGGATCGCCTTCCATGATGTGCCCCAGGCAGCCCTTGGGGTGTGCTGGGGTCTGTTCTGCAGAGCAGTCAAGCTGCCTTGCAGAAATTGCTGCCCAGTCTGAGAGGGGCTCTAGCAGCACCTCAGCTCCCTTCCTCCTTGTCTTCATCCTCCCAGCTTGCCCTCCCCTCCCCTCCCCATCCTCCCCTCCCTTCTCCTCCCATTCCCTCCCCTGTCCTCCCCTCCCCTCTTCTCCCCGTCTTCCCCTCTCTGTCTTCCCCTCCCCTATTCTCCTCTCCTTCTCCCCCTCCTCCATCTCTACATTGACTGAGTGCTGTTCTCTGCTGTCTCACTGCTCTTCTTTCTCTGTGTTACTCTCTGGGCCCCATTTCCTGCTTCTGTTTCTCTCTTTCTTTTTCCTTTACTTGCCCACTCACCCTCTCCCACTAGCCTACTCTGAGTGCTGTAGCATCCTGTCTAGAGGACTGGCATGCCTTCCTGGCTCCTACCGCTAGCATCACCATTTATCCCTACCTCTAAAGTTGGCATGGCTTCCCATCTCTAAAATTCTTCTTCTGCATTGTCTTTTACTGGTTCTTCGGGCTCTCACAGCTCTGTCTCTTTCCTTTTCTCTCTCCACTCTTGAGTTTCTATGTGAGGCCATGTCCCTCTCTGGGAGGTGCAGTTCACCGGCTTTGCAGGCCATCTTCTCCGGTAGCTACATCCAAGTGGTGATGAACAGGGACTATGACTCCACCTCTAAGTGCAGCTTTATGGTCAGGTATGCTCTGATGTGGAGAGGCCTCTCCTGAAGGATTGTTCTTCGTGTGCTGCCCTTGACCCAGCTGCCTGCTAGCTCACCCCCCCCCCCGCTCTTCCCTGTTGTCAATAGAGAATACTGGAAATAAGACACAATTAGTTCAAATTCTCATTTTACAGAGAAAGAAACTGAATTCAGAAAGGCAGGTCATCATGACCAAAGTTATGAGCCCAATCACCTGTGTGGCTCTGGAGAAGTGACAGTGTTTTGAACCTCTGTTCTTCATCTGTTAAATGTGGCTGGCTGCAGGGAGGATGAAGTGAAGCCTACCCAGCATGTGTGGTGGTCCACAGAAAGCATCAGTCAACAGGTACTACATTCATCTCTGTGACTGATGCTGTTGCATGTACCAAGGATGGTGGTTCAAGCACGGTTGGTCCTAGCCCTTTCTCAAGACAGGGTTTTTGCAAACTAGAGTCCCCTTCTTCACCTGACCCCAGGAAAATACCCCACTGAGTCCTCACTCCTTGAAGACACTTCTCAGGGCTCCTCCACCCTGCTTGCCATACCAGCCTCTCATCCCAGAGGCCAGTTCAAAAGGTTTCCCCATTCTTCCCACCACAGACACAATAGCTGTTCCCCACGGACCCCAAGCCGACAGAAGAAAGCTCAGGCAGGAGATCAAACATGGACTCAGTAGAAGACAGAGGAGACTGCATGAGAGGCGAGAAGGGGCAGCAAGAATACTGACTCTCATCCAACTCACTTCCCAGAAGCCCACAGCTCTTTGAAGCCTGCTTTCCTTTAATAAAATGCAGTCATTAATGACCCAAGTGGAAGCGTTCTGAGCAGGACAATGCCCAAGTCCCCAGCGGCCTCTGTGGGGCCTCATGCATGGGAAAGTGGCCTGGCGGATGCCTCCACATGCCAAGAGCCAGTGGGCACGTCAAAAGGGGTTTGGAGCATGGTTGTGTCTGGGACTGCTGCCGTCCTCTCAGGCCAAAGCCTGGGCCAGCCAGGGTCTGTACTGCCGTGACAGCCAGTTCATGCATTCAAGAAATGTTTGCTGAGCACCTACTATGTGCTGGGTCCTGTGTGAGTCCAAAGGGCACATTATGCATTCCTGCCCCAGCAAAGCTTTCAGTTGAACCCAAAATATTTTAAAATTTTGTTTGTGTATATGTTGTGTTTCTGTGTGTTTGTATGTAACTGCATATTATGTGTTTGTGTATGTGTGTTTCTGTGTATTTACATGTGACTATGTAGTTATGTGTATGTGTATGTATGCATGAGTATATGTGTGTGCTTCTGTGTGACTATATGTGTATATGTGTTTTTGTGTTGTGTATGTGTATGCTTGTATGTATAAGTGTACAAGGACGATTATGAGACACCCCCAAAGAGGCTCTGCATGGACAGCTGGTTGGCCCCCACACTGCCTGTGTATTCCAACTGAGTGGCTGAGTCTGAACCTAAATGGCCCTCCATTTGTTAACTTACTTAAAGTATCAAGCCCTTGTCCTGTACAAGGGCCACTGGTGCCCTCAGGGTAGAACAAGAATCCCAGCGTGAGAGGCTCCTGCAGTGCGTCTGCTGAGGTGCCCTCCCACGTCGATCATCAATCGTTCTCGATCATCAATCGTTCAGGCACTGCAGCCCAGGGAACACCTTCCCCACACCTCTGCCCTTGTGCCTGCCTTCCTGATCTTCCTTCATGTGAGCTCTGGGGCAGTGGGAGAAGAGCTGGTATCTGTCCCTGACCCACCTGGTCATAGTAGGTCTTGCAAATAATTGGAACATCCCATAGACCCCTTCCCAGTTCCTCCATCCCAAGGGGGCTAGGACTGGGGTGGGGGGAAGCTACAGGGAACAGAACAAAGGGCTGAAGTGAGAAAGCTGGGGATGAAGCAACTCAGCCCCAGAAGGCCCCGGCCCAGCCTTGATGTCCTGGCATGGGGTTTGGCCTCACAGCTGTGGTCAGGGGGTGGGTGCCAGCCGGGCATGGCCTGCTCCGGTGAGAGCCAGAAGCTGCCAGCCAACTTTCCGTGACATCACACAGAGGCCAGCCAAGCCAGGCCTGCTAGGGGGCAGGGCGATAGCTCCACACCCAAGTTCCTCCAGCTGAGTTGGAGGCTGGGCCAGTGTGGAATGACCCTGGGGGACGGGCATCTTCAGGGACACCCACCAGGAGCCCAAAGAATAGCCACTGGTTGTACCCTAAGAAGGGCAAGCCACCCCGACTTCCCCCAGTGGAAGGATGGCTGAGTTACTGTACATTCACACTTGTGATGGAGAATGATCCTTTCCCATGATGCTGACAAGCCCTTTCCAGAGATGCCATGTTCAATGTTAAGTGACGGAAAAGCTTTGGGACACATATGCCTACAATTAATGTTTAGCTTACATGTGAGTTTCATCAAAAATCCTTCAAGGAAACTGACTAGCCTTGTGAACTCTGCCCTAGCTGTTCCTCCAGCCCCACCTCATGAGTCCCTATCCCATCCAGCCAGAGGCCACCGCCTCCGTATCGCGCTATAGTTGGACATGCCAGCCTCCTGCTAGCCTGGTCATCCTACCTCCTGAAACCTTCCCTCACACAAGCACACTTCATCTTCTTGGTCATACTTCAGACTGGGCAGAAGTGGAACTCCTCATGTACAAGACCCATCACTACACGTGATCTGGAAGTCAGGATTTGAACTCATGGCCACTAGGCTGCAAAAGTCATATTCTTTTTTTAAATTTATTTATTTATATATTTTTTTTATCATATCTAGACCCGTGTCCCCCCATCCCCCCACCCCACCAGAGCTCATGCATTCTCCCAAACATGCTTTTCATCTCTTTCTCAGTCTTTCTCAATATTTTTCATGTGGAAGTTGACTGTTTTGAGCAGAAGTTCACTGTTTCAGTCAGTTCTTTGATGCAGTCCTTTCTGTTGTTGTTGTTGTTGTTGTTTCAAATATGCATCACTCCCACCTGCTTTGGACAAAAGCTCAAGGGGCCATGCACAGGAAATACTTACAACTAGGTAATTGGCACTAGCATCCGCAGATGAGGGATACCATACATTCATCGTTTGTTTTTCTGGGACTGTGTTACTTCACTCAGCATGATGTCCTCTAGCTCCAGCCATTTTCCTGCAAAGCTCATGATGTCGTCTTTCTTTACTGCTGCATAGAACTCCATTGTGTAGATGTACCACATTTTCTCTATCCACTCATCAGTTGAGGGGCATTTGGGTTGGTTCCAGCTCCTTGCTATTGTGAAGAGAGCTGGTTCTCATTGGGGGGGGGATGTGGGTCTATAATTCTCCCTTTTTAGTTGTTATCTTCTTTGCCTGTTTGGTAATAGAGTGATTGCTGGGCTTCATAGAAGGAATTTGGGAGAGAATTCCTTGATTGTTATCCTTCTAAAAATTTCCAGTATAAAATTGGTTTTTGTGTACGGTGTTTTTGAAATGTTTTATAGAAATTCTGTGTGAAACCGTCTGGGCCTGGGCTTTTTTTTAGTGGGGAGGTTTCCTATTACATTCTTCCATTTCTTCCTCTATTTATGGGTCTGTTTAATTCTGTTTTTAAGCTGTCGATCTCTTTTTGGTTGAGGTTTGGTGATTACCAGGATTTTAGATATGATCCATTTCTTCCGGTTTTTTTCAAAAAACTTTGGTAGAGTATAGGTTTTGGGAGTATTCCCGTATGTTTTTTCTGGATCTTTTCCTTGTCTGGTTTGTGATATTCCTTTCATCATGGATTTTATTGATTTTGGAGTTGTTCCTTCTTTCTTTTGGTTTAACTGGGCTCTAGAGGTCTGTCTAATCTCATTTATTTCTTCACGAACCAACTCGTTGGATATGATTTTTTTTATTGTTTTCTTGTTCTATTTCATTGAATTTATGCTCTGATTTCTCTTATTTTCTTCCTGTCTGTTTTTAGGGTTCATCTGTTGTTTGCCTCTCAAGTGCTTTTAGCTGCAGTGTTAGATCATCACTTGTGCTCTTTCTGTTTTTCTAATAGTAGACACCAGGGCTATATATTGGCTATTTTTTATATAAACTTCCCTCTTGGGGATGCTTGCTTTTTAAAAGTTCTCCCAATTAGTTTTGTTGTGTTGTATTGTTCATTGGTCATTTTCAGTTCCCAGGGAAATGCTTTATTCTTTCTTTATCTTCTTCCTTGACCCCATTTTTCATTATTCAAGGAGTGTCGTTTTGTTTAGTCTCCCATGTTGTTCTTGTAGGCCAGGGGAGGGCTTGTTCCTGTTGTTGATTGTTGAGCTTTATTGCACTGTGGTCTGAATAGAATGCATGAATTATTTCAATCTTTTGTTATTTGTAAAAGGTTTTTTTTTTTGTCCCAGTATGTGGTTGATTTTGGAGAGGGTTCTGTGTGGTGCTGAGTAAAAAGTATATTATCTGGTATTAGGATGGAATGTTCGGTATAGTGAGTTTAGAGGTCTATGAGTCCATTTGGTGTATCATATCGTTTCAGTTTTTCAGATGTCTCTGAACTGTTTATTTCTTGTCTGTTTGGGGACCTATCCAAAAGGACTCAGGTGGGGTATTGAACTCCCCTATTATGAGTGTACTGGGGTTTTAAGGTTAGTCTGTGGACTTGTGGTCCTGGGAGAATTGTCTTTATTAAAAGTTTGGTGCACCAGAAATTTGGGGGGCATATATATTCATAATTGTGAAATCTTCTTGGTGATTGTTCCGTTGATAAAAATGTAATGGCCTTTTTCTTTGTCTCTTCTGATTTCTTTACTTTGAAGTCTATTTTGTCTGATATTAAAATAGCAAATAGCAACACCTCTGCTTTCTTTTTTGGTAACATTGCTTGGAGAATATTTTTTTCCATCCTTTCACTTTTAAACGGTGGTGCTCTGTTTCCTTTGAAAAGGTAAGATGTGTTTCTTGTCGGCAGCCTTTTTATCGATGTGGATTCTGTTTCCTAATCCAATCTCCCATTCTATTGTCTTTTGATTGGGGAAATTTAGAATTTAGGTTCCATTAATATTAAGTTTATGACTTGAATGGGTTTGCGTTGCTTTCTTTTGCCTTATTATCCATTTGCGGTTTGGGGTTTGGGTTTAGGGTTTTTCTACTTCTGCAGTTATGCCTTTATATTTCTCTTTCTAGGTGCCCTGGGGTTGGTTGCCTCCTTCTTCTGTCCCCCCCCCCTTTGGAATTGCTTCAAAGTCATTTTCTCTGAAGGGTTGGGTTTTCCGGACATGTCTTCTTTTGATCAGGGGTTTTATGTCATGGAAGGTTTTTTTTTCTCTCTCCTTCTTCTTTTTTTTTTTTTTTTTTTTTTTTTTTTTTTTCATTTTTTAATTTTTATTAGTAACCTTGGGTTGGCATCTATTGTCCTTTTAACACTGGGAAATGGCTTTGCTCCAGGTTCTTTCTTGCTTTCATCAGAATTTGCATTGAGGACACGTAGTTTTAATTTCTGATTTGTTAATTCTGATAGGTTTCCCCTCTTATAGTTCCACTGGTTGGTTTTTTCTCTTTGTGCTTTTTTAAGATTTTTGTTATTGTTTTTGTTTTTTTTTTTTTTTTTTTTTTTTTTTTTTTTTTTTATTTGTATGACTGTATTATTTTCTTTTATGATTTTGTCTGTTGGGAGTTCTATATGCTTCTTCCTCTAGTTTGGGGGAAGTTTTCATCTAATTATTCTGTTGAAGATCTAATCAATACCATTCTCTTGGGACTTTTCTTTCTTACCTTTCTCTAATTTACTTATGAATCAGGAGGGTTTGATATTTTCATTAGATGTCCCACCAATTTTCCTGGTTGTTCCACTTTGATGTATTTTTTAAATAATTTTTTTCATTAATTCTTTCCTTGAGGTTTTTTAGTTGTTCCATGTTATATTCCAGGTCTGATTTTGATGTCTTTATTTCTGCTTCCTCATTCTGCTTATTCGAGGCTTTTTAACTCCTTTCTTCTTGATTGATTGAATGTTTGATTGCCTTTTTTCATTTCCTTCTTCTGATTTATTTAGTATTTCTACTTCCTTTTGGAGCTTTCTCAATCTCTTCTTGTTGTAGGATCTTTGCTTCGCTGGTGGTTTCCTTATCTTTTTCAGCATTTTGGGAATCTTTTTCAGTTTTTCTTACTTCCAGAAGTTGTCAATCTCTCTAGGTCCTCTTGAGTTCTTCATTCTATTTTTTCTTTGATTTGCTCTTTATTAATCTTGTAGTTCTTTAAAAATATGTTCCCAATTGGTGTTTTCGAATATCTGTGTCTCTGGCATCCCCAGAAGGGATCCCACTTGGTAGGGAAATCTTCCATAGGTTGGTTAGAAGGCTTTGGTGGCCCGGTATATCACTGCCCCTTGCCTTGTCGTCTCTTCT
>VZQC01001310.1:132438-166726 GCA_009823505.1 Rhizomys pruinosus
TGTTCCTGGCATATGGGCTTCTCCTTGCCTGTATTCCAATGTGAGTCCTAAATGCCTCTTCACTGTGTTGAAGGCTTGCTTTGCTTGCCTCCTTCAGATGCCTTCTTAATCCCAGTTGGCGGGGGGGGGGGGTCTTTAGCCCACGCCCAGGTACTTGCGCTTCAGCTGGTCTCAGGAGATCTCAGATCTCAAGACTCACACAACCCTACCTTTAATACCAGCTGGGAGGATAACTCCACTCCCACAGCCACAAAAGCCAATTAAGCTAAAGACAACTGGATTAACAGATTAGCTAGGTTAAGTCAATCAACAATCAGCCTTGCTGAAGCACCCAGTTCCTACCTGCCTTCCTGAGCTTCCGCTGGTCTCAGGAGATCTCAAAAGTCATATTCTTTGTTGTTGCTGCTTTACATTGATTTGTCATTGTTGTTGGTGATGGTGGTGTTGGTGGTGATGGTCGTAGTGGTGGTGTGTGCTGTGTGTGTGTACACATGCATGCCATGTCATGACGTGTGTACAAGCCTCAAGGGCCAGTTTTCTCCTTCTATCAAGTGGGTCACATCGTCAGGCTTGGTGGCAAGCACATTTTACCTACTGAGCTGTCTTATTGTCCAGTGTCCAGATTCTTAACCATTTCTTCTACGTGAACACGGGAGGAGGAGAAATGGGCAGGAAACACAGTGGCCTGAAACAGGGGGACTCTGGGGGCTGGGAGGAGGCTTAATGATTTTATTGTTTTCTTTAGCCCTTCCAGCTTTTCTCCAATACATATGTATTTGATTTATAATCAGAGAAAACAAACAGTACACTAATTTTTTTTAAAATAAAAGGTCAGCAAACAGCCCCGATAGAGCTTATGTTCTCCCAGAATCCTCCCAGCAACCCCCCCCCAACTTAATGAGAAGCCAGTGGCCCAACGCACCCATCCAAGAGGACCTCCCAAACCTCAGGGGCTCCCACTGGCAAGAAAGAAACCCTGGACCACCTGCAGGGTTCCCCATCCCCATGTTTCTCAAATACAAATAGTTAGCAGCCCCTGCAGCTCACCAATCCTCTATCACCAAGCCAGCTCTTCTTCCAGCCAGGTCTCCCTCCCCATGGTCCCCCCCACATGCACCCCCCAGAGCAGCGGCACGGCCCACCCCAAGGATCCTGCACATGATTCCATTTTCCCTTATGCATCCCAAATGATTTGCCCCTCCTTGGCAGGATTTGCGGTGAATTACTGCTGGTGAAAACGGGAGGCTGGGTTTGGAAGCCAGACGAAGCTTTGACTTTTACTTTTACTGGCGGTGGGGCCAGGATGAACAGTGGAAGCATCCTGGGCAGAGGAGCCCCCAGCCCAGACACTGGTGCTTACCAGACACGTGTTATGCATCCTGGGCAGAGGAGCCCCCAGCCCAGACACTGGTGCTTACCAGACACGTGTTATGCATCTCCCAGATCTGGGCACAATGCCTGGGGAACAGGAATGAATAACTGTAACATGGTCCTGGGCGGTCCTGGGCGTGTAGAGAGGTGCAAGATGGAGCTGGGAGGGGATCAGGAAGGTGGAGGAAGGCATCCTTGGGGCCCCAGGAGCAGGAGGAGATGGCAGAGAGGGATTAAAAGGAAGTGACATTCATTCTGGGAGATGGATGTACTAAAAAAAAACTGAGGGGAACCTAAGGAATCCTTAGGAAGTCTGATAGTGTCTAGTAAGAACTGAGGGCAAGACTCACTGGGACACCCTCCGGACCTGGAAATCATGCACCCCCTCTGGTGGAATTTGATGTGATCTGGAGCTGGACTTTAAACCCGTGACCTGGAATGTTCAGACCCCAAGAACTTTTAGTAACTGCACAGCTTGGCTCAGGTATGAGCCGGTTCCCAACAGTATGGATCAGGAGCACAGAAACCATGAGGAACCTGACGACCACCTACAGGTGCATTGACATGGTGAATGCAAAGTGCAATGTTAGAGAACCTGACGACCGCTTACGGGTGCATTGACATGGTTGAATGCAAAGTGCAATGTTAGAGAACCTGATGACCACCTATGGGTCCACTGACATGGTGAATGCAAAGTGCACCGTTAGAGACACATCACAATACGTGAATATGATGACCACCTACGGGTGCATTGATATGGTGAATGCAAAGTGCAACGTTAGAGACACATCACAATATGTGAACCACAGGGGCAAGCATCGGGGATGATTTGTGATATAATATTAGGGGAACATGTAAGTTCCAAGGTATTACTTTGTAGCATGGTAATATTTATTCACATTTTTTTTGGTCTTTTTGAGACAGGGTCTCCCTGTAGCTCCAGCTGTCCTGGAACTCACTCTGTAGACCAGGCTGGCCTTGAACTCACAAAGATCCGCCTGCCTCTGCCTCCTGAGTGCTGGGATTAAAGGCATGCCTGACATACATTTATTTATTATTTATTTATTTATTTATTTATTTATTTATTTATTTATTTATGGGGGTATGTGCATGCCATGACACCTGTATTGAGGGCAGAGGACAACTTGCAGGAGTCAGTTCTCTCCTTCCATAATGTAGGTCGCAGGGCTCAGATTAGTATCATCAAGCTTGACAGCAAGTGCCTTTACACACTAAGCCATCTTGCCAGCCCTATAATTGTATTTATAAATTTAAATCACTAAATAAAAATATAAACAAGGGGTTGTGGAGAAAGCTCAGTAGATAAAGTGCTTGGTGCACAACCATTAAGATCTGAATTTAGATCTTGAGCATCCATGTAAAAGCGCAGTGTGGTTGTCCACGCCTCCAACCCCAGTGGTGGAGACATTGATAGGTCCTTGGGACTCTCTGGGCAGCCAGCGTAGCCAAAATGGAGAGGTCTGGGGTCAGTGAGAGACCCCGCCTCAAAAAATATGGTGGAGAAAGAGCAAGGTACCCAGATGTTCTCTCTCTCTCTCTCTCTCTCTCTCTCTCTCTCTCTCTCTCTCTCAGTTATGTTTTGATTTAACTGGGCAAAGTGCCTCTCTGTTGGAAACAAGAGAGACTGATGCCTCTCATGCACAGAGCTCCCTTTGGTCTGCTGTGGGTTTGGGTGGAGGCATTGAAGGTGAACTGTGACTAGCCGTCTCAGAACTTCTGCAGATCTTCTGCCCCATGGGTAGGTGGTAGCCTTCCCCCATCAGGCTGATGGCCACAAACTTCAACTGAGCACTGACAAAACTGTTCATCATCAGAAGATGATGAAAGTATTTCTATGACAGCTCCAGTGAATAGTCTGGAAAGACTTAAAGAAACAAGTTGGAGGTGGAAGTTGCAAGAGTCCAGAATTCTACCACTGGATACTTTCTAAATGTTTATCCTATCTCTCTTTAAAGAACCAGAGCATGGGACCCCACTTTTCCTAATAGAGATACATCTTAACACACACCTTCGACCAGTTGCTTTGATTTCCTAGGAAATTCTGAATACCTGAGATTCTTTCTAGAAAGACTTCTGTGCAGAAGGCACCTACTATGTGTCAGCACTGGGCACTTTATGCTCAGTGTTTGCCACCCAGCCCTTAGGTATTAGCTGACTTTACAGAAGTGGTGCTGATGTTGGGATTTCCTCGTGTGAGTGGCAATCACGAAGATGTCTATTTTCACATCTCTCCCCATATAGAATGGTTGGATGGATCACGGTCCTAGGGGAAAGCCTGGGCTGCAGTCCCTCTCTGTTCCTCCATCTTAAGTCCTCCTTCTTTTGTTCTTATTCTCTACCCTTGGTTATCTCAGTTCCTCTTTGGAAAACCAGACAGACTCACAACTACACAAATTTTCAGGGCCAGAAACTCCTGAAACAAAAACCTCAGTCTTGTTATCAGAAACAGGGTGCAGGGAGCTAGAGAGGGGGCTCATTGGTTAAAAGCACTGGTTGCTTATGCAGAGAACCCAGATTCGGTTCTTAGCACCCACGTGGCAGCAAACAACCATCTGTAACTCTAGCACCAAAGGATTCTATGCCCTCTTCTGGCCTCCATGGGTATTGCATGTGCTTGGTGTGCTTACATGCAAGCACCCATACCATATATTTTTAATTTTTTTTTATTTATTTTTGTATGTGTATGAATGTACTGTCTACATGTAGGTCTGTACACCTGTGTCGTGCAATGCCGTGGAGGTCAGAAGAAGGTGTCAGATTCCCCTGGAACTGGAGTTAAAGATGGTTCTCAGCCACAATGTGGGTGCTGGGGATCTAACCCGGGTCCTCTGCAAGAGCAGTTGGTCCTCTTAACCGCTAGGCCATCTCTCCAGCCCCTGGACAGCCCGTCTGCCCAGGTCTCCTGTCCAGCCTCACTGCAGTAGCTGCTATCAGAATGGGTAGGGTGGGAAATGGGACCTCTACCTCTTGCTCATGGGGAACGCTTCTCCACACAGTGTGGCCTGGCATGCACTCCTTGGAGTCTCTGGCCACCGGAAGCCTGGTATCTGAGGAGAGGCAAGAGCCAAGCACTGGCCGTGCAGGCAACCAGCCCTGGGCTCCAGGCCCAGCTTGGCACACAGTGGGATCCTGAGGGCCTTTCATTAGCAGCTCTGTGCCTCAGTCTCCTTGTTTGTAGAACATGGATCATAATAGCACACTTTTCATAGAGTTCATCAAGGGTTAACTGTGCCTTCTACATAATGAACTCACTCTCCTTCCCCTGAATCACCTTTCTGACCATTCACAGTCTTCCATGACCTTTTGCTCTGAAAATGACTTTGAAAACCAAAAGGCATTGTGCCTTGTGGACTGGGTGGGCAGAGTAGATGGTGCCCTGTCTGTGGCATCAAACATGTGTTCCCTGAGGGCTAGAAATTGGCCCTGCCATGGGCCACATGTCAAGTTCCCTTCTCCATGCAGTGTCAGCTATAAAAGTAACAAGAAAACGGGTCACTACCCGCTCCCCGCCACGGGAGTTCTTTCTCACCCTTGCCCCAGGTCCCCCAGTCACTGAGACTCAGCTAGGCTGGAATGTGGAGGTACTGTTTCAGTGACTAGGCCTGCTCAAGTGCTCTGGGGGAGACACCCACTATAAGTCCTTAGAACCCCAGAGGTGGAGCATTTGTTCCAAATCAGCCCTGGCCCAGCAGGCTGGCAACTTCAAAGGCTGGTGGGCCAGCTAATGGGCTAGGCAGCTACGAAAAGGGTTCCCGAGGTGTCTCCTCTGTTGCCTCTCCTGACAAACCCATATACCTTAGAATGACCACAGCCCTTCTGGGGGTAGACAGAGTCCACACAGCCCTCGGCCCCCTCCAGCCAGCCTGCGTGTGGTAAACGCTTGTGCAACTTGGCAAGGCAGTCCTGACCAGCCCAGTTCCCATGGTGGATGTGAGCTTGGAACAGCCAAGCCCCCAAGAAAGCGAGCTTCGAAGCACTGAAGCCAAAAGGGCTAGAGGCTGGGGAGGGGCAGCCCATGCAGGGGGCTTCCACCCTGGGCTGCTCCTGTCTGGGTGGTGGGGAGGGGGCTCCCAGCCAATCAGGGTCACGATGGTCCCCACTGCTGGATGGCATTTCAAAGCTGAAGGCAGGAAGAGGGCCTTCTCGGGGACTGCTTCGTTAGTGGTTTGCATTGTGGGAATCTGTTCATGGAAGCCAGGATTGCAGCAACAGCGGCCTTTCATCCAGGGTGGGCGGGGGGACTCTGGCCAGCCCCCCCAAAGGAGAAGCAGCAGCACCTCCAAAGCCACTTGTCCTTTCAGTCCTCTGTGTCCCAGAGGAAGTCGCCTCTGCCCTGGTCAGACCAACCTTCAGAATCAGGAGGTCCTTGAGGAGATACTCCTGCCTCTCCATGTCTGTCTGTCTTTCTTAGCTTCCCTGGAGAAGCTAGTGCTAAATGTGAGCTGTCCACCTCGGATGTGCAGCCTTCTGTGGAGATCACTGAATTGCCTGTTTCCCCAGCCAGAAATGAAAAGCTGAAATTCGGCTCTCCAGGGTGCTGAGAGCCATGGAAATTTACCAGGGGGCAACTTAGAGGGAAGTAGACCCCATGGTGGCTGTATGGAGGAAGTAGACCCCAAGATGGCTGTATGGAGGAAGTAGACCCCACAGTGGCTGTATGGAGGAAGTAGACCCCAAGGTGGCTGTATGGAGGAAGTAGACCCCATGGTGGCTGTATGGAGGAAGTAGACCCCACAGTGGCTGTATGGAGGAAGTAGACCCCAAGGTGGCTGTATGGAGGAAGTAGACCCCATGGTGGCTGTATGGAGGAAGTAGACCCCACAGTGGCTGTATGGAGGAAGTAGACCCCGCAGTGGCTGTATGGAGGAAGTAGACCCCATAGTGGCTGTATGGAGGAAGTAGACCCCATGGTGGATGTATGGAGGAAGTAGGCCCTGCGGTGGCTGTATGGAGGAAGTAGGCCCTGCAGTAGCTGTATGGAGGAAGTAGATCCCACAGTGGCTGTATGGAGGAAGTAGGCCCCCCACGGTGGCTGTATGGAGGAAGTAGACCCCATGGTGGCTGTATGGAGGAGTCTTCTCTCCTCGACCCCAGACCATCACCCTCATCCAGGTTACCCTGTCATCCCTGGCTGCCCGTCGTTATCTGTTTCTTTTCCCCGGGAGTGCTCTCTGTCTGCTACTCTGGTCATCCTAAGGCAGCCTGGCTGACCTTCCAAATTGTCTCTCTGATGATGACCCTTACCCATGATGGACCACTGATGGACACACAAATCCACATATGGCCCCCCATTTCCAGTGTGGTGTATAGAGGAAGTAGACCCCACGGTGGCTGTATGGAGGAAGTAGGCCCCACGGTGGCTGTATGGAGGAAGTAGGCCCCGCGGTGGCTGTATGGAGGAAGTAGGCCCCACAGTGGCTGTATGGAGGAAGTAGACTCCATGGTGGCTGTATGGAGGAAGTAGGCACCACGGTGGCTGTATGGAGGAAGTAGACCCCGTGGTGGCTGTATGGAGGAAGTAGGCCCCGCGGTGGCTGTATGGAGGAAGTAGGCCCCGCAGTGGCTGTATGGAGGAAGTAGACCCCAAGATGGCTGTATGGAGGAAGTAGGCCCCACAGTGGCTGTATGGAGGAAGTAGACCTCATGGTGGCTGTATGGAGGAAGTAGAACCTGCGGTGGCTGTATGGAGGAAGTAGACCCCACGGTGGCTGTATGGAGGAAGTAGGCCCCGCAGTGGCTGTATGGAGGAAATAGGCCCCGCAGTGGCTGTATGGAGGAAGTAGGCCCCGCAGTGGCTGTATGGAGGAAGTAGACCCCATGGTGGCTGTATGGAGGAAGTAGGCCCCACGGTTGCTGTATGGAGGAAGTAGACCCCACGGTGGCTGTATGGAGGAAGTAGGCACCACGGTGGCTGTATGGAGGAAGTAGACCTCATGGTGGCTATATGGAGGAAGTAGGCCCCCCGCGGTGGCTGTATGGAGGAAGTAGGCCCCGCGGTGGCTGTATGGAGGAAGTAGACCCCGCGGTGGCTGTATGGAGGAAGTAGACCCCGCAGTGGCTGTATGGAGGAAGTAGACCCCACGGTGGCTATATGGAGGAAGTAGGCCCCCCGCAGTGGCTGTATGGAGGCGTCTTCTCTCCTCGACCCCAGACCATCACCCTCATCCAGGTTACCCTGTCATCCCTGGCTGCCCGTCGTTATCTGTTTCTTTTCCCCGGGAGTGCTCTCTGTCTGCTTCTCTGGTCATCCTAAGGCAGCCTGGCTGACCTTCCAAATTGTCTCTCTGATGATGACCCTTACCCATGATGGACCACTGATGGACACACAAATCCACATATGGCCCCCCATTTCCAGTGTGGTGCCAGGAGAGAAGGGGATTTGAGGCTTGGTTAGGTTAGATAAGGACTGGAGGATGGCCTCCACAGTGGGAAGATTAGTGTCCTTACAGACAGACAGGCCGGATGGCCTCCACAGTGGGAAGATTAGTGTCCTGACAGACAGGCTGGATGGCCTCCACAGTGGGAAGATTAGTATCCTTACAAACAGACAGGCCAGACAGCTTGCTCCTCGACATATGAGGACAGAGAGTCAAGCGTCATCTCTAAGGCAGACAGAATTTACTTCATTGGAACCTAGACAGCCAGCTCGTTCATTTTGGAATTCCCAGTCTCTTCTGGAACTAAGCCACCCAGACTGCAGCATTTTGTTATGGCAACCTATGCTAGTCAGCTTTCTGTTACTGTAACAACCACCTGAGAGAAATCAACTTATATAGAAAAAAGACTTATTTGGACTCACAGATTTGGAGGATTCAGTCCAACTGGCCCCATAGCTTTGGGATTGTGGAAGCATGATAAAGCCAAGCCATGTGATGGCTGGGAACATGAGACAGAGGAAGGGACAGGGGTCTCATCATCCCCTTCAAGGGCACACCCCTGTTGACTTTCAGAAGACCTCCCTGTTAGGCCCAGCCTCTTCAAGTTTCCAGCACTTCCTAATAGTGCCAAGTTGGGCACTCACCTCTAACACACAGGTCTGGGAGAAACATTCCAGATTCAAACCATATCACCGCCTGAGATGACTAACGTGTCTGCTAGAACCTTCTGTGCCACAGTGGCATTGTCCCCACCTGCTGCTCTTCCTGCTCTGTGGGATGTGGATATGTCATTCAGTTCAGTGCTGCTGTCTCTCATCCTGTTCGTGGCAGGTGCTTCTGAGGTGATTATTCTAAGGTGCTCTTGGTGATTACGAACCATGGTACTCAGACCCAGTGAACATGGCCTGACCGAAGAACTTCCTCCTAACCAACTCTCACCAGTGAAAGTGGCTCAAGGCCATTTCTAAGATTAGGTGACAGAGGACTGTGCCTTGCTTACATGCTTATAGCGGCCCTGAGAGGTCATCTGTGGTACTGGGAACTGCTCTGCTTCCTGGGTTGCATAGCACAGAATCAAGTAGCCCACCTGCTTGAGGGGAACCAAGGCCCTCAGCCCAACAGCATGGGAGGAGCTGAGTCCTGTAAGACTCTAGCTGAGGGAACAGAGAGCCTCAAGATGACACCAGCCACAGTGGATCCCTTCCTTGATGGCAGCTTTGTGAGAAAGTCCAAGCCACAGGACCCAGCTAAGCCATACCCAGATTTCCAACTGACAGAAACTGTGAGATAAATACCGCTGCTCTGGCCTGTTTGTTTGGAGTTCTAGTATTTGTTAGGCGGCAATAGCTAACTGATATGTCAGGCTCATATCTGCTGTTCCCTCCGCTCCGGACATTCTACTGTCCAGCTGGTTTTGTTCTCAGCCAGCTCAGTTCTTACTAACCCTCCTCCCTCACCAGACAGGGCAAAGATGAGGAAATCCACTTCTGCAGAATCTTCAACCCAGAGATGTTGACTTGGAGAGCCCTAAATGGGGCATTTGGGTCCCATTCTAATAACCCTCACAAACCTGGCCCATTCACACAGCCTTCCAGCCATTTCCAAAGAGCCACACCCTACAGTACACAGCAAGGCTCACCAGGTACCTAAGAAATCATAGAAGACATAAGTCAACAGGGGAGATAAGAAAGAGGAAAAGACTCTGGCCGTGGGGCATACGCCTGTAAGTCCCAGCACTCAGGAGCAGAGGCAGGCGGATCTCTCTGTGTTCAAGGCCAGCTTGGTCTATATAGCGAGTTCCAGGCCAACTGGGGCTATAGAAAAACCCTGTTTCAAAACGACAAAAAAAAGGGGAGGGGTGGGAATCAGGGGAAACATAATTCAGCAAGCCAATAATCTTCATCATAGCATGGGGAGATAGTACATCCATGAAGTAGTGGTATCAGCATATGTATAATTTGCTGGGGCTGTAGAGATGGTTCAGTGGTTAAGAGCACTGACTACTCTTACAGAGGACCCAGGTTGGATTCCCAACACCCACGTAGCAGCTAACAACTGTTTCTAACTCCTGTTCCAGGGGATCTGATGCCCTCTTCTGACCTCCGTGGGCATTGCATGACACAGGTGCACTTATACATGGGAGCAATACACTCATATACATAAAATAAAAAGAATAAAATATATACCTATGAAAAAGGAACGCATTTAGAAATAGCTCTTCAAAATTAAAAAGGAGAGCTAACATGGAACACTCAGCAGGCTAGAAACATGGTAAGAAAATGATTCCAGAAACAAAATAGAAAAATTAAAACAACACTGGAAGCATGAGAGGGAAGCTGCTTACAGTCATGGATTCAAGCAGAAACTGAAGCTACTATCTCCGAGAAAGTCCAGGAGAAGAGCAGAGAAACCAGGCCAGGAAGAGCGCTGAGGAAATGACACAAGGAGGCCTCCGCAAATCGAAGGGCCGTGGTTGCTAGGGTGAAGCGGTTGCTAGGGTGAGCTTCTCAGGAGCTTTGTTTCCCAGGAATCGAAAAAAGTAAATCTCTGAGAGGTATCACCAGGAAATCTCAGGAACCCCAGGATGAAGAGAGTCTGAAGTCATTTAGAAACAAAAAAGCATCATGGGAAGACTAAAGCAGCCCAAGTCTCTAGAGCACAGCAGAGAAGTTACCAGGAACTCAGGAAGAGCCACTCTGACCAGCCTTGCCATTCCAGACCATGAGACAGAGACAGGAAAATAATTTTTGTTTTGTTAAATTCTCATGCAAGCTTTCTGGAAAAGCTACTAAAGGATGCTCTCTGACAAAGAAGAGCAGGAACAAGCAAGTTCTGTCAGTTGACATGCAAGTCAATTGTATCTTAGCAGCTATTTGGGGGAGGGGAGGTTTCTTTTTGAGACAGGGTCTCCCTTTTAGTTCCAGCTGTCCTGGAGCTCACTCTGTAGACCAGGTCGGCCTTGAACTCAAAGGTGTGCAACACCGCGCCTAGGTCTTAGCAGCTATTTTTGTCAATAAAGTTTTATTGAGGGGCTGGAGAAATGGCTTAGTAGTTAAGAGCACCGACTGCTCTTGCAGAGGATCCGGGTTCAATGCCCAGCATCCACGTGATGGCTGAGAACCATCTTTAACTCCAGTTCCAGGGGAATCCAATACCTTCTTCTGACCTCTGCAGCATTGCACGACATGGGTGCACAGACCTACATGCAGACAGTACATTCATACACATGGAAAAATAAATAAATAAAATTTAAAAAATAATAATAATTTAAAAATTAATAAAGTTTTATTGAAACAGAGCCATGCCCATTAGTTTACATCTTGTTCATGGCTGTCTTCACACTGCAATGGTGGAGTCAAATTGTTTCCAGAAACCACACGGCCAGAAACACCCCCAATACTATCTGAACCTTTGCAAAAAAGCCTTCTTGGATCAGCATAGAAAGAAAACAGGGCCTCAGCTCCAACAAGATGGGAGATAGAAGAGTCTAGAACTTCTGCTGGGCCAGAAAAATAAACAAACCCCCAAATGAAGCCTGACACAGTTAAATAATTGACAAATTAATCCAAGGAAAACAAGAAGGTTATGCAGTGTCTCTAGAGCCAGAGTCTTGAAGAGCAGAATAGTAATTTAAATAGTAATTTAAAATTGTGATGGACAGGAGAGATGGCTCAGTGGTTAAGAGCACTGGCTGCTCTTGCAGGGTTCAGTTCCCAGTGCCCACATGAAAGCTAACAGCTGCCTGTAACTCCAGTTCCAAGCAATCTTATGCCCTCTTCAGGCCTCTGTGGGCATTGCATGAATGTGGCGCACCTGCATACATGCAGGCAAAACACTCATACACATAAAATAAAAAATAATTAATTGAGACAAATATTCAGGGAGTGAAGAGGAAAATAATGACCATGTGTGTGCACACACATGTACGGTGACAGCTATTCAGAGCTGAGGAGATGGCTCCGGGGTAATAGCCCTTGTGGGGCAACCATGGGAACGGAATACAGATCCCCAGCACTCATGTGAAAAAGGCGGCTGCACATGCCTGGAACCCAGTGCTATGTGGCAGGGGTGGAAGGATGGCTGGGGCTTGCTGGGCACCGGCCTTGCTCAAGATTCAGCAAGAGGTCCTGTCTCCGGAATGAGGCAGACAGTGACAGCGCAGGACACCTGTCATCTTCCTCTGGCCACTGCATGTGTACACACAGGTAGGTCCACATATAACACACACGTGCACATGCATGTATAATAAATACAGAGTTGAACTCCTGGTAGAAGGAACATGGGTAATATCAACAAAACCAAGAGTTTCCAGTGTAAACCTCATGTATAGACACAGAGATAAAGAGAGACAGCAGAATTCAAGGCACTGGCTGGCGAACAGCAGCGAGCAGGGAACAGGGCTTGGCTCGGGGTTTTGTTTTATTTTGTCTTGTTTTGTTTTTTCGTGTTTTTGAGACATAGTCTCCCTGTAGCCCTAGTTGGCCTGGAACTTGCTATATAGATCAGGCTGGCCTTGATCTCTTAGAGAGTTCAAGGCCAACCTGATCTATATAGCAAGTCTCTGCCTCCCAAGTGCTGGGATTAAAGGCATGTACCACCATGCCCGGCTTTGCTGGGTTTTGATAGAAACCTTCTTTGTGTTATTTGATGTTTAGAGCCAAGGACATATATTACTTTAATAAAAATATACCATTCTGGGCTGGAGAGATGGCCTAGCGGTTAGGAGCGCCGACCGCTCTTGCAGAGGACCCGGGTTCGATCCCCAGCACTCACATGGTGGCCGAGAACTGTCTGAGACTCCAATTCCAGGAGAACTCCAGTTCCAGGGGAATCCGACACCCTCTTCTGACCTCCGCGGCATTGCACGACACGGGTGCACAGACTTGCATGCAGACAGTACATTCATACACATACAGAAATAAATAAATAAATAAATAATTTTAAAAATTAAAAAAAAATACCATTCCTCACTATCAAACACTACAAAGCCACCAGGAACTGTGGTGGATGCCTGTTAATACCAGAGACAGAGGCAGGAGGCATGTGGCTGGCATTGGTGGGCTGCTACTTGGCATGGTAGTTACCAAAGGGGCTTGAGTAGAGATGATCTTGAACTTGGCCCTTCTCAGAAAGAATCATCCATGCAAGGGGCTGAGGAAGGAGCAGTTCGGGGGTGGGGGTAGGAGCTACAGAGGTGAAAGGTGTGTGGTGAGCAGAGTGTGGTGTGTGTGAGGGACAGAAAGTCCAGGCTGTGATGCACGGAAGGCAAACAGGGGACCCTATCGAATTGGGAGAGAAGGAAGCAGGGACAGAGGTGATGTCCAGGTGGGGAGCAGGTTGGGTGGAGCCCAGAAGGGACATAGAGAAGCCCTGGGGCTGGAGGGGCTCAGCTGGGCAGTGCAGATTTACAATGGCAAAAGGACTTAGAGTCTGACCTCAGGACCCTGCAGGGAGTCAGAGGAAGAAGTTCTAGCAACAGCCTATCTGCAGCCTCTCCTGATGCAAAGCAGAGAGACGAGCCAGCACCCTCTAACGAGGGCGTCGTCAGTCACTTTCCCAGCAAGCCTGAGCTACTTTCACATCAACTGTCCGTCCTTCCTCAGTCTCTCACATCATTCCCTAAACACTGTGAGATCAGAAATGTAATTAGGAACACACCCCCCAGCTAGTGGGAAAGCTCTCCATCTCTCCCTTGGTCTGACTACCCCTCTCGGGTGGGCCAGCTGCTGGCCTCAATGTCAGCCTTACTTCAGCATCTCAATTCCTGGACCCCGAGCATTAAAACCTACCCCCATTAAAGCCCAGGCCCAGTGCCTGAGTCTTCAGCCCTATTTGCAAGCTGGATGCAGGCCCCCGAGGAGGGCAGGCCTACCACTTGTACGTGTTGAGAGTTGGCCTTAGATCTGGCTCCATCGCTCCGTGGCTGGGGGCCATGTCTCCTTCTACAGTTCTTTCCTTCTATCCCAGTCCTGGGCTCCTACATCAGGGGATATACTGAAGCCAGCTTCTATTCTAGGATTCCTGCATAGTGTAGCTTAACATGTCTGGTAAGAATAACTAAGAAAGCCTTGCTTTTGTCCTATGTTTAGAGATGCCCTCCTAAATGCATTTCATATTATAGTGTAAACATATATCAGAAGCTTTTCTTATATCCAAGAAGCCTTCTTTTTCTACCCAGGCCACAGAAGTCTCTCCTTTCTTTGAATTCAGAATTCTTGAGTGAAGGTGTGTATAATACTCTACGGATTAATGGATTCAAAATGCCTGTGACACCCCCCAACAAGTGACAGTAAAGATATAATGAAATAAACATCTTTTCAAATATTTTATTTATTTGTATTATTTCATGTGTATGAATGTATTGCCTACATGCATGTAAGTGCACCCATGCCAGGCAATGCCCGTGGAGGTCAGAAGAGAGTGTTGATCCTCTGGAACTGGAGTTACAGATGGTTGTTAGCTGCCATATGGATGCTGGGCTTCAAACCTGGGTCCTCTGCAAGAACAACCAGTGCTCTTAACCACTGAGCCATCTCTCCAGCCTGAAATAAGCATTGTTTTCTCAATGGAAGAAAAGAAAAGCCTTCAAATACAGAGATCACTTGTGCCTTATAGTAAGTCCCAGTTGAAATCAGGAGGCTGAGGTTCACATCAGACTTTCGCCACATCCTGGCTATGTGTCTTCTCCCTGTGCCCATTTCCTCATTGATGGAACAGAAGAACCCTGTTGGCTTCCTGGGTTCTTTCTAGCACTCACTCTCAACTGTTTTGCAAATTGTCAACTGCTCAACAGACACCAATTGACTAACTATGACTAGTTAGCCAACATTCAGGTTCTTGAATCATTTAAAACATTTAAATAAAGAACTTCCAGCCACCTTAGGGCTGAGATTTCACCATGGGGCCTGCCCTGGCCTCCTGCTTACTCCCACCACCCAAGGAGGATAGCCCAGGAGGAGGGAAGAGCTGGGGAAACCGAGGTCCCCAGGGAGTACTTTGGCCTTGGCCACAGAACGGAGCTGGGAGTGGTACCCAGACATCCCGACTGCCTAGGCGGGGCCACAGGGAAAGGGCTCCTTGATGTGGGTTGGGTATTGTTCAGTTTGAGTTCTGTTGTCTGGAGTTTGTATTTTGTTACTCTTGTTCTTTCTTTTTTTTCTTTCTTTTTCTTTTTTTTTTTTTTTTCTAGTACTCATAGTAGTAGTGAGGTGGCCTGGGCAGTCAGTGGTGTTATTTAGGGACTGTTCGAGATCTCTGGAAGCTCCATACAGGTCATGTTGACTTTTTCCTAGAAGGGACAGGGCAGAGTGGGAGACAGATTTTGACTGAAAGACTCTCAAAGTATTGGCCCCTTCCCCAGGGAGATTGCCCCAAGCCCCAGGTGCCTTAGGGCATGTCAGTTATCTATGCATAAATCACAGCTTCCAGCCCCAAACTACTCCTTCAAAAATTATATTAATTAATGTTGCATGGATATAAAGATCCCAGAATTGGATTTAACCAAAAAATTGAAAGTTTCAAAGTATTCAAATAACTGAGTGTATACTTGTCAATGACAGGACTTCTCAGAACCTTCCATTTGCTTCTGCAGTGTTGTGACTGTCCATGAAAGACCATGGTGTGCTATTTAGCCACACTGAGTCTTACTCGTAGTCTATTAATATAATCTTCATTTGTGAGGATCACCCGCTTTCCTGTTGAAGGTGGAGAAGGCTTGTGAAGGATATGCTTTTCTTTATATCTCTAGAATCACTTTCAACCCCCTTAGGATCCTGTGCCCAGTGGGTAGGAGAGAAGGGGAAGGAAGCAGTGAGGAAGGAAAAGAGAGAGGGAGGAAGGAGAGGAGGGAGGGAGGGGGGAGGGAAAGTTTTCCAGGTCTGGATTAGAATTCCCATCAATCACATACACCTTTCAATATAGTTCACTTTCCTCACTCATTCTTTACCATTCTTCTTTTAACACAGTGCCCAAAATTAGAAGTTTTGGGTGAGGGGGTATCAGACCTATAGCCGGGCCCCTGAGGATGAGCTGAGTAGTGGCCCCTGGAATCCTGTCCTCCAGAGCTGCTGTTGACCTTTGCAGCTAAGGACCTTGGACTCAGATCATCACTTAACATTCATTTAAAGTTACAGGAATGTTAGACTTTCTCTTGAAGGCTCAGTAGGTAAAGGTGTTTGTCACCAAGACTGATATCCTGAGTTTCATCCCCAGGGCCACACGCAGGAAGGAAAGAACCGATTCCAACAAGTTGTCCACTGACTGACACATCCCCACCTCGATCATGGCACACATCCCCACCTCAATCCCACAAAATGAATGAAAGGAGGAGGAGGAGGAGGAGGAGGAGGAGGAGGAAGAAGAAGAAGAAGAAGAGAAGAATAGAAGGAGGAGGAGGAAGAGGAGGAAGAGGAAGAAGAGAAGGAAGAGGAGGAGAAGGAGGAGGAGGAGGAGGAGGAGGAGAGGAAAAAGAAGAGGAAGAGAATGGGACTTGTTTTTTTGGTTTTTGTCTTTGAGTTCTTTATTTTTATTTTGTGTATGAGTGTTATGTCTACATGTGTGTAAGTACACCCATTTTGTGCAGTGCCCACAGAGGATGGAAGAGGGCTTTGGACGCCCTGGAACTAAAGTTATGGCTGGTTACTAGGAGCCATGTGGGTGCTAGGATTTGAACCTGGGTCTTCTGCAAAAACAGCCAGTGCTTTTAACTGCTGAGCCATCTCTCTAGCCCATGAAAATGTTTTAAAAACCAATAAAGTCAGCTGGGCGTGGTGGAGCACACCTTTAATCCTAGCACTTGGGAAGCAGAGGCAGGCAGATCTCTGTGAGTTCAAGGCCAGCCTGGTCTACATAGTGAGTTCCAGGACAGCTGGAACTACAGGGAGACCCTGTCTCGAAAAGACAAAAAAAAAAAAAAAAAAAAGATCCATGAGTAAATTGTTTTCTGCATGCACTGCTGTGTCACTCAAAATTGTCTGACCAATCACAGGTGACTGTCCCTCTGTCCTCTGGATGGCATTCTCCACCCACCATCATCTACCCAGCATCCTCCAGGCCATCTGACCATTCTAGAGACTCCACAGTCAGGTAGAACTCAGTCTCTGGTTCTTTTCTTCTGCATGAGCATCACCAGAAGGAAGCTCTGGTTGATTCCACAGCTGTGGCCACTCAGGATCACCTTTCCCCCAGGCTCCCTGGGGCTATGTTGTATTCCCCAGCACAGAGAAGGACTTACTTAAAATCTTCTGCGGTGACTTACCTTTCTGATTGCTGTGACAAAATATTTGACTTAGACAACCTAAAGGGGAAAAGGCTTATTAGGGCTCCTGACTTCGCCAGTGCCTGTCTGTCCTGAGAGAGAGGGCATTGCAGAGCTCGCAGCCAGGAAGCAGAGCGAGCAAACATGCCTGTGCTGACCTGCCTTCCTGCTTTTTAGTCCACACAGCCCCAGCCTTTGGGATGGCGCTGTCCAGTGAACGTGATGATCAAGGCAGCCATGCCTGCCCCTCTTTGAATGCCATATCCTGGTGGGTCTCAAATCCCCTCCCTTTGGAGAAGTCTTCCTTTTTAACATTGAAGTTGATCATTTTAAAGATTATTTATTTTTATTTTATATGTATAAATGTTTTGTCTGTATGTATGTATATGTAGTTTGTGTATGCCTGGTGCTCTCAGGGGCTGGAAGATCCCTTGGAACTGGAGTTACAGGCAGTTGTGAGTCCCCATGTGGGTGCTGAGAACTGGAACTGGGCCTTCTGCAAGAACAGCCAGGGCTCTTAGCTTCTGAGCCATCTCTCCAGCCCTTAAATGACGGCATGGAATGGCCGAGAAGATGGGCCTGTAGGACAAAAGAAAGCCTGTGGAGTTTCACGAACTCACCCCTGCCCATCCAAGCAAGGAAGGCTAGCTTCCGTGTACTAACATGATAATTAGGGACTATGCTAGGAAGGGAAGGGATTGGATTAATTAGGAACTTGTAAATTAAGCCTCCTAAAAAGACCAGTTGGGAAGAGACACATGCCCAAGTGGGGAAGCCAGCACGGCTTATAAACCTTTGTGAACCTGCAATAAAGTGAGTTTTTGAGCTGTAACACTTTGACTCGACTCCCTGCCATGGTTGCTTTCGGTTTGGCAGCGCACTTACCCTCCCCAGCCCCACTCCGTCACGGGCCGACAGAGTGAAGATTTTCGGCGGCGAGGAAGCTGGAGAGGGTGGTCTTTGCCAACCACCTCTCTACGACTCCCGCACTTAAAGTTGATTTTTTGTACATTTATTTATTGTGTGTATGCCCATGTGTATGCACACGTGTGCTACAGCACCTCCGTGGCAGTCAGAGGACAAATGGAGTCAGTTCTCCCCTTCCACCGTGTGTGTGTCCCAGGGATTGAACTCAGATCCCAAGGCTTGGTGGCAAGTGACTTTATCTGCTGAGCCATCTCGCCAGCCCCCGAGCTGGTGTCTGATACATCCCTTGGCCACACCTTCCTGCTTTCCTGCCCATTTTTCCAGACTCTGGACTGACAGGTAGGAGAGACGCAGAGAGGGTTCCCGAACTGGAAGTAAGAAAAGAGTTCCTCTGCTTTTTCAAATCTGTGTGACAGGGAAGCCCTGGAGGGAGAACAGCCAACCCAGGAATGGATGGTGGATCTGGGCCTCATCTCTGCTCACCAAACCCCAACTCAGGGCCCTTTCCTGTCCCTGGGGCACCTAGAGCCCAGCCCAAGGCATTGCAGTGGGGAGCCTGGCTTGCTCTCCAGGAAATGAAGTGACCTCCTTTCTCTCCCCACGCTGGTCTTTTCCTGAGCCCTGCTCTAAGCCCCCCACCATAGGAAACAGGATTTACAAGCCAGCTGCTGTAATCCCTTTAAAATGAGCTTTGAGGGCCATAGGGACTCTCTGGGCGTTTCATTTATTCAAAACAATATTCCTGGCTCAAAAGCTAAGATTTCGCCATTCTCTGGGGGAGTCTTGGGAGACAGAGGGTGGCCCAGGAGCCTGGGGTTCTCTTGGGGGTGAAAGGACACACCCTTCACTTTCTGCACACCACCTGGGGTGGCTTCCTGAGACAGAAGTGACTACCCAGACTGAGTGCAGCTTTCTTTCTTGTGTCAATCAACACCCCCCCCAATAAATATCTCCCTCTATAGCAAAACTACTTACTCTTAAAAAAAAAAAGTTCACGGGGTTGGGAGTGTCCCTCAGAAGTGGAGTACTTACCCAACATATATGAGATGCACCAGGCCCTAAGTTCCATCCCAACAAAACTTTTCCCAAAAGGGGAAAGTTGAAATAGAAAGACTCTTTCCCACACCCGGAAGTTTGCCTACTTAAATGGGTTCCAAGGAGTTAATAACCAATAGAACACCCTTTCCTAAGAGTTGCCTAACAGGGGCATGGGAGGTGTGTGACCCCAACGTGACAGAGTCTCAAATAACATCCAGATGAGGAGGGACAGGTGCAGAAAGGTGCCTAGGGACCCAGGGGAGGGGCAAGCCACCCAAGACAAACTCTATGCAGTCTCTTAGTGACTGTGGAACAGCCTCCTATGAAGTGGAACTTGGGGCCGGGTCTGAGCCTGACAAACTTTCTTACCTGCTACATTAAGGACCTCACTAGGGCCAACAACTGGCCTCAGTTTGCCCCAACTAGGACTCCTTGGTGTTAGTATATCCTGGGAAACCTGAGATGTCACCCCTACACTGTGGCCCCACCACAGACTGATTAGCAGGTTTGGGTGAGGCTCAAGAATCTGTGACTTTTGTGTGTACATGTGTGTATTGTATACACATGTGTTCATATGTACATTGCTGCACATGTAATATATATGCACATCCATGTGGCATCCAGAAATCAACATTGGGTGTCATTCCTCAAGGTCTTGTCCACCTTGGTTTTTGAGCCCACCAGTTCAGCTAGACTGGCCAGCAGATGGGCCCCAGGCATCTGTCTCTCCCCCTTCCCAGCATGCACCATGACTCTCTTGTTCACAGGGGTTCCAGGGAGCAAACTGACCCTCATCCTTGTAAGGCAAACACCTTAAACAAAATCCTGAACAAACTCTGCAGTTAACTGACGTCACCACACAGCATAGCCTTGCAAACCACTCAGTGAGGTAGGCATGTTTATTATTTCACAGAAGGGAAACTGAGGCTCAGTGAGGTGAGTGATCAGCCCCAGGTCACAGAGCTGTAAGTGCCACTCACTGGTCTTTATTTTGGAGTCCACATCCTTCCCTGTCAGTAAAGCAGGGGTGGGCAGCCTTTCTATAAGGCCGGATGGCACGGTCCTTCAGTAGCATGGGCCACAAGTCCTGTCACAAGCTCTTCGTCTGTGACCTCAGCTCCAAGCAACTAGCAACAGGATGTCACGTAAGGGGACCCACTGTGCCACTAAAACTATACTCAGAGATGGGCAGAGGCTGTGGGCTGCTGGCCCTTGAGATAGAGCACACTGTGACCTTGTTCACACACCCTCCTTTCCTCACCTCTGCCTCAGTCACCAAGAGCAGAAACAGAGATGATTCAGAGCTGTCTTGCCCACCTGTCGGTATGTTCACAGCTGGACTTCCCACCCCGTGTGACACAGGAGGACCTCTAAGAACCCTGGATGCAACATCAGAGAAGTCAGGCTGTTCTCAGGCCACACAGGGCCTTTCAGGCTCCTAAGAGGACTACACCCACTGCATCTCAAACACGGAGTGCCTGGAGAGACTGGCTTCTGGTATAGAATTCCGCAAAGTGGGAAAACCCTCAGCAAAGCCCTAACGCCACATCCAGTGTCATCAGGAGAGTCCAAAAGGATTGTGGCTGAGCCTCAGAACCTGTTGCCTCTCCCCTTATACCCTAGGCACAGCAGCTGGCGTACAAGGTCTAGAAGCTGTGACTTGGTCACATGATGAGGAAGCAGCAGGCATTTTCATCACCACTGTGCCCTCCAAGGGCCCGCCAACCAACACAGGGTGTTGGGAGTTACCGTTTGCCTGCTTTGTGGGGGCTCACAGCTCCCCTCCCTAGAGGACTAAAGAGGTTTGGGAGTTGGCCCAGGGACATTTGGTCCCAGGCCCTGGTCTTACCCAGGAAGCCACCTCTTTCTCTACCTTGTATCCACCATGGCCCCTGTGGGTTGCCCTGCAGGGCACCTGCTCCACTCAGCCCTGCTGTCTATCCAACCCAGTCAGCATTGGAGCCAGACAGGAATATTGGTCCTGCCTGCCACCCACCCCACCTCTCCTTTAAAGAGGCTTTACCGAAGGTGTATGGGAGCTATGGCAAGGGGGAGGCTGGGAGCTGGGGCAGCCGTGACTGCTGTGCCCTGCTGTGCCCTGCTGGTCTAATGCTCACCTCTGAAGCAAAGCACTTGCCTGTGGTTCTAACTACAGCTGGGTGTAGGTGAACATGTGTGCCCAACTATATGGTGCGTACACATGAGGATGCTGTATATGGATGTCAGCTGGTGTGTAGACTGTGTCCTATGTCCTCTGTCACATGTGGAGCCCACAAGGTGCATGGCATCTGTGTTGTGAAGCTACCTGGGGTTTATTTGTTAAATTTTCTTTTATGACAAAAATAGCTCAAATAACATTTCACTTCATTTGGCTCACAGTTCAAGGCCACCATCCATCCTGGCATATTGCCAGAAGCTTGAGGCAAGTGGTCACCTTGCGTGAATTCACAGTCAGGAGGCAGAGGATGACGGGTGCTGGAGATCAGCTACCTCCTTGTATTCAGTCTGGAACCTCAAGTCTGGAACTTGAGCCGAGAGGAGGATGCCTACCCTACATTCAGTGTGGCTCTTTCCTCCTCAGTTAAGCCTTTCTGGAAAGTCACCTCAGAGGTCTGTTTCCATGGTGATTCCAAGCTAGTCTAGTTGACAAAAAGATCGTTCCACCTAGGGTAGCTAGCTAGCACACGTGTGTGCCTCTGGGACTCAAGTGGTTAGGATCACCCATCTGTTGTCCATCCAGGCAGAGACCTGTGCAGGGTCTGTGTGGGTCTGTCCTACTGAGGGGCATGCCTGTGTCCTGTCAGAGGAGCAAACAGATGCTCTGCCTTGAAGTCTGACTCATGGGCATCTGATTACTTCCACCATGGCTCACAAAGGCTGTGGAGAGTGAGGGGCTCTGCCTCAGCCGCCATGGAAAGAGGAGCATCGAGACCTCATATCCTGCTGAGAGGGAGGGAAAGAAGCCCCTATTTCTGAAATTTACATCAGACACAGTGTTGCACACCTGGCTCACACATCTGCAGCGTGCCCCAGCACTTCACAAGGTACCATGTCTCCTCCTCCAGGTGGTCTGTTAGGACAGCGATCCCTCAAAGCCTAGTTCCTGGTATTCCGGCATCCATGCTGATGTGGTCAGATCACAGACTAATGTATTGAACCTCCCCTCTGGTCTGGGTGCAGGTGATGTAATGCCAGGGCCTGGAGTAGGCCTCGAGCAGCTCTGTAGTTCCCACTTGTTCTCTTGAAACTCCTTGTCCTGGCCAGGAGACCAAGATGGTTTCACACATGAGGCTTGGCTCGTGTGTGTGTGTGTGTGTGTGTGTGTGTGTGTGTGTGTACAGACTCTGGACATCTATGACTGTGGCCCCGCCAAGAATACTCCAGACAAGCTTTGTGACCAGCTAGCCACCAAATACCATGCCAGGACACAGCCTCAGTTTGCATGGGCTGCCCGCGTACCTGAAGCTACAGCAGATGCGGAGGATGAGACAGAACAACTGAAGGGAGACATGCAAGACATAGTTCCTGCTTGTCTCCTTGGTCCCTGACCTGAGCTGTGGGCTGTTCCCTGAGGCAGGGCTGCTGCCACAGCCAGAGCCTTATTGTCCCATTTTACAGGCGAGGAAGCCTCTTGGAGGGCTCACAGCTTCAGTGTCCACAGAGCATGGGTTTGGGGGGACCTTGGTCTGCTTGATTGCCACAATAAAACAGCACAGCCTCGGAGGAGGGGCTTCAATGAAGGATATTTTCTCACTTTCTGGAAGATGGAAGGCCTAAGTCAAACGGGGCCATCAGGGCTTGTTTCCAGTGACACTCTTCTTCCCAGCTTTGGATGCCACTATCCTTACTATGCCCTCAGACGACCTCTCCTGAGAGCAAGAGAGAGACGGAGACAAAGAAGAGAGATGGGAAAAGACAGCTTGCTCACGACAGCCACAGCTATCCCCTGTGCAGCTGAGGATGACCTTGAACTTCTGATCTTCCGGTAGCCACCTCCTGGAGTGCTGGAATTATAGGTGTGCACCATCGGATCTGGTTTATGCAGTACTGGGAATTGAACCCGGGGCTTTTTCCATGGTAGGCAAGTGCCCTATCTACCATCTGAGCTGTGTCCCCAGCCCTATGTCCTATTGGCTCAGAGCATCACCCTCATCTTTAAGTGCAAAACCCATCTCCAAATACAGTCAGTGAAAATTAAGGCTTCAAGACAGAAGGATCAGCTGAGGTTTCAACTTGGTCTATAGTCAACCATTGACCTTCTAGACCAAAGCACCTTTAAAGCCATGGGCCTTAAGGCCACCCACAGACGTGATTCATATTCTCTCTCTCCCGTACCCCAATACTGAAACTGAAGATTTCACACTTAACTTGGGCCTCGAGCAGCACCTCGTCCTTTACAGACCCTCACAAAAGCCTTGAGAACTAGAGAGGAACACGGCATGGGAGGGAGTTGTAACCACAGAGGGCTCTTCCCCCAGGCTTGTTCTAGTTTCCCAGAGTTTCCCAGAAGAGCTAAGCCTCACTGCTCTACTATAATCTCACCGTCACCAGCCCTGTCATCTCCCACTCTGTTAGGGCTTCCCAAGATCACTTCTCAGTGATGCCTGCACGGGGGCATGCACAACCCTTCCCACACCCACTCTTGGGAGATTTATATTGAGCCAGGGCCCCCCTTGAAACAGTTTTTCACCTCTGAAAGCCTGCCTGAAGCTAGCCCAGACTCCTGTCTCCACCAAGCTGGCTTTGAGAAGCTCAGAGCCAGAGTCATACATGGTCCCTGATGCTCCAAGCAATTCGTTTCCCTCACCTGTCATCTGATCAGAGACTTCCATGTGGGGGAAGCTTTATCTTGGGCCTGGGTCATTCCTCAGGTTAGGTAGTCCCCCGTGTGGTCATGTAGAGACCACAGGATGGTCTGAGACCCTGCGGGCCACACCACATCAGGCCAGTGCTGCACCAGACCCCCTCAGCGTGTTCGGGGCCCCTTTGCCGAGTTGTGAACAAGACCACGCCTGCGCAGTGCCCTTGTTGATCCAGCAGGACCTGACAGACACAGGATTGGCAGTATCTCTACTAGAAAGAAAAAGGAAAGTTCTAGGCAGCCTTTTGGGGCTCCTCTAGAACCTTTCCACCCCCCAGAAGCTGCTCCAAACTTGCAAATTGCGGAGATGGGCTGACCAGGGCCCAACCCCATGGGCTTCCCTGTGGCAGTCTCTGTTCATGAGGACACTTTGTGGTGGCCATCTTTTCCCAGTCTGACACAAATGGCCAATAGATTTCTTGTAACTGAGTTTCTCAGCCTGTGGCCCTTTTTTTTTTAACATCATAAATTTAAAAATGTTCTTTTATTGAGAGGGGGGAGGGAGAAGAATAAGAGGGAAGAGGAATAACTATAAACAAAACATAAAAGTTGTTTAATGGACAGTGTAATGAGGCCTCAAGGAACGAGCCTGGCATTAATTTCCCTGACATTTCACCTATTAAATTAAGAGCTTCGTAAAGAAGAGCTCAGATTTTTTCTTCTTCCTTTTCAATCAATTAAGATTCTTCACTGAAGGACAAAGCAGCTATTGTCTAATCTTGGAAGAGTCCGGTGGTGCTTGAACACATGGCAAGCCTAGAGGTACGAGATGCCTCCTGATTTGGGGGACACGGTTGTGAGGACCAGGTCAAGACTGAACCCCTGGAGCCTTTTCTGAAGGGTGCAATGGACTGCTTGATTCTGACCCGGAAATCGGGGCTAGACCAGAAACAGTAGGGGAAACTCCCAGGAGAACGCAGAAAGATCTAGAGTAATCTAGCTGTTGTTGGGAAAGCCTCTGCTCACAGATCCTGACTCCTGACGCTGTCAGGTGGGCAGGGGGCTCCTGTTTCATAAATGAGGAAACCGAGGTGAGGTGAGGTTAAACCATTTGCCTGAGACCACTTCTGAGGCTGAGTGGTGATGTCAGGGCTCTACGCTCATTCTCCAGTTCCTGAACCTACCTGGGTCATGCTACCCCCGTCAGCACTCTCCTCGGGGCAGTACGCGTAGTGGGCCTGCTGGGGAAATGCCAGGATGGAGAGGGCAGCCACAGGGTCACTGTCATAACAACTGCCCCAACTGAGGGCCCAGACCCCAGGCACCATTCCCATCTGATCTCCCCACTGCCCTACTTTCTGTTGCTGTAAGAACGCTGACGGAAAGAACTTGGGGAGGAAAGGGTTCATTTGGCTTACAGCTCACAGTCTGTCATCAAGGGAAGCCGCAACAAGAACCTGGAGGCAGGAAAGGAAGCAGAGACCATGAAGGACCACTGCTTGCAGGCTTGCTCCTCTGGCCTGTGCTCAGCCTGCATTTATTTATTTATTTATTTATTTATTTATTTATTTATTCTTATTCTTAATGTGCTATGAGTGTTACTTCTTTTTTTTTTTTTTTGGTTCTTTTTTTTTTTTTTTTTTTTTAAACAAATCTAGGCCCGTGTTCCCACCCCATTCCCCACCCCGCCAGCAGATAGCTCATTTTGTCATTCTGCCAAACATGCTTTTCATCTCTTAGTCTTTCTCAATA
Organism: Rhizomys pruinosus; assembly: GCA_009823505.1. Lineage (NCBI taxonomy): Eukaryota > Metazoa > Chordata > Mammalia > Rodentia > Spalacidae > Rhizomys > Rhizomys pruinosus. The sequence continues at coordinate 157,982 of VZQC01001310.1, forward strand.
TTTGTCCATGGGGAAGTTGACTGTTTTGAGCAGAAAGTTCACTGTTTCAGTCAGTTATTTGATGCCGTCTTTTCTGTTGTTGTGTTGTTGTTTGTTTCCCAAAATGCATTTACGCCCAACTGCTTTGTACAACAGCTCAGGGGGCCCTACACAAGAATACTTACAACTGGGTACTTGGCACTCGCATCCACAGCTTGAGGGATGCCATTCGTTGTTTGTTTTTCTCGGACTATGTTACTTCCCCTCAGCATGATGTCCTCTAGCCTCCAGCCATTTTCTGCAAAGCTTGTGATGTCATTCTTTCTTTACTGCTGCATAGAACCTCCATTGTGTGTGTCACATTTTTCTCTATCCACCGTCAGTGAGGGCATTTAGGTTGGTTCCAGCTCCTTGCTATTGTGAAGAGAGGCTGAAATGAACATGGCGTGCATGTATCTCTGTGGGGTGTAGTTCTTGAGGGTACATGCACAGGAGGGGTATGGCTGGGTGGGTGGCAAGTTCATTCCAAGTCTTCCAAGGGTTCTCCACCACTGCTTTCCACAGTGGCCGTACGAGTTTGCATTCCCAGCTGCAGTGGATGAGTTTTTCCCCTTTCCCCACACCTCTCAGCACTTGGTATATTTCTTTTCTTGATCTTAGCCAGTCTTATTGGAGTAAATGATATCTTTAAAGTGCTTTTCATTTGCATTTCCTTAATGATTAGTGATGTTGAAACAGTTCTTGAGGTGTTTATCAGCCATCTCTAAATCCTCAATTGTGACCAGTCTCTGTTTAGCTGTTTGCTCCATCTATTTGAGTGGGTTCATTTGTTTTCTTCTTTTCTTGTTTTTGCGTCGTTTATATATTTTGGAAATCCAATGCTTTGTCAGCTGTATCTGCAGTGAAGGTGTTTCCTCCCACTCTGTGGATTTCTCTCAATTCCTTGATCGTTTCTTTTGCTGTACAGAAGCTTTTGAGTTTAATGAGGTCCCATTTGTCACATTGTCGGACCCTTAATTCTTGTGCAGCTGCTGTCTGGATTTAGGCCAGTCTTTTCCTACACCTATGTCTTGTAGTCTGCTGCCAACTTTTTCTTTCTATCACCTTCAGAATTGGGGGTTTCAGTTGAGGTTTTTAATCCATCTGGCGTTGACTTTTGTCTGGCGAGGGAGGTAGGGTTTTAATTTCATTCTTCTACAAGTGGTTGCCCAGTTTTGCCAGCACCCCTTGCTGAAGGTGCTGTCTTTTTCTCCATTGTGGTTTCTTGGCCCCCCTTGTCAAATATGAGATGGCTGAAATTGTATGTGCTCAGATTTGGATCTTCGGTTTTGTTCCATTGGGTCAACAGGTCTGTTTTTGTCTGTTTTTGTGCCAGTTAACAGATTTGTAGGATGTTTTTTATGACTATAGCCCTGTAGTATAGTTGAAAATCTGGTTATAGAGATCCTCCTGTGTAGGCTCTTTTCACTCAGGGTTGATTTGCTATTCGGGGTCTTTTGTTTTTCCAAAGAATTTAAGAACTTTTGTTTCCAAACTTTGTGAAAGAAATTCTTGGGGGATTTTGATTGGGATTGCGTTAAATACATACAAGAGTTTTGGTAAAAATGGACATTTTAAATGTTAATTTTCCCAATTCCATGGGCATGGGAGGTTTTTCAATCTTCCGAGGCTTCTTCAATTTCGTTCTTTAAGGGTTAAAATTTTGTTTTTGTTGGTCTTTGGTTGTTCTTTGGTTAGGTTTGTCGCTAGGTCTCTTATTGTTTTGAGGCTATTGTGAGTGGGAAGGTCTCTTGAATTCTTTCTTCCAGTTGTTGTTTTTGGTGTAAAGGAAGGACATTTTGATTTTTTTAACGTTGATTTTGTATCCTCCACTTGTGAAGCTTGTTAATCAATTTCTAGGAGTTTTTTGGTGGAGTTTTAGCCTCCCTTAAGTAAACAATCATATCCCATCAGCAAATAGGGATAGTTGATTTCCTCCTTTCAATTAGTACTCCTCACACACAGCTTTCTTGCCTTATTGCTCTAGCACGTATTTCAAGCACTATTGCAGAGGAGTGGTGACAGGGTGCAGTCTTGCTGAGTTCCTAACCTTTAAAGGGAATGTTTTGTCATTTCCCCATTTAGGATGATTATGGCTGTGGAGTTTCCTGTATATGGCTTTGATTACATTTGAGGAATGATCCCTCCAATCCAATCCTTCTAGGACTTTAAAGCATCGAAACAGATGCTGAATTTTGTCGAAGTCTTTTTCAGCATCAATTGCGATGATGGTTGTGGTTTTTTGTCTTGATTCCATTTATATGTTTTGTGATGTTTATTGATTTCGTATGTTGAACCAACCATGCATCCCTGGTATGAATCCAATTTGGTCATGGAGGATGATCTTTCTGATGTGGGTTTGTATACGTTAATTGCCAGTATTCTGTTTAGACTTTTGGCATCTATGTTCATGCGGGAGATTGGGTCTTTATACTTCTTCTTTGGGAATCTTTGCCTGGTTTTGGTAATCGAGTGCTGTTGGCTTCATAGAAGGAATTTGGTGAATTCCCTCTGGAGATACTTCTAAAATTTTTCAGTAATAATGGTTGTTAGGTCTTCTTGAAATGTTTTATAGCATTCTTCTGTGAGACCTGTCTGGCCTGGGCTTTTTTAGTTGGGAGGCTTCTTACTACATCCTCTATTTTTCATATGTTATGGGTCTGTTTAAGCTGCTGGTTCTCTTCTTGACCAAGCTTTGGTGGATTCCCAGGATTTCAGATATTCATCCATTTCTTCTTAGGTTTTCATTACTCTTGGGTTAGAGTATAGGTTCTTGTCATATTCCCATATAAATTTTCTTGATCTTTTCCTGTCCGTGTTGTGATATTTCCTTTTCCATCACGGATTGTATTGATTGGAGTTGTTCCTTCTTTTTTTTGTTAACTGGGCTAGAGCTCTGTCTCTCTTGCTTATCTTTCAAAGAACCAACTTTTGGCTCTTGATTTTTGTATTTTCTTTGTTTCCTATTTCATTGATTTGCTCTGATTTTGTTATTTCTTCCTGTCGGTTGGTTTAGGGTTCATCTGTTGTTGCCTCTCAAGTGCTTTTAAGCTGTAGTGTTAGATCATTCACTTGTTGCTCTTTTCTGTTTTTCTAATGTAGGCACCCCAGGCCATATAAACTTCCCTCTTAGGCTTGCTTTTTAAGGTATATCCATAGGTTTTGTGGTGGTATGTTCCATTGTCATTCAGTTCCAGGAATTTTTTATTCTTTCTTTATCTTCTTCCTTGACCCTTTCATGAGTCAAGAGTGTGTTGTTTAGTCTCCTGTGTTCTTGTAGGTCAGGAGGGCTTGTCCTGGTGTTGCTATTGAGCTTTATTAAGCATTGTGGTCTGACAGGATGCATTAAATTATTTCAATCTTTTTTTGTATTTGTAGCAGGTTTTTGTGTCCCAGGATGTGGTTGATTTTGGAGAATGTTCCATGGGGTTTGGCTAAGTAGAAAGTGTATTCTCTTGGTATTAGGATGGAATGTTTTGGTAGAGGTCTATGAGGTCCATTTGGGGTATCATCATTCAGTTCAGATGTCTCTTGTTTATTTTTTGTTCCTATTGACCTATCCCAAAGGCTCAGTTGGGGGTGTTGAAATCTCCCCCTATGAGTGTACTGGGGTTAGTCTGTGACTTGTGGTCTTGGAGAATTTTGTTCTTTATAAAGTTTGGTGCACCAGAATTGGGGCATATATATTCATAATTGTGGAAATCTTCTTGGCGGATTGTTCCTTTGATGAAAATGTAATGGCTTTCTTTGTCTCTTCTGGCTTTCTTTTACTTGAAGTCTATTTTATCCGTTATTAAAATCGCCAACACCTGCTTTCTTTTTCTGACCATTTGCTTGAGATATTTTTTTTCCATCCCTTCAATTTAAGGTGGATGCCGTCCTTGAAGGTTACGGTTAAGGATTGTGTTTCTTGTACACAGCATATCGATTGGATTCTGTTTCCTAATCCAGTTCTCAGATCTATGTCTTTTGATGGGGAATTTAGTCCATTATATTTACGGTTAATGACTGATAGGTTTGTGTTGCTTCCTTTTTTGCCTTATTATACATCTGTGGTTTGATTTAGGTTTCTACTTCGCAGTTATGATTTTATTGATTTCTCCTTCTAGGTGTCTGGGGTTGGTTGCTCCTTTCTTTGTTCTTGATTGCTTCAAGTATTCTCTGAAGGGTTGGTTTTCCGGAACATGTATTCTTTCAAGTTTGTTTATGTCATGGAAGGTTTTTTTTTTTTCTCTCCCTTCCCCCCTCCCCACTATGATTGGACATTTTGCTGGTTATAGATGCTGGGTGGCATTTATTGTCCATTTAACACTGGGAATGCTTTGCTTCAGGTTCTTCTTCTTTCATAGTTTGTTGTTGAGACGTCAGTTGTAATTCTGTGGGTTTCCCCTTATATCTGTCACTTGTTGTTTTTCTCTTGTGGCTTTAAGGCTTTTGTCTTTGATTTGGGTTGTTAGCATTTTTAATATGATGTGGCGTTGGAGAATTCTTTTCTGATCTTGTCTTTTTGGAGTTCTCTGTGCTTCTTGTCTTTTATTTGTTTGTCCTTTTTAGTTTGGGGAAGTTTCATCTATTATTTCTGTTAAAGATCTGCTCAATACCATTCTCTGGGATTTTTTTTCCTTTCTCCTTTCTCTATTCCTATGATGCAGAGGTTTTGATCTTTTCATCGTGTCCCAAGCTCCCTGGTTGTTCTATTTTTGTGTATTTTTAAATTTTTCATAATTCTTCCCTTGCGGTTTTAGTTGTTCTGTGTTATCCTCAGGTTGATATTCTTTGTTCTGCTTCTCCATTCTGCTTCTGAGGCTTTTTTCCTTCCTTTCCTCTTGACTGGCTGATTGTGTTTGATTTCCTTTTTTCCTTTCCCTCTTCTGAGTTCCTTAGTGTTTCTATTTCTTTTGGAGCTTCTCAATCCTTTTTGTATCTCTTTTGTTCGCTGGTTGTTTCTTTTTCTTTTTCCGCATGGATCTTCTCAGTGTTTCTACTTCCTTCCGGAGCTTGTCATTTCTCTCTCTCTCCTCGGTCCTTGAGTTCCTCGTTCTCTTTTCTTAGATCTTTAATTTGTTCTTTCTGATCTTATAGTTCTTTAAGTATGTTCTCAATTGTGTTTTTGATGTCTGTGTCCTGGTGCATCCCCAGAGGGGATCCCACTGCCGGAGTCTTCCATAGGGTTGGTAAAGCTGGCATGGGATTATCCTGCCCCTTTCCAGTGTAGTCTCTTCTTCGTGATCCTGGCATATGGGCTTCTCCTTGCCTGTATTTCAATGTGAGTCCTAAATGCCTCTTCACTGTGTTGAAGGCTTGCTTTGCTTGCCTCCTTCAGATGCTTCTTCGTAATCTCAGTTGGCGGGGGCGGGTGGGGGGGCTCTTCAGCCCACACCCCGGCACCTTCCGCTGGGCTCAGGAGATCTCAGATCTCAAGAGTCACACAGGCCTGCCTTTAATACCGGCTGGGAGGATAACTCCGCCCCCACAGCCACAAGATCCAATCAAGTCAAAGACCACACCTTTAATCCCAGCTGGGAGGATAACTCCAACCTCACAGCCACAAGGCCAATCAAACCAAAGACAGCAGGACCAAAGGATCAACAATCAGCTCGCTGAGGCACCCAGTTCCTACCTGTCTCCCCCTCTTCCTTCCGCTGGGCTCAGGAGATCTCAGATCTCATGAGTGTACTTTCTGCATGTAGATCAGAAGAGGGTGTCAGGGGGCTGGAGAGATGGCTCAGTGGTTAAGAGCACGGATTGCTCTTGCAGAGGACCCAGGTTTGATTCCCGGCACCCACATGGCAGCTAAAAACCATCTTCCTCACCTGCCTGGAAATACTGTGCAGCAGTGGCAGCCATATGTCTATATATCCCAAATATAATTGTCTAGTAGCTCTCTCCTTGGAGGAATAATTCATGGCTGATGCCACAAGCTTACGTCCTCTAGTGGTTAGGAGATGTTATAAGCCACAGTAAGACCTTGTCATCTTTTACAGAAAAGCTATAGTTCATGGATTAGCATACCATCCAAACATCAGTGTCTATACCAATGTAACCTACCATAATAATTAGTACTGTTTAAATGCCTGTATATCTAATTGCTTGTACTTCATTAGTAGGATTGAAAGGTTATTCCTGGATAAACTGCCAACCCATGAAAGGAAACAGCCTGAACTGACCAGAGTCCAAAATGACATCTCCAGTGAAAGTAGACTGTTTTGCTTCTCGCCCACTTGTGCCCCTTTTCTAAAGCCTAGGGAACAATTTGTGGAAGAGGGGGCATGGTAGAATGTAAGGGCTGGGATTGGGTGAATGGCGAAACTACAGCAATATAGACTGGACACTTATTTGATCAACATAATTGTACGTACAAGCCCCTCCAGCTGGACAGTGGGGGCCTTGGGTTGTGTGGGTTTGGGCATAGCTGCTTGCAAATTGGTTTTACATGAAGGATGCTTGTATTCATTACTTATTACTTATTGTTTAAAAATCAAATTAAAAATACTTTTCATCAAAAAAAAAAAAGAGGGTGTCGGATTCCCCTGGAACTGGAATTAAAGATGGTTCTTAGCCGCCATGTGGGTGCTGGGAATCGAACCCAGGTCCTCTGCAAGAGCAGTCAGTGCTCTTAACCACTGAGACATCTCTCCAGCCCCTCAGCCTGCTTTCTTATACAATATAGGACCACCTGCCTGGGGTGGCAACACCCACATTGGAGTGGACCCATAGGCTAGTCGGATAGAGGCAGTTCTCCAACTCAGGCTCCCTCTTTCCCAAGTGTGTCAACTGATGTGACCCAGCACGCCTACAAATCTTGCTCTCAGACATGTTAACAGTCACTAAGTTCATACTGAGATCCCCCTAGATCTAGTCCCAGACTGATGGAGAAGAAGTAGAAAAACAGAAGCACAGGGTCGCCACAGGGCATTACTGCCTGTGGCAGAATGAAGAGGAGTGACTGAAGTGTCTTCTGCTACTCAAGGTAAATACCATAGATGTCTATATAGATCAGCCCAAGACTGTGAGCCACAGGTGGTTCAAGATCCCAATAACTGCATGCCAAGCTAGGACTCCGAGCAGAGCTGCCTCGTGCGGCCACTGGCAGGCATGGCTTAGCTACCTGGGCCAGTGGGCAGGTTCAGGATGTCTGATCCATCTGCTCTTTCCAAGCCTAACAAATAACTGGCTGGCAGGGGCTGTCCAAGTGTTAACACTCTCCCACAGACAATGTCCTCCTATAAGCCAGGGGCTCAGATTCATTATAAAGATCTTACTTCCAAAATAGCCCCCGACAAGGTAAGAGCTGACGGGTACTGAGGGCCTGTCATGGGCCAGCCCTGGGACCGGCCATCTCAACTGCCTGACTCTGTTGACAGTGCCATTAGTGCACTCTATTTTCAACTTACACATTCGGAAACTGAGCCAGGAGGAGGTAAAAAGCCTAGGCTGAGACGGCACAGGCAGAGGAAGGATCCATTCGAGCTCCACTGTGTCCAGAGCCAGTGCTCCTTCCACCAGACCACACTGCATGCAGGGCCAGCAAGAGCCAAAATGGGCACTGCTCAGATGCCACATGGGTTGGCCAGCTCTGTCCCCCATCAGACAAAGTAGACCCCCACCGTGAGCACCTGCTGTTCAACAACCTGGTATTTTTCTGTATGTGGTAACAGCATCCTGATTTCCTTCCAGAACTATCCAATCTTCAGTTCATGCAAAGAACCTGGGACAGTGATCTTCCCATTACATCAAAGACACCAGGACAGAAGTCATGACCTTGGAATACTCACAGCAGTCCCAGATACTGCAGGCCCAACTGCAATGGGGACGGTTCTGGACACAGGTGGGCTCTGGATTGAACCAGATTTGGCCTCAGGGCACTATGGTGACATGGGACCAGTTGCTCTCTGAGGTGGACAGCTGTGGTTTGTTCTGAAGGTGTCCTAGGGGACAACCTCAGTGCCCTGCTGGCAGAGGAGGACACATGATCCATCTCCATACCTCAAAGTGAACACACAGGACTGAGAACTAGGCATGGAATCCAGGCAGGGAAATCAGTGCCTTCCTGAGTTTCTCTGCATGTGGCAAAGAGAAGAATAGTGACTGAAGGGCTTCTCAAACTACTCAGCTCAGCTCAGGAGTCCTAACTTGGGTCACTGCACAGCTCCTACTCAGGATCCCAAGATGCCAGCACACACATGTCCTAGGCTCACAGTGGAGTATCTATTCCACCACATGGAGAAACCTGGCCCAAGATCGCATCATACGGAAGAGCAGACTGAAGAGGTAAGAAGACATGAAGATACAGAAGAACCCCTGGATCCAGCCATACCTGAAATCAGCTATAAATGAGCCACTATTGCTGTCTATAGTCAGTCTGGATTCAATTGCTGCTACTTGCCAGCAAGAGTTATGATGACACATCTCCCTTCTTAGCCAAACAGGAGTCTAGACCCTGGAATCGCCTGCCTGGCTCCTGACCTCCTCGACAGCTGCTGCCCCGTCCTGCACAGCTGTCTCCAACAACTGGAAATCTATTGCGTCCAGGTTCTAGTGAGGTCAGAGCTCTCTACGGAGTCCCAGTCTCCCAGGATTGCTTGCTCCTTCCCATGCACCCAGCCCTGGTGCTGCAGAGCAAGAAGGGAGCAAGAAGGGTGGGCAGAGGGGAGGGTGGGCAGAGGGGAGGACGGGCAGAGGGGAGGCCGGGCAGAGGGGAGGGTGGGCAGAGGGGAGGACGGGCAG